>JAANDG010000069.1:0-380619 GCA_036852015.1 Pelodera strongyloides | reverse complement strand
ATATTGCCGTTGTCTCCCAACAAAAAATGCCAAACACATAATTTAAATTCACGCGTTGTCGCCTCGGCTGCAGCGCAAATTTTATAGTGAAAATGATGAATTTCCATCCATTTTGCGGGAAACTAATAGGACCCAAAATGGGGTCCCTCATAAGGGGATTTTAGACGGGTTTGGGCAAATGGGCCAGAAAATATATGGAAAAGTAATGAAAAATTACGACCAATATTATTGGATCCGATATTACATTCTTCAAAAATGTCTGTATAGCAGTATAGCGGTACTTACCTGTGATGGAGTGAAAAAAACACGAAAGCAAGTTAAATGATTTATTACTTAAAAACATAATGTCTAAGCTAATTAAAAGCAAATTTTCGGGTGCCTTTACACTAGTTACGGTAGTTCATGGCAATTTGTTCCCTGAAATCCCAGAAGTAAGAAGGTTGTATGTCTAGCTCTAGGGTAGCGTATAGTATTGTATATTTTCTTACTTTCTTTCGCACTCCGTATTTTTGTTCAATCGTTTTGTTTCATCTAAAATAATTTCAGTCATTTTGGTCTCCACTCCACAAACCACGAAAAAATGGAGATCGTTCTTCTTCGAGTCATCCACATCATGCAGAAAGTGTACAGTACACGAGTTCCAGAAAAATACAGGTAATATTATTTTTTGCTGTCAATCGACCAATCGATAACAGCACCCGATTTGCTACATGCCGTGACTTTTTAGCACATACTCACGAAACTTTACTCATAACAATACTTCTTCAAGTCTATGTGTGTGTGTGTGTGTGTGTGTGTGTGTGTGTGTGTGTGTGTGTGTGTGTGTGTGTGTGTGTGTGTGTGTGTGTGTGTGTGTGTGTGTGTGTGGGTGTGGACTGTTTCATTTATCTACAATGTATTAATGTGTACATTACCATTTTCGCATCGTATCGTTGGTCGGTTGCGCTATATCAGTTATGTCTGTCAATTGGCATTCATAAAATCGATTCCTAGTTACCTTTCATTGTTTATTTATCTCTGGACTTAAAGTTGATTGTCCAGAGCTAAATAAAAATAAAACTGAAATAAATAAGCAAATTCACCAAAGTTCGGGTAATTATACTGGTTGTTGCGCACTCTGCTTATAAAACCGGTCCGATGGGGGCTATATGACCCCCCATTAAGTAGAGAATAGACAGAAATTTATATAGTAGCACAGCCAAATCCCTTTGGATAACTTTTATCTTTTTCTCTCTCTCTCTCTCTTTCTCTCTCTCTCTCTCTCTCTCTGTCTCTCTCTATCTCTCTAAAAAAAAATCCTCCGTGTGCTTCATCTAGTAATCATCGAAAGAAATGTACCATCGAAACTTCTCACTCTCCCCGGATTTACGGAGCTCTAATAAATCAATTATTTACTGTAAGAATGCGAGATGCTTATGCAAATTTAAGCCGGTGAGTTCATATTCAAGTTTCACGAATTCAGTTGTCCACGATGCGTTTCAAATCCTGCCTGTATTTGGTATTTCGCTTAAAAACAATATTGTTCTAAAAATTATGTTCCTCGTACCTTACCTTGGAAACTCAAAAAGAAAACATATTTTCTCAATCCCACTCGAGTACTACGCTAGTTTTCCCAGACACCTGTTCGTTATTTCCACACACGTTGTTTTTCTTCCGTACGATTTGTGTGTGTGGTTTAGTTTAGTCTTTTAGACGAAACCAGTGGCAGGTGCCAGCTGTTTCGAAAAATACTACATACATATGTTTTTCTGACCCTGGCTTTACTCATTGCTGTTTTCTTACTCATATCTATAAATAGTTGTTTGAAAAACTGATAATAATAAAAATAAAAGTAAGAGTAAACGAATAACTAATGAAGAACATGTGGTTGACCTAGTGCTTCAATTGGTTTTTGGTGAACTTCTTTACCCAGGTAAGTGTAAATTGGTATTGGCGGGATACAATCACTGTAAAGAAATACACTTATTTAAATAAGGGTGTAACCTGCGCGTCAAATTAGATAGTCGTAAATGCGAAAAAAGGAAATTGAACTTTGTTATTTTCAGAGCTCGAGCAGTCAGCCAACGTTAAATTCATCCACTTTATTTGCTGCCCGACCTAGAAAGGTTAGTTATTAGCTTATTTTATCACATTTTACATATTATCATATTATTTATGCTTCTTGACTGTGTAATTTCTGGCTTCTGGCCAGCAAGTAGTGTTTTGATATTTTAATTCCATTTTTCTTTGTTTTTGTAAATCAAAATCAATATTTTTACTTTTGTAACTTTTAAAAATATCCAGCTAGGCTAAGAACATGTCCAGGCATAAGAAATAAGACTGCTACTTGGTGGGGTAAACCAGTTTTGTCTCTCCTTCACATGCACATTAGCTCGTATTAGAATGCAGTGTGAGCAGGATCCAACGCCGATTTTGCGGTTTATCTTTTATTCTTTTTATTTTTGTTGTGTTTCTTAGTTTTGAGTTTTTTATGAGAGGAGAAAGAAAAAAGGAACTCGTTGCTTCTATTTTTCTTCAAAAAACAGCCTCTGGTGACAATTTCACCAATGGGGTGTTTTATGCAGAAAAATAGAAATAATTTTGATTGAGACGTTGAAATTTGCCAGCAAGCACTACGTTAATGAAATGCGCCACCCCCCCCCCCCCCCCCCTAGTCAGATACATATGAAACTCTGTATTTCTACATCTACATTATGATTATGAATAGAATAAGCTCCGCGTGGTTTTTTTTTTAACTCTAACACATTGGATTGAAAACCTTTCGCGTTAGAATTTTCTATTCATTAGACCCTTACTAGGCCTCCCTCTCTTTACCCGAGAATGCCTAATTATTATTCGCATTGCCTCGAATAGTGTTCCTGCGGTCTCAAATTGATTCCGGTGCCCGTCCACAGCACTAATTAATTCTGTTTCCGACGCCTTTCTATCGACGGACACCAGAAATACTCATTAGTGAGGAGACAACTAGAAACGTCGACTTTTCATTAGTAAAAGTAGAATTCGTTCCTGCGGTCGTAAGTAACTTCCTTATAAGACGATGATGCCATTTTCGAATTGGTTTTGATTATTATTCACTCGGTCTACACAAAATATTAAAGCTTCAAGTCGTTTGGCGTATATTTCACAAAGATCCACAGCGGGGGAATGTGTTCTATGCTTGGGCCATAGCGTTGAACCACCCTTTAATAAAGAAGAACATTATATTTGAATATTTATTGACAAGCGCTACATCATATGACAACGAGGTGCCAGCCAGATCTAGCAGGTTGTTATTAGATGTGAACATCTCTCGTATTCCCTAATCTTCTAACTCTCTCCAATCTGCGTAGTGTTTCTCATCCATAACGTCGATGTCCTGGTCATTCAGTGGTGACTAATTCAGTGACTGACCCTTTGAGTGACCCTTGGGTAGCCTATGCCTTTATATGGTCGCCTACACTTGATTGACTAAAATACTCGATCAATAAATACCCGTATCGATCGTGATATTTGATAGCAACCGCTTTCCATGTTCCTATGTACAGTAAGTAGAATTAGCATCCATACTCTTCTTATTTTACTCTTCTCTCTCTCTCTCTCTTTCTCTCTCTCTCTCTCTCTCCTTCTCTATATACCACTCTCTCACTCACTTTTTCTTTCATGTGCAACCCATAATTCGTATGTCATAAACATTGTGGTTTAAACTTTAAACCCCGGGTGGTTTATCCAGGCTAACTATTTGTGCCACCTCTCCGAGATCACAAACATTCTCTTTTAGAGACTGTTTGAAGTGTTCTCGACAATTATCGCACCACTCCTCTTTGAACCGCTCAATTCCATACAACTTTTTAAAGCGGTATGATGGTTTTGAAACGTATGCTCGGCAACTGCTCGTTTGTGCAAATTGAATTCCTGTGTGTGACTGAAGGGCACATAGATTTGCATTCAATAAATGGAATTTAAGTTGTCCAGCATGAGCTTCACAAACCGCCTGTAAAAACAATCTCTTTGATACTTTTTTAAACTAGATCTTCAAATTTATCGTTCGGAGGTGAAAGCCAGGATTTCTGACCGATCAGCTTAGTGAACTACTGTGCATTGCGAATTATGATGCCTTAAAAGTGTTGCAATCTATCTTCAAAAAAATAATATTTCCTTTCTTCCGAGTGGACTCTCTTTGTCGGTCCCTCTGAAGTACTCTCTCTCTCCCTCTCTCTCTCCCTCTCTCTCCCTCTCTCTCCACCTCCACTCTTAAAAGGAGAAATGCAAATAAAGTGTCATTGTGCGATGTGGTGTCTCTTACGCTTTGAGAGTGTCTATTTACTAGGAGCGCGCGCCGGCTTTTTTTAACCATTTCTGGTACATCCTACTGATCCTACTATATGTTATATGCACTTGATATCAATACAAGATATACTTCACAATAAGTATACATGCCCTGAGTTCGATACCAACTAAAGCTGGAATTTTTTACTTTTGTCTCGAGCGTAACGTGAATCCTCACTCCTCACAAACAAACTATTTAATTTAATTTGTGAGTTAGCAAAATATTGTTCTAGCAAAAACAAATTTGTATTATTGTTACGTGTAATTGGAGTGTGGACCTATACCAACAATAAGAAACTCTACACTACTGAATCAGTATGAAGGTTTTTGGAATTCTGAAAAAAATTTCCTCGTGGAGAGCAATCTTGATTTGTCCAAGTTTAGGCACGCACGGATAGAAAATTACCTGCAGGTTGCTCGTTCTCGAAAAAGTCTAATTGCGATGTGAAGTGCATGTTTTTAGACATTTTTGCTCAACGAGTACTTTGGAAAACGCATATCCGTCAAGGAAGTTAGATTGGCTCCCGTACCGCGCAATTATTTCACGGTTATGATTAGAAAAATAAATGGACGAAACGTGACTTCGCGCTAATTGTTCAATTAGCGCTCCTTGTAAATCACTACATTTAGTTGAATCAAGGGAAAATAGCCGGGCTTTATCACTGAGTCTACAAGTCTTATCATGTGTTTTTCTATCCTCTTCTACCTACCTCTCTATTCCCTCTCTCTCGGTAGCAGTATCACATGTTTCTCTCTCTCTCTCTCTCTTTCTCTCTTAATTTCTCTGCAGTGAATTACCAGTTGCAGCCCAAACTTGTATTTTCTTGTTAAAAACTACTGGAAACAATAGCATTCCCGTTTTCCGCATAGTTTTCCTCTTGCCGTTTTCACCCTCCGATCCTTGCTTTCCTAGTAAACCTACGTCTAGTTACTGTCGCTTTACTACAAGAAATTCAATAGGGATTACTACGCTCAGAACAAACTCAGTGTGCTATGCATTGTACACATTTCTCCTACTAATTCCCTGTTGTTTGGGTTAATTTTCCGCCATTTATTTGCGTTTCTTCTTGCCTTTTTTTCTTATCGCATTCGCAATAGCACTGCGTATTCGTAAAGGTTTTGCGTATCTGTTTGTTATGCACTGTGCACTGTGCATCACATGTACTATTTTATGCAATGAAATAAAAAACTAACATTATATTTATTACGCACACATGAAAAGTTTGTAGAACTTGAAAAATATAAATGACTAATGTCGATATCACTTAGATGAGGAAAGACATACTGTATTTTCAACGTTCGGCTTGATTTCTGCGTGTTTTAAAAAATTTGCATAGATTTGCATACATCCAAGCGCTATAATTTCGTGGTCCTTGTGCTTGTTTAACAAACATAATATTACGTAAACCTTGGATCTAGTTTGAGACCAGTTTTAATCTGTCGGTCATTTGCAATCTGGCTCTCAAAACTGTCAAAAACGTAGTGTGCGCCTGTGTCAAAAGGTGCTTACGTTGTTGGTTAGCACCTCGGAAATCCATGTGCGATTTTCTACCGCGAAAACAAACATAGGTTGGGGGCAAGTTGGCCAGGCTAGCGCAAGACTTTGCATGCCTTGCGTCAGTATATCTTGTCAATTTCTTCTTTTTTCTTGAGCAACTTTCAAAATAATGATTTATTACACTGCTCTGTGTTTACACAAAAGAAAAGGAAATATATTAAACTTTAAGAAGAAAAAAACCATCAAAACTGTGTTGTTTTTAGGATCTACACTTTTTCCATCGATCTACTTTTTCCTAAATTCTGTAAATTCACGATGCCTGTAAATATCAGTGATGCTTTTTCATTGACTTGTTTAAAAAAAGACGATAAATAAAAAATTCTACTATGAAAACGTCCTTGTCAAATTTTTAGAATTCCTTGCATTTGATGGAAAAGGTTTCTTGCGTGTCGATGCGAGTAAAATAGACATAAAACAGAAAAAAGTCAACACCGCCAATTATGCCAGAAAATGTCTCGATTTATAATTAGAGATGATTTTTCTGACACGTTGTCACTTGAATTTAGATTTTTTTTTGCATTTTCACTCTTGGAATCTCTGGTAATTCTCTCTCTCCCCCTTTCTCTCTCTGTCTCTCTTGCTCTCTCTCTCTCTCTCTCTCTCTGTCTCAATATCTCTCTCTCAATATCGCTCTCTCTCAATATCTCTCTCTCATTATCTCTCTGTTGTAGCGGAGACTTATTTTTATATATAAATTGACTCAAAAGTTTAAATTCACCGACATTTTCGACATTTCGTGAGTTTTCGATATTTTTCAATCAAGAAAACGAATTTGGATATTTTCCAAAAGATATCAGTGATCAATCACCTGAAAAGAACCCGATCAGTCCTTTTTCAATGATATTAGAACGTTTTTTAGGTGATATTGGAAACTGATAGAATAGAAAATAGATACACGCAATGCAATGATAGAGGTCGTTTCTCAGTGGGGCGTCTCAAAATAACGGCATCGCGCATTCTTTTCATTCAATATTTCCTGTCTTTTTCAAGAAATAATGTCGCAATTCTTTTTTTTTTCTTGAAATAATGTGTGTAGTGCAAAACATCACAGTTTGTTGCTTATAAAATAGCTTTATTGCATTGTTTTTACTGTTCACACGTATTGTTTATACATAGTTGAAGTGTCCACGGAGTTTTGCTGATCATTAAAGGGAGAGGCCCACGAGAAAAAAGACTTCCTCAATTTACTTGCACAGAATGTCCGGAATTTCAGAAATATTACTGTGAAAACCGCATTTCTTTACGCCTAGAACTCGCAGAGTTATTTCCCTGCAAACTGTTCGGCTAGGTACCGTAGTCAGAATACTTTTATGCGCTACAGTACTGGAAACGATTAATTATAATCGTAGGAATGTTCTTCATTCGTTTAACAATCATTATATAGAGAAAGAATGCTAACGGACGGATATAAACCATACAAACGTATTTTAACCTTCCTGCCTACGGTACCTGGCCGAACCGTTTGCCGTGGAATAACTCGGCGAGTTCTAGGCTTTGAGAAACGTGGTTTTTACAGTAATATTTCTGAAATTCCGGACATTCTGTGCAAGTTAATTTAGGAAAAAATTTTCCTCGTGGGCCTTTCCCTTTAAGTTAATTGTAATTAATGCGATGATGTGTTAAATTACAACAAAATTCTGGCCAAATATTTTTGCTGTCCGGTAGCCAATACCTAGCCGCCTCGTAATTATCACCTGTCCAGGCAATTAGTCAACTTCACAGCTGCTCCTATTAAATATTACGATGGATGCGCGGGTCATAATCGTCAAAGACACTGGGTGTATGACTGGGTCCCTAGGTAGCAGGCAGCAGGCGCTTAGACGCTAAAGCGGTATAACAGCCGGTTTTTGAAACGTGTATTATAAAGCTAAAGCAGTATTGCAGCCGGTTTTTGAAACGTGTATTGTACAAGTATTTCCATGTATTATATGCAAATTACTCTCTGGTTAGACAAAAAAACATAGACCAGAGTATACCATATACCACAATTAGCATACAATACATGGGAGTCCAGTTGGCCAACATATGTTTCACAATTTACTATTTATGTATAATACCCGCAGAAAACGAAATTCATGCCAAATGTGATTAAATTATAATGTTTATTCTTCTTCTAGAAAAATAAAATCTAATTAAACCCCCTGTGTAATATGTACAGGATTTAATTCGATCTTATGATTACATTTTATCTAATATTTCTCTTGTGATTATTATGCTATTATGCAAATGCAGTACGGTAGCATTCGACCTTCTATAATTTACAATTAGAAGGGTTATTTGTTGTTGTCTTGAGCAACATGTAAAAAAGCTCCACTGAAGACTATATGTATTTGTATTCTGTTTCGATATTGTATATTTTTGTTTGTCTTGTACTTACCATTAATGCAGTTCCTGCGTTCCTTTATCTTGCGTTATTTAATTTATAATCTACTTCTCGGTGATATGTTGATATGTAGCGTAACGTACAAAAAACAAACAATTAAGGCACGCATACTCATTGGTTGAAAAAACGTTGCCTTTTTTAGAAACCGCAATACAAATGAGCTAGTTCTCGTTCTCATATCATACAGTTTGCTACTATATTTTCACGTCTTTCTCGTCTATATTGTGGTAATGATTCAATACAACATTGCGTGACTCCGTGTATAAACATTTCTTCGGAGAAAGTAGGGTTTCTGACCGTAGACCTTCTAAAAGCCCGCACAATTTTACAGCTAATGGAGCTACGACATTTAGGTCTTCTTTTAGAACTTTATTTACTTTTCAACAAAGCGGCACTTAGCGCGTAGTGCTACTACAGAGTTTAGGCTTCAACTCAAAGAAATACGGTTCCAAGGCAAGGTACAGGATTGTATTTCAAGCTAAAGTCAATGTTTTCATTGGATTCTCGTGCGCTCCTCTCTATTCAGGCCTTTATGCAAATTACAAAAGCCACTAATAGTAGTCAGATTAGGATCTGGCATGAAACAGGGGAGAATTTCCCTATCTGCTTCTATTCTTCTCTATCGGTAGCTCTCTCTCTCTCTCCTCGTCTATCTCCCTCTCTTGCTCCTTTATTTCTTCACACATAGATATAAACATGGCATGTAGAAAATAGTTTTTCTTTACTTTACCTTCACACATCGGTGCAACAGTTGCGTACATTTGTTTCTTGTTTATTTATTTATTAAATACACCAAAAGGTCGCGCGGATCAACTGAATATGTTTTCAACGGCTCACTACCAAGTGTGAATATCCCACATATGCATATGCAGTAGTAAAGATCGATCGCGTGTCCCAAAAGGGAGATATGCCCCCTTACGCCTAACACATGGACCACACATGCGCACACACACATTCGCGCACACATTCGTGCACACATGCATACACAACATAACCTAGGCGCATAAATACATGACCATTTGCTTTCTTATGGCGCATGAATTGCTCAGGTTTTTTTCAAATTTCTTATCCATCACATTTATACATCTTGAAGCTGCTTCTTGGCTTAGAAGATGCGTTTCGCGTTGATTGTTGCATACGGTAGATTGCAGAAAAAAATTAATTTATATTAAACTCTTTATTTAGAAAAACGAAAAACAGTATCAAATGTAAATTAACATGAATGAGAGAAACACACACCAGGCTGAGCATTTCACGAGATCTCTTTGAGGCTTTGAGATATCCTTTAAAGTGAAATGCTAGCCTCTTTGGAAAATTTGCATATGACAAGCCAATCCTGTGTATCCTATGCTAATTTTGCACGATTGCCGTGGACGATCGTACAAAATTAGCATAGGATACATAGGAATTGCTTATCATATGCAAATTTTCCAAAGGGGCCAGCATTTCGCTTTAAATGACCTATAAGTTACTACTAACCTAAAAACCCAAAAGTTAATAAGAACGTGGGAATTTTTCTTACCTGTTGGTAAGAAAAATAGCACTTTTGACTTCTGAGTGACTCAACTTATCTCGACACTAGTTTTTCGAATTTCATCACTATATTTAAGAAATACACTCTTGTTTTGTCTTTCCCAAGAACACCTTTTGAGTAAAATAACTTTATCCTTTTACTTTTTATCCTTATGCTATGATGTAAGAATACTAGTTTGATCTCATAGCCTGTATTTGGTTTATTTTTGCCACAATCCGTGTTTTTCTATGCCGTATGTTTTGCTCCAGTATGCTTATTTCACTGGGCATTTAATAGTTGTATGGCTTTTATCCCTCTAAAAAGGGGTCAAAAATTGGCCCTTTCCATGTCTTTATATATGGGCCCAAAATGAGATTACGCCCTGCGCGAGGCCCACAACAAATGGCCCTTGGGGACTGCTTGGGCCCAGGAATTCAATTTTGTATTTACACCATTTCGAATGCTCTTATCTCTCACTTTCTATCAAAAGTCATCCTTGAAAAACCTTGAGTTTTTTGAAAATATTTACTTTTCGTTTCTGTTTTAGTCATTATAATATGCTCGATTCGCAGAAAATTATGTATAGCAATATAAAAGAATAAAAGCAGGGTTACAGGAAGGAAATTATTTAATTATGCCAATTGTAGAAATCACTCTTATTTCGAGCTATGTGCGGTACAATACTAATTGACCGTATGCAAAAGTATACTGTGATTTAAGAAATTTTATTTTTCCTGTATTGCCACTCTCTGTCAGCATCACATCCTTGATAAGGGTGGCACCACATTTTATTTTATAAACGAAAGATAAAATTTCTTAAATCACAGTATACTTGATATTGATTGCCGATAAATCGATTATGATTATGATCTTGATTATCGATTTTTCGGTTTTTTTATCGATTTTTCTTCCAGTCGACGATGATCGCGACGTCAATAGCCGCGTCAACATCGCGCTCAACGCACCGCGAACCCGTGCGAAATGAGAAATTTGATGAAAATGTGAGTCTTAGTTTTTAATCTTATGAGCGCCGAGTGTTCAATACCCACGCGTGGTTGGTTATACAATCAGTACCTAAAAACAAGATGGGAAGAGCCACCCACAATTAAGGGACGCACTACTTTGGTAGACCTCTGAGGCCGTATTCACCAACACACAGGGAGCCCTCCCTAGGCTCACGAGCGCTCTGAATCTTTTCTGCTCTCGCGCTCTCTACGGAGTCTTTCGCTCCCTGGGGAAGCCAGGGAGGGGCTCCCCGTTGGTGAATACGGCCTCTGGGCTTTCTTCGGGTTGAGGTGGGGGCGGTTCTTTGTTAGTTGAATCTTTTGAAATTAATTTTTTATTCTATCACTTTTCAGGATATTTGCCTCGACTCTGACGGATCAGTGTTGTCAGATTCCGTCGAAGCTCTAATTAAGAGGTTAATTCCGACAAGGGACCGTAAACCGGACACAAACTACATATTCACATTAATATTGAATATAAGGACGGTCATGTCGCCAGAGGAACTTATGCAGAAGATTGTTCAAGTTTGTGATTATTCTTACATTTTTTTTGCGTACGACAAATAAAATGGGCTAAACCCTCATTCAGTGCACGGTAGAAGACTTGCGTCAAAACAGTATCACAGAGGGTTTCTGAGACTTATGTTGGATGGGAACGACTGCTGGATTCCCACGTAGTATATGGAAATGACTGCTTTAATAGATAATAGGCACATTTTGCTTAGAAAACTTGAGCATGCAGTTGTCCAACTCATACGTTATTCTTTAATCGATAACCGATGATAAAGATCAATCGATTCACATAATAAACAGTTTTGTTCAGCACGTGATGTTCTCACAAAACTCGGCGTCGGAGAATTTTAATAAAGAAGGACGAAAGAGGATGGAAGACTACATACTTCAGTTGTGTGGGGAATGGGCAACACAGATACCGTATGATTTCAGAGATGCCAAGATGAGAGAACGGTAAGAATTCACGGGATTTATAATAATTAATAAATAAAAGCAATTTTTACATACTCTGGTCCTCAGGCGCGCAGCGCGGACATGCGAATCCGCGTCCGCGGGAAAAGATTGCAAATTTACATTGAAAAATTCGAGACAAAGAGAAACAAGTCCCGCCCTCTTTTCTGCGTCTCCGCCTTTCCCATGTCAAAAAGCCGTCTCTTTCCCGCGGACGCGGATTCGCAAGTCCGCGCTGCGCGCCTGAGAACGTAGTACGAATACAATTTCGGTTGAAAATGTGTCACGCACAGTTTTATCCAGTTTTGTACATGTATAGATGAGCACCATTAGGTTCAAGGTCTAGGTCTCAAACTCCTTGTCTTTTTAGCTATTATTTATTAGTATTTTAAGTATTCCAGCTTATATACCTTTTTGTTCCTCATGTGTCTTTTTTAGACTAAGCGAGTTGTTTTCCCTGTGTTCAGTGGACAAGTTTGGGAGGCAACGAGCGGAAGAAATACAAAAACATGTGAAAAATACGGAAAGTTAACGATTGCTTATTTTGTCAGTTATGCAATAACTAGTAGCGCCATTTCGCCTTTCATTGCACTCCTTGTATGGAAATAAGTACGGGAACATTATACGATTTTGCTGATGGATTTATGCCAAAAAGTGCAAAGACAATGAACAAAAAACGAAAGATGAATGAGTGGAGTACGCCCATGTGGCTCACTTTCTCGCGAGGTATAAATATTTTTTTTATTATAATTTTTTTTTAGTTGACAAAACTCGATCGCTATGAGAAGGCACTGAAAAGTTTATCGCAGAAAGAAGCTGATGAATCCACGTCAACGTCAGATACACTGGTGGGCACAGGGCACTATGCTGACTATGCATTATATACAATAAGATACTCATTTTAAAGCTACTTGCCATGTGGTTTGTGAAACCTGCACTGCCATGTTATATTCACTGTGCAGGAGGGGCACAATTTGCATACAATTAATGAAATAAAGTTTCTCGAAAGACCAGCTAACGTCCAAAGATCAAGAGACGTATCGCTTTACATCTCGGAAGTCGTATACTCACTTACAATCGGCTATGTTACCTCAGGAAAACTATCCGTGTTAGTTTACAGTAATTGTGCTCACTTTCAGACAGGCTTGATCAAAGTTAACAACAATGTGGAGATAATTGCACATCAATTAACGCATATAGA
The DNA here is from genome assembly GCA_036852015.1 of Pelodera strongyloides. Classification (NCBI taxonomy): domain Eukaryota; kingdom Metazoa; phylum Nematoda; class Chromadorea; order Rhabditida; family Rhabditidae; genus Pelodera; species Pelodera strongyloides. The sequence goes on along the minus strand of JAANDG010000069.1, from coordinate 367,692 downwards.
ATTGGTAAGCGAATTATACCCTAATTTCATTTCTAGAAAAAATCGCTGGATGCACAGTGTAGGCACACAGCCGGCAGGCTTTTTTTGGCCGTTCTAATATTTTACCCGTTGAGAATTTTTATGTGTGCCTTTCACATGTCTTTTTTAATTGTATATAAGGCGCTTTTTCGAGACAACTTGAAAATTAACTTTCAATTTCACTTCAAATTTCAATTTAGGAAAGATTTGCTATGATTGGTGTGGACGAAGTGGTGGACGCATTGGCAAAGAGTGACATTTCAAACCTGGGCAAGGAAAGGGTAGGTACCATTGCATACACCCTAATTGTAAGTTCGCACTCAGCTGATTATGGGTTTTGACCCAATATCCTTATATCTCCCCGTTTAGCGACTCAACTATTATTTTCAGAATTCCACAGACTGTGGCAATATATCCCATTATGTTTCCTGGTTCAATCGGCTTTCCTCTTTTGTGGCTGGCGATATACTACAACACGCGAGAAAGAGACATAGGGTACAGGTGGGCAACTATTACGAGACTTGACATTCACGTTGCGGCGTGCAAGAGGCACCGCTACGGCGTGCAAGAGGCACCGCTACGGCGTGCAAGAGGCACCGCTACGGCGTGCAAGAGGCACCGCTACGGCGTGCAAGAGGCACCGCTACGGCGTGCAAGAGGCACCGACCGCTACGGCGTGCAAACTTACAAACTCTGGAACAAATTTGGCTGCCGACACTATTACACGCGGCTTGAACGCAGTATACATCAGTGGGTTTTATATAGCAATTTTTATTTTCATTTTAGGTTATTGAATTCTGGATAGACGTCGCCAAGGAGTGCATCAACCTGGGAAATTTCAATAGTCTGATGGCAATAGTTGCTGGCTTATCCTTACCTCCGATATCAAGACTCAAAAGGACGGTAAGTACAGTTTTGAATTTTAGAATATATATGTGCTAGATTCTAAATAATGCTCGCGTCCGTGTCTACTGTACTTGATTCACTACGTCCTCATGCATACAGATCCGTTGGAATAATTTGCGCTGATAAATGAAAATCTCATTTATTTGCAGTGGTCAAAGGTGGATAAGGCTAAGCTGGAGATTCTTCAACATCAACTAGATCCATCGGGAAACTTTCTCTCCTATCGAGCCACGATGAAGGCAGCTTTGTGGAGAGCTGATGGAGCTCCAGATCAGGTATGCAGTTCATCTAAAGGGCAGCTCCATGGTACGGTAATGGTGACGTCACCTATGATCTAAGATGCAGTATCGATTTCTGGTCGTTCATCTATTTATATGGCTGGTTGGTCAGGTGTGGGTTATTCATCGGGCCTAAACGCTGTTGAGCCTATTAATGCATAACATAAGGGTTTACTAAATAATCGAGCATACCAAGAAGCCTATTAATTGATCAGGCCTATAAAGTCTAGCTAAATGCACAAACTTGACACTGAGAGTCTATTTTGTTTACTTCAGATAATAATCCCCTTCTTCGTATTACTTCTCAAGGATCTCTACTTAATCTACCATGGAAGTAGTCGTGTTTTACCGAACGGACACTTGAATTATATGGTAAGTTAATTTAAAACTTTGTTTGTTCACGGACTTTTATGAAGTTACAGTAGGCACGCTTCACTCCTTTCCAACTTGTTATAGGGCAATAGGACGTCGATGCAAATTTTGGGTTTCCCGCACATAACTCCAAAAATGGACGTTATGTATTGTAGTGTGTAGTATTATATTAGTCCTTTCTTAGTTTGCACGTGTTTATGGATTTATGTAAATATACATCGATTTTAGAGTTTCGGCCAATTGTCCGACCATCTACTAAATGTTCTTCATTGGAAATCAAGAACGTGTACATTTCCCAGGAATTCAGCTGTCCTTCAGCATTTATTGATTACTCAGATTCACTCGGAGAATGGTCAGTTTGTAAAGTTAACAGTAGGCTTACCAGAATGCTAACGACAAGTTTGGAGGTAGGTTAACAGGGTATAGACAGCCGTATGATGTATAAAGCATAGCACGATGTTAGAATTCAACAATATGGAGTATGGGCCCCCTTTACCCTATTTTCGGTAGAAAGGGAAAACGTGGACATCGTACGAAAGGAGTTCGCGCTGATTTGGCACACTTCGGGCGCAACAGCAATTTTGATTCATTATCTTTATTATTGAATTCCAGCCCTGATGCTTCAGTCATTCGAAAGTGAAGTTCCAGAATCAAACATTGAAAAGGAGCACTATAAGAAGTTGAAGTAAGTCTAAGAAGCTCTTTATTAAATCAGTTCTTTATAAGTACTGTAGACGACGAGCGCTAATATAATGCAGCACAGGCGAATTTTGGGTTACGGTAATCGGTCTTTCGTGCGACCGCTGATTTGGCGCATTTCTCGCACACCAGCCGCACATAAATTCGAAATTCGACTTCTTCTCCAATATCAAGTGAGGACCAATAAGGGCGGCACCGTAAAGAGTAAAGTTCGGTTATTATCGGTGAACACGATTTTTTAAATTAATTTTTATTTCAGGCTGAACAGAGTGTGATTTGTCAACTACATTCGCATTTTCAACTTCAACTAAATCGCCATTGTTCCTCGTTTATCATTTACGGGTTTCGTATTTACGTTCAAAAATTTGCTACATAATTTTGTTGTTCTTATGTTGTACGTTTAGTCTTTCTGATTCGATTTTTTCGAGTATGCATAGTATATAATATTTAAGCGTAGGAGTGTTAAATCCAAAAAAAAACTTACAATTAGATCACAAATAAATATATTCCTCATAAACTTTATCTCCAACCCGCATTCCGTCGATTACTCAAGAAATACTTACTATTCCTAATTTTAATAATTCCAAGCGGCATGACACGTGGTTCAATCCCTAGACCTAGAAGAGCACATAAATTTGCATATGATTGATTGGAATACAATTTTGCAGAGTACACTTTAAAGTTACGTACGTACCTCTTCAAAATTTTCGTTAGCATTGACAGCGGCTTCGGTACAAAATAATGGGTGTGTTCCATTTAACTTTAATATATCTTCACACATTTCCGTATCATGTACATATTTGTATTTTTAATCGTTTGCCACATTGTTATTTGATTAAAAAATTGATTATATTCTGTGTGCGAATCCTGAGCGACAAGTGAAAGCATCTTATTATATACAAGAGTAACTGTAGAGTAACCCTGGTCGTTACGGAAGTTCAATTTGAATAAAAAACTCACTTGGCAAAGGGATAGAGTGTGGAAGGGTAACTAATGTAAATTCGCTCACTCAAATAATAAGCAGTGCACCCTCAGTACATACGGTATTCAACACGAATGTTACAAAAGACAACACATAAGAAAGAAAATTTCGAGTACACCAGCATTCTTATGCAGCTTATGCAGCTTATGCAAATGGCCATAAATTTGAATAAAAAATCAGCTAAATTCGAGTAAATTAGCATAAATACCTAAGAATTCAGTTGTCCACGATGCGTTTCAAAAACCGGCCGGAATTTAGCTTTAAAGCCCAATTTGTTCAAATTATTGACGTATCTTCTTTGTAAACTTGACTTGAGTCTTGAGGCAATGCACGAATCTCAGATGAAGCAAGTAAGGTGATTCAATTGTTACTGAAGACCTTTCATAATATTCACGCACGCGTTTTATTAATGTGTTACTAAATATTAATATTAATATCAATAAAGTCAGGCTAAAAGAAAATAAATTTGTTTGTTAACTTTTCATATCACACAGTACACAGGCAACGTGAAAGCATATTTACATAATATGAGTTTAAGTTTACTTTTTGATAAGGCGATGGATGTATTTATTTCCCATAGAATCGTTCCGCAACGCAATCGATAAATTTGTTTGTTTGTACGTATGTATTGACCCTAGCTACATGGTGTGTCTGTGTGTTTGTTCTCTTCGTTCGTATGCTAATTCTGCGGACTGGGAAGATGTACATATAAAGCCCCAGAAATACATCTAACACTGGTACGAGATACTGGTCTCCCTTACCAATATCGCGTACAAATTTCTACCTTTGTATGCCTTTAATAAACTGTATACTATAAGCATTGTCCCGTAAAAAGAAACGTCCTATCTTATTCTAGCTCTAACTGTATGTAGCAGTTCTACTTATTTATTAAATTGTTTTCAACAAAGAACTTTATTATTAATTCATCCGGACCTTCCTTATTATATGTTTATTAGGCTCTTACAATTAGGAAGAGTCTTGTGAAATTATGTGTTTACTGCGCAAGCATAGCTAGCAGATCAAGCTCCCGTTACCATGGTTGCATTCATAAGCGTTCGTACACCTATATCGCTAGGTCACCAATAGACCAATAACACATGTGCAGTTCATGTTCAACATATCCTTATTTTGGTATTTAACTTATTAGTTTTATAACTGAATTGTTTGAGCGGAATCCACACATCTAACACACTAAGCTTCGTTACCATGGTTACTTTATAAGCGTTCGTTCACCTAGGCGCCAGCTAGGTCACCAAAAACACGGGTGCATTTCATGTTCAAATTATTCTTATTATTTTTAATGTCAGAATCATATACTTATAAATCAAAAATTGTCTGCAATTACGTTTATTTTACTACTTCTACGTTCCATTGTTTTAGTATTTATTTATTTATTTTCGAGCCATATTTTCCAATTTATTTTGGCCATGTGGTTTATTCCCATGATATGCTGACCACTAATTTTATTAATCCTTTGCAGATGATATACTTCTTAATATTTTCCTATTTTTCCAAAGTTTTCACTCGAGAAGAAACGTGTTTCGAATCTGTTTTCGCTCACAGAAAAGAGGATTCACTTCTACCTTCTTTCGAACCATTTTGTATACTGAAGGACAATCGTTAGTTTTTTTTTATTCGTTTTTATTTAAGTAGGAGCTTTTCGTATCTTCCACGTCATGTGTAAAAGTAAGTCGTGCCGGTCATGCGGCAGTTCAAAAAAATTCTTTTACGCTTCAAGAGCGTGCACCTTTATTCAAGGGTGTTCATGCAAGGTTTGCTTATGACATGTTCCGTAGAGGTCCTGAGCACAGGCGACGAGTTCCATTTGACGTCTTCGGGCCAGAGCGAGGGATCGCACATGATTCCCTCGCCGGCTGTGCGTAATAATAATTTATTACGCACAAAGACAATCAAAGAAAGCAATGAAACGTTCAGACTGTGTTATAAGATACTCATAATGAATAAAACATAATAAAGCGGTAATAAAATTTGAGATATTAGCAGTTTGAGATAACTACTTGATTCTGGGATTTTTACAGACGTGGAAAAGTATGAGGAAATGGTTCCAATAACATCAGAGGAACAACTGGACGACTTCTTGAAGGAAGCGGGACGTGATACAGAAGGCACGGAGGTAAACTGAAAACAATTTTGGTTGTATATACCAAACGGAAAACTATTTTTTTAGCTGTTAGTCGTATGAAGCACGTTATACTATACATGTCAGAGTTAGAGTTCTCGGGCGGCGTAATAATTCAGTAAATGTACGGTGATGCAAGCTTACTTATCCGTTAGTGTTAGAGTAACGTCTTGGTACTTTTATCACTCTTCATTAGTGAACTTTTTCAGCGGGAGACTCCGAAGCTAGTTTTCTACTTGGATGGCGCCCCATTCACCCTCCCAACGAATACATTCTCGGAGAAATGCGTGGGAGAAATGATGATAGGTGAGATTTATACTTGTTTTTATATTCAGTACATTCAGATTTATACTTTGAGCATTTCCTCGGCCGCGACGACCCGAGCTCCAGGTGCCGGGCGCGCGATAGCGCACCTGGCCGCTGTCGACCCCACACTATAAACTAATTAATTATCACGATCTGTGAAAAAATTGATCCTGCCAATGACGATAATTCCTATAATCATCGTTTGGTCCCGTGTTGGTATACTGCGTTGTGAAGCAGGGTCACCTTTTGAGATGTGTTTATTGAATACATCAACAAACTGTTATATATAGTAGAGACAAGGTCCATACATAGAGCACTGGCACATTTTATAAATCGCCTTGGACAAAGCTTACGTCAAGTAACACTTTTGGCAGAACTGTCAGATGTGACCAAATGTTTCTGTAAAATTAAATATTTTTGTGGAAAAACTTCTTATTCTGGAATTGGTGCAAAAATGTACTCACTTTGGTACGTGTTTTTGAATCATATACTGGGAGTCGCAAGAGGATCTGCTTTTGTCAAATATCTGTTCAAAATGACGGCATCCCTCCAGCAGCACGCCAACAAACAACTATGAAAAATGTCATCGTTTTATTTCAGCAATTGGTGTCAACATCTCTTCTTCGTGTTTAATCAATTGGCTGGTCTTCAATGAAACCGAGTGCACGACTAATGCACACTCAAGTGCTGCACGACTCTTTTCTCAACCATTTGCAACGTTCAATAAGGTTCCTTCCATTTAATTTTTAAAGCGCTATGGCACGTGGTTTTGAAATGTATGCTGGAAATTGACAGTCCCATACATCATATGTAAAATGTATACAATTAACTTACAGTACACTTTTGTGCGCTGCTACTGCACAGAAGGACACTGTAAGCGGGTCGTGATTCTGATAAAAGAATTCCGTACTTTTAAGGTTTTTGCAAGTTTCATATGATGTGCTAAATTTCAACTGACCAATGCTTGGAATAGAGAATAAATAAAATGTTGTAACCCTAAAATCTGCGATTTTAGACTTCGCCTGAGGTAAAAGTCGAGTTTTCTGAAGAACCAAAATCCTCGGAGTGGATCAATGACCAATGTAAAAATGTGATCAAACAGGTTTGTTCGACTAGAGTTATGCATATAAGCTTGTCCCGATCAAATCTTTTGTCCAAATCTTCTTGTAATCTATTGTAGCTCAGTTCATCAAAGTGAAAAGAAAAATAAATATTTTAGATGAAAGTGCGTTTCACATTGAATGGAACCGCTATTGTGAAGGTATCTGTAAGAAACGTGGAGTATTCTACTCTGACGTCGGAGAATTTCACCAATTTGCGTCAGGAGTTTGTGGTGGACTTTGTCGATGTTACGCACATAGTGGACGATAAGGACGGCGGATACAAACAAGCAGATATTATTATGCAAGAAAAAGATGGAGGTAGGCGGCTGCGAAGAAATACACATTCTGTTTCACAGGAAAAAAACTGGCTAATTATCCAGCCAAGACCACAAAGAAACCATCAATAGGCGGTCATCAAATGGTTTTCATCAAACATTCAGTGGTTCACTAGCTGGTCGCTAGCTGGTCGCCAAGTGGGCTGGCCACGAAAAAAAACTTCGAACCGTCGCCAAATGGGTTTAGGGACTTACCGCTTTAAAATAACAAAGAACACGATACTTTTAGAGTGGATTGAGTAGAGTGATAGCTATCTTCCAGGCAGGTCTCCACTACAAATAGTTACTGGAGAGGATTGCAGTTCACTAAATTCCATCGATGTCCATTTTAAGCATCGTTTACAATCATCGTGCATTATAATGTGGGTTGTCGTTATTAATTGAAAACAAATATATTCAGCACGGAAAACAGCGTGCGTTCCTGCCGCACTCATATTTAAAGGTCAGCCGCCCCGCACACTCACTTTTTCTGCGCCGCGATGGCGCGATATTTATAATTAACAAAAATAGACATTGATGGGCACACGGAAACGTTGTCACACAAAATCCGTCTGACAAATCATTTGACACATCACTTTATATAATTGTATTCCATTTATTTTAGAGCTTCTTCCTGTGAGGATGCACTTTCACAAATCCGCCGTGTATTTGATCACTTCCATTTAAAACGAATATTCTCAGCACCAAATGGAAATGAAACCTTCCCAATCATTTATAGAAACAATACTGAGCAACAATCGGTACGTAACGTAAAAACATTATGATGCGTGGTTTTTGAAGCTCAGTATTTTTTTTGTTGTGCGCCTATCCTATGAGAAAACAGTATGACACAGTAATTTGGAACGTTTCATTAACTTTTTGAGATGTATAAAATACGATTAGAAACCTTGTTCGATGGATGTTAAATCAGCCGAAAATTACCTCGATTCTTCTAAAAAATTTGTACTTCTTCTCAGTATTGTAATATATGTTTTTTTATAAAACTACAAAATTTTTCGTTTTAGGGCTTGACGAATAATCATTGTCGTCTAGTGAGCAGCGTTCACATCGATGTCAGTTATGCTAGACACGGCGACAAAGACGATTATATTCCGAAGGTACGTTACTATTATCAAAGCGATATAACACGTGGTGTCTGGACACTTCCGAGACAAAATACACTTGAAATAAACCCGGCATACTTTCAAAGTCACATCCCATACGTCATGGCCGGGACCTTGTCGAATAAAAGAACACAAAATAATATATAGATTAAATAAGTCGCAGAGAACTGGTTCAGATCTTTTCCGCTGTTTATTCCTATGCAGTGGAGGAAGTAGAGTTTGTGGAGAATATTCCCACTAAACTTGCGCTCACGTATACGGTCGAATTTTCCGATAGAACAGCAGGTAAGATTTTCTTCCTAATATTTTAGACATAAGAAGGTATGAGCATATGGTAAGGCACGTACTTCCTTTATCGACTTTAGCCCAGCCGCCATTTCTGCGCTAGGTTCTCGCCGCACACCAATTTTTCCGCCAGGTTCTCGCCGCGCTAGATCTGGGTTTTATTAGAGATATTGCAGGTGCAACAGCTCGCTTTGCCTCTCTTCCTCGGATAGACCTCCGACTTCCCAACGATTTTTTCTATCCATTTATTGCATCAAAATCCACGTCGACATTGTTTTATGCTAATGTAATAATATTAATATTCATTAGATTATTATAATGTAAAGGGTGTTTTCGTGGCTGTGAGTGTCCTCACACTTATCTTGTGGTTTGATAGTGCTAGAACTACTGTCCACTATTGATAGTGATATAAATAACAACCCAAAGTCCAGTTCTCTTCGCTGCCGTTTGTATCTGCCGTGGCTTTGGAAGCCTGTAGATCTCGTCAGCAGTGGCCAATTGACCCAAACAATGTATATAATCGTTAATTTATTCATCGCCTAATATACGGTTATTTTAGTTAGAATTCATCAGTACGTGACATTATGCGAATAAAATAACATTATGCGCGAATGAGAACTTACAAGCCTGTAAATAAAGCAGGGAAAAAATTAGCAGTATCATATCGGCTACGTATTTTGTATATATTAATATTCTTTCTTTTCGTATGAATACGAGGCCGACCACCTAATTGTAGGCATTTTATTTGCTTGCTCTTGTGTACACATGTAAATACCACAACGTAAAACTTTGCGTGCAAGCGGCGCCAGATCGGCAAACAGAATTACACGAAAAGTCTAATTCGCATGCATTTTGCGCGCCTTATCCACGCCGTTTGCAAATCAACTACTCACGTCTCAGTCTTATTTATTGTTTCAGTTTGTATCTAGTCGTTATCCGGGTTGGTACGGACATGCGCGAATTCCTTGTAGTACTTCTATACTGAGACCATATTCACCACTCATAGTCCCCCCTGGGAAATTCCCCGTCTTTTTTTCTGTGTGACTCACATTAGAATTATATATTTTCTGTCCCCAGGGAATATTTCCCCAAGGGAATCGGAGTGGTGAATATGGTCGCAGATGCGGATCGATCGAATTTAATATCAATGTCATGCCAATAAAGATGTTGCACGTCCGTATTGATTTTTCGTATTGAGAACATGATTTTCCCAATCATATTATTTCCACAAACATATAATGAAGCAATGCTGCTGAGGTTATCACAGCACAGACGTTTATATTCCCAGCATTCGCCAACCCACCTAAACATTATCTTCCCACAAATCTGACCCTACTTACCGATCAATAGACAATAGTTTCAACATCCTCAGCTCAGGAGCAGAACCCCAGTGTTTCAAACGATCAACACGCATATGTGATATGTTCCCCAAAAGCCAGATTTCAACCCCAACCCAAACACATCAAATTAGAAAACACAAATTTGTAGCTCCCCACAAATGCACGCATAAGCTCATCCAAAGACGGAATCGGAAAACGGCACACAGGATCGGGCACACAGGATTCACCAACAAAACATTTAATTTTGAAACCCTGCCCCCGTCAGCTAGCCCAAAAAACTTTTATTTCCTTCTCAGGGAAGAATGCATACAACCAAAAAAACATGAAAATCAAACAACAATAATTTAAGAAGAACAATTTGAAGTCAAATCATTGCATACTTCAACTCCTCCCCGCACGACGAAATCTGAAGTAAAGTACAAGAAACGAGTAAAACCGACGAGTGACTTCTAATGTACTAATGATATAATATTTAAAGCGGTATTGTACCTTGTTTTGGTTTTTTTGGCCTACTAATAGTTTAAATTAAAACTAAGACAATGGAAAACAACTAAATAACAGTAAATGGACACTTCGTACAAAAAAATAACTCAACGTCCCTACCCGTATGCGTGGAAAAAAAAAACAGATTTGTGTGGCCGTCCTCGTTTTTCAACCTGGACGGGCACCACGAAAAGCAGGCACACCTATGCTGGACTGGAGAACTGCGTACTCGGTCCGTTTGCAAACGTACCGGGTGCACGGGCCGAGCACTACCTATATTCACCACTCAATTCCCCATGGAGAATTTTCCGTCTTTTTCTTTACGTGTCTCACATTAGAGTGCTCTTTTCTGTCCCCAGGGAATATTTCCACCAGGGAAAAGGAGTGGATAATTTGGCCTCTGAAAGCGAGTCCCGGTACGCGTTCCGAATTCATACTCGATTTTTTAACGAAAAACAGCAATGCATTCCACAAAGCACGATTAGAAGCACGTGTGCGGGTAGCGCAGTGACTAATGGAAATAGGCCAAGGGTTCGAATATTGCAACGCGTGTAATCTAAACAGTGCTAAAACTAACGTAGTCAACATTTTGAACAGCGCGTACTGGGATCTGCATCTGCACTCTGATAAGGACTCGGTCGTTTATCTCCGTAATAAAAAAGTGCTGAAAGTGAGTGGTAGACAGACATTGGTAATTACTAACTTTCTGGAACCTTAAAAGGGAATGTCAACGCGGTTTTGCAACGCCATAGACATCAACAAAACAGATGAACGAGACGAATAAATGCATGCTAGATGCATGCTAAGATGAAAGATGCATGATAAAACCAGTTATAACTCTGTTTTTTTTAAAGGGATGGGTTCACTACAAAACCACCTTGTTTTTATGCTTTACTTTGATTGTACAAAGGAAAACTTAAACAAAGAGCATAAAAAATATTCCTTGAATTATTCCCTAGGGCAGATATTAGGTAAAAAAGGTGAGTATTGATCTTTTTCCGATAAAGTTGTACTGCAAGATAAACTAAGGAATCTAAGATATATGGCTGAAACACACTGTTTTTTCATTGTTTTATGTGAAATAAACGATGAAGACTACAGTTTATTTTGCTCAAAACAGTGTGTTTCAGCCATATCTCTTAGCTTCCTTAGTTTATCTTGCAGTACAACTTTATCGGAAAAAGATCAATACTCACCTTTTTTACCTAATATCTTCCCTAGGGAATAATTCAAGGAATATTTTGTATGCTCTTTGTTTAAGTTTTCCTTTGTACAATCAAAGTAAAGCATAAAAACAAGGTGATTTTGTAGTGAACCCATCCCTTTAAGCTACGGTATTTTGCGACAGCGCGTTATAGATTGTAGAATCTATGTGAATCCCCCATGACAGTCCCTTTAAATAGTTCAATCTTCCAACGTACCGTTCGAAGTCGACGTGAGCCAATGCTGTAGTCGGCCGCACAATTCAGGTATGCATTCGATGGGTGAAGACGCATGAAAAAAAAGAGAAATAAGATACAATCGAATATATAAGAAGTTCCGATTAATCGAAATCTGACACACACTCCGCACATAATTGGAATTATTTCCACCAACAAACCAGAGATATGTAGTTCACTGCAATATTCGCGCAATGCGGTATTCGCGCAGTGCGGTACTCGCGCAATGCGGTACTACGCAGTGCGGTACTCGCGCAATGCGGTACTCACGCAGTGCGGTACTCGCGCAATGCGGTACTCGCACTGCGGTACTCACGCAGTGCGGTACTCGCGCAATGCGGTACTCGCGCAGTGCGGTACTCACGCAGTGCGGTACTCACGCACTACGGTACTCGCGCACTGCGGTACTCGCGCACTGCGGTACTCGCGCACTGCGGTACTCGCGCACTGCGGTACTCGCGCACTGCGGTACTCACGCACAGCGGTACTCACGCACAGCGGTAGTGCGGTACATAGGAACTTTCATTTGTTCGAAAATACTAGTGAACGATTCTCAGCTTATTTTATTTGTCATAAACTAATTGTCCCACCTGATAACCTTGATGTTGAATACCATGGTGTCCTCATGTATAAGAAGTTGATTGGTAGCGCCGCACCCATTCATTCGATTCCTAAAAATGTTGATTTAACAATGGTATAGAAGCTTTGAAGCTTAAAGAAACTGCTTGAGTAAACAGTGAACAGTAAACAGTGAACCGGCTATTTAGATAATGTACAAACTAAAGGCTCAGGCCCCCTTATACAAATTTCTGCTACATTTTCCAATGACAAAGCTCTAGGTTTACGCAATAATGTTAGCGAAAACCGCATTTCTTACTGTAGTGAAGATTGGATGTTATTAGCAAATCTAAAGGATATCGGTACTTTTTCCGAACGGGGGGGGGATTGTCATAGGCTCTTTTTGAAGGCTACTCATGCTTGGACTTCTAGTGAACGTTAGGGCGTTGATGAAAACGAATAAATGAGCAGGTAACAGTAGGAGAACTACATACAGACATAGCCGTAAGTGAATCTATCAGAAACAGTTCAAAAATGGCAGCTTACATTCAATTTGACGAATTTAAGGATGTGGACGTGGAAGATGGGAGCAAATCATATCCACATCAGACTGATAAAATCCGAAAATGGCCCTTTTTAACCTGAATCATATGATAATTTGGAAATTATCATTATCTATGTGAATTTTAAGGTTCCATTTGCACGTTTCAAAATTTCTGTAAACATTTCAAATGGCGCAACGCATTCGGTAAAGCGGCGGACAATGCCCAGCGAGCAAACTAGCGAGATGCTTATCCACCCGCCCAGCGAAGCTGCAAAGCGAAATGTCGGCCGGTTTTTGAAACACAAAAAGTACACCAACAATCATATACATCTTTTGCAAATGAACATAAATTAGAACAAAAAATCGTGCAGTTTCGAGTAACTAAGCAATACGTTAGAATTCAGTTGTCCAAGACGCGTTTCAAAAACCGGCTGGTATTTGGCTTTAAACGAGGAATAATTGTAACCGATAAATAGATATTGATTGGAATCGATCGATTAGACATAGGTTAACTGAAATCAAAGTAAAAGAAACAGCTAACCTGCAACCGAGTACTGGCACCACTCCAAGAGAAATGTTTCGCAAAATTAGAATGAAGGTTTATTTATCATGAATTTGCATATTCGATGCATTTCCAACTTTTTGCATAATCGTGATACATTGGCTAACGCATGTTTGCAACTCACGAAAATAGCACGTTTCAACAAATAAATAACTATATGGAACGTAAACGAGAACAGTGTAGTCACTGTTGTAGAGAAAAGTTAATATATCCCAGCCAGATCGTATTCGTATTATTGTGATAACTTTCTTTATTTACCTAATAAGAAAAATGTTTTTGTTGGTTTTAAAGTAAAATTGTCAAGTACATTTCCTCGTCCGTATGCTGACATGATGAGCTATCAACTTAAAATAAAACATTCAATGGACATGCATATCTACCTTTCTATTTTCTACCTTTTAGGTTTACAGTAAGTCCCAACCATATGTTGATTTCCGTCCCAATTTTATCACCTTTGAATTGTTGAGATAGGAGGTTCGACAGCGCGCACCGCGCGCACTCAAATCGTTATGTTCGTTACGGTAACTGGGCATACACAATAGGGATTGGGCGGCCTTTCCAAAGTCAGACCGTGGGAAACTGGTTCTCAACGAGAGGAAAAAACTTACAGAAAGAACATACAGAGATACAGTAAAGAGAATGGGAGCACTTAGGGGTACGGTAAGAGTTGAACATGAAAGTATAATGTGATCGTAATTTGTTCAGAGACGAGTTCATTTAAATGGAAATCCTCATCCAGATATGTTGCATCGACCGGAGGCCATATTCACCACTCGTACCCCAAGGAGAATTCCCTGTCTTTTTTCTCTGCGAGTCTCGCATTAGAATGCTATTTTCTGTTCCCAGGGAATATTTCCCCAACCCAAGTGGTGAATATGACCTCAGGTGGTAAAAAAAATGGTATCTGGTGACAACTTGGAAGGTTTTAGCCCCGTGCCGCTATGAAGATAGCCTATGGCTCCTGAGCATGCTTCAGTAGACCAGTGCGTGCTGCCTGGTTTACTTAGTGATGTTGTTGGGTGGGTCTTATACTGTAAATATATGAAATCGACAAGACCAAAGAAGAATTCAGCCTCGCATCTTATCAATTTTAATTTTTGATGTCAAATGTGCAGTGTTATTGTGTAACTAAAGACAACACTCTAACGCTAACCAACCCTTCAGTTAATCGACTTTATTATATTCCGCCGTGTACGTGAACCTCACCACAACATGCCAATTACTGTAAAGATCATAATTACATTGGAATACAAAACCGGCATTCAGAACTGCGGACAACTCTGTTGTGACAACATGAATGATTACCTGCAGCGATTTCAACGCGAACAATAATTTGGGGAGAGGGATGACAAAGGAAGAGAGAAAGGATAGAGAGAGAGAGGAAGAGTGAGAGAACGAGGGAGTGAGTGAGGGAGATGGATGGGAGAGTGGGAGGAAGAATTAGGGAGCGAGAGAGAGAGAGTATTCTAATTCTACAGGCTGTCAGCAGCGATGATTTGTTGTATATGGATAATTACTAACTTGGTGGGTCTATTTGATTGTCGTACTGTTACAGTTACCTTTTCCGTTACATATAGAGAGGGGTGAATTAATTATAATGGTGGAAATCACATTGTAGTATTATAGGACGATTGCTAAAACTACAGTATATTTCGTTTCAGGGCAGGGGTACGCAGGAAATTTGCGTATAAGATCGGCAGATGAGTATTTTATTCCTGACTAGATTATTATGAGGGTGTGATAATGTCTACTAAAATTACCGTACTTTACAATTTTAATATATTCACATAAAAATATTCCCCTGTGTAATCGTCCCGTGAGACTGTTCACAGTTCACTTGTGTATTTCCCTGGGACCAAATACCCAAGCATGTTCCCCAGGGTCCAGGTGTATAAATTTTATTCTACAATTGTGTCCCGCCAAGTCAAATTTCAAGAAACAGCACTCTTTCCTCCACTTTCCACACAAAAGCCTTTCCATTGTTGCCGGGAATAGCAATTGAAATTCGCCATGACGATTTTGAAACGGCCGTAGATTTATATTCTCCTTTCGTGTATTCGGATGCATTAGGAGACATCTTATTGAATTAGAGTTTCACTCAAACAAAAAAACACCACCTGTCGATTTGACACATTCTGAAGAAGAAGTCTTTGAGTGAAAGCTATTTACTCAGAACAAAAAAAAAGAAAGGTGCAGTAAAGCTGTGTTGTACGTGGTTATAATAATAATATTTATTACGCACACAAAAATGTACACGCACAGCTTGTCGATAAAATACACAAAGACATAAAAAGCGAACAAAAAAAAAAGAAGTACAACAATATACAGGAGATCATAACTGAAGGCTACGAATGGGAAAAAATTTTTGTTTGTGAGACGGATACCGGAGAACTGCATTCCCAAGTCCCCGGTTCGAAGTTGTTCCGGTTCGGACGGGCGACATCCAGCTTCTATGCAAATCGTAGGGAATTCTTGGGTATCATTTTTCAACCGAGTGAATATTAGCAATCAATCGATAAAATCACGTTTCTGTCAAATTTCTGTGATTATTAGAAATCAAACAAAGAGACCATATTGTGTTTTTGTGCTCCTGTACTGTACATATTTAGATTTATTGTGCACTGTTAGAGCTTCATCGACGTGTCGTAACTTACAACTTGCAAAATATACATCGTACAACTTGTACAAAACTCAATACATTTATTATATACAATGAAATCACAAAGCAAAGAGTTATTTTGCAAATTATTGCGTGAGTCGCAATCAAAGTGTTGTTTTGATAATGAATTAACAGGGCTAGTATTTTTTCACTAATAAACATAGAAATTCATTTCAAGCTAACTAAATATCGAAATGAACTGTTAAGGCTGAGTTCAGGAATTAGCACCTATTTTTTTTTTAAATATAATCAAATCAAAGTTATACGTGATGTAAAAATTAATAATAATTCCAATAATCACATGAAATAAGAACATAATTCATTCTTCATAATGGTGTATCATTATTAGGATCACAACCTATAGACTACAAATACCACATGACAGCACAGATGACAGACAATTTGGGGACCACGTCACGTGCGACCTCTTGGGGCTTTTTTTTCTCGAAAACCGTCGGAACATGGTCACCAAATGGTCTACAAATGCCTTCCCAATTGGTAGATGACGAAGCCACAAACTACAGACTACAAATTGTAACCATTAGCCGAGCAGATCATTGTAGCATTGGCGCGGTGCCAATTTGTGACGTCATCAGCAGGATGTACAAATTGTTGCTGGAATTCTTTTGACTTCAGAAGCCAGTCCTTCTGTTTCTGTTCGAATCCGAGAAGTTCATTTATCGAATATGGAGTTGGGGAGAAAGGAGACGGCATCTGAAAAGTGGAAATGATTAAAGCGGTACGGTACGTGGTTTGTGGAACGTGTGCTGGACAACTGCACTTCCGTGCACTGTCGGATTGGCACACCCTATTACATGTAAATTGTCCAGCATGCTTTTGAAAACCTATATAATTTTTTGGTAGCGATATATCGTTTGTGTTTTGGCACCCTTTCCCTAAAGAAGCAATTTAAAATTTGATACCTTAAAAAAACCAAATGAAGTGTAACTTTAAAGCAAAATACCGGTCGGTTTTTTTATTCTAATTTATGGACATTTGCATAAGAAGCTGCATAAAAATGCAGATGTACTCGACGTGTTTCAAAAACGGGGCGATATTTCGCTTTAATGACTCAAATAGACGCAAATTGCTCACAATATTCATCGCGAGTTGATTCGGATTTGCAGGTTGTGGTACCGAATTCCCTATTGATAAATTGGACGAATTTGGTGGTCCTGGTATATTATGTGGCAGCTGAACTGGGTTTGATGTACTCACAACAGCCGCCGAAATTGTAGACTTTTCTGAAATTTTATAGTCATAATATGCGAACGTTTTCATTTATTTAAAAGATCTGAAGCCGTCACGGATACTTTAAAATGCATAGTATATTTTCTGGGACGGAGGTATAAACATAAATGTAAAAAAAAATATTTATTCTCATAAAAAGATAATAAAGCCAGATGTGTTATCACTATCAGCTACACCAACTGGAAACTCATATATTTTTTGATAGAGGCTTTTAGAGTAGAACATAAAGCTGACCTGCTGAAGTTCCCGCGCTAACTGAAGGCTCAGAAGCGGAATTCGCAGAATTCATTGTCGTTTTATTCCGTACAATTCGATTAATTGAAGACACAGAAGGCACGTTGTCGGGGTCGCATACACGATCCTAAAACAGAAACTGAGAATACAGAGATGCAGATTCTAATACAATCTTAAAGCGGTAAGACACGTGGTTTTTAAACCTGTGCAGAACAACAACATTATATCTGTGCGGGAAATGTCTAGACCGACAAAGAATTTGAAACAACTTGCATACTACTTTTAGTAAGGCAATAAGGTGGCACCCTGTCAGCATGCTCACGGTCAGTACAAAAGCTATAAGCTGCAAGGGTAAGGCTAAATTCTTTCCTACTTTTGCGAAACAGTACAAACCGTCTGTGCTAATAAACAGAGACTAATAAACACCTGTAAATTTGTGTAAAATAGCAAACAAAGTTCATTAGTCAAGGTAATTGGGTAATTGTCCTACCTGTAACAGTTTCTCCCTGATTTCCCAAGCGAACATGGTTGGATTTTGTCGTTTATATTGTGCTATGTAATCCACTACTCGAGGAGTTGCCACTTTAGGTTTCGAACCTCCGATCACTCCTAAATAAATAAATCTAACCTTACTTTTAAAGTTATATAACATCCGCTTTTTGGAACCCATTCAGGCAGTTGCATCGTAACTGCGCGATATCGTGCGAATTTTACTCTAGTAACATTCATTTGCATACAACATACGGGAATGAATATCGGAATGCTCCGCCATACGGATACGTTTCAAAAATCAACCGCTATATCGCTTTAAATTCACATATTATAAGAAGTCGCCCGAGTTTGAACTCAAAAGGTGCAAATGTGTAAATCGCATTGCATAAAACACTTGTCCCCGACTAATATGTGAAATTGTTAGAATAGGCCGAGACACGGCAGTTCAAGGACACATACACATATGTATGCATAGTTTCATTTCAGATATGAAATCTTATATGGATTTAGCTGTTGAGGTTTCCTCAGGCTTGGGTACATAATGGAGATTCGGTTTTCAGTTCAATAGTTCAGAGTAAAAGGTCTCAATCAAGATTACCTGCCAAGATTACCCTTCTTTAGTGCATTACTTTTACTATTTTTATTACGTGAAGCAGGAGAGTTAGAAAACAGGCTAACGAATAGTAGGCTGACAATGAGTGTGTAAAATAACCATCTGTAGAGTTTTGTGAAACATTAGAAATGAAGTTCATTTGGTACTATTCGCTACGCCAGCACTGTCCTAACTCGATACTAATCGAACTGATTGAGTACTAATCTAGTTCTATACTAAGTTAGTACTAGCTGAATTTGAGTAAATCCCGTTCACGTATCCGCCGAAATACTTCAACAGGCATAATCTGAGGAGATATCCTCCAGAGGTAAACCTCAGTACTCATATTATTCTCTCTCTATCTCTCTTTCTTTCTAACTCTCTCTCTCTCTAGTTCCCTCTGTACCAGTACGACCTTGCTGAGAATTATGCGCAAACAAAGTTATTTCCGGCCGATACAATACGAGGCAGAAGGGAGATATGTGACACGAGACCGGATCTTATTCAAAGGTAATCCTAAAAGAACGAGACAAGAATTTATATCAATACTGATATGTGAATTGCACCAGGTTCAGTAAGTAGTTAACTATATAATGAAACCCATCCCTGTTAGGGACCACGATATGGCAGATATAGTGGGGGCAGTAATGAAATGTGCTAAATCAAACCACACAATCTCGATTCACAGTCCAACGCTCTACCGGTTGAGCTATGCTAGCTTATGATACGGGTAAGCCTCTGCTCTACATAGAGCACCTTCAATGGCAAATTCGCATGGCACCTTTAGTAGAATGGAGATCCAGAGTCATGTTATACGTTTCCTCAATTACATTTAAATAGGGTAACAATCCGCCGAAGTCCGATTCCTCCAGTCGGAGAACGGCCAACGCCTGGTGACTGGATAATTTGCATGTGCAACAAAGATGAAGAGACACGAGTAATTGAAAGAAAATAATGTTGTGGTTGGCTTCAATGTAAAAGAAATCAACATGAGGGCTGAATATGCGGTTACTTAGAGGACAGAAACAGAACGCTACAGAACTGAAGCGTAAGAGAATGATCCAATGAACCGGTACTCGGAACCTACAAGCAATCAAGCTGCTTCGCATCTCATAGTAAGACAACCTTTGTAAAATTAACACTGAACATATTTTATGACAATCTTGTAAGGCGTACCAGGTCGTACAGATCCCGTCTCATAATACCGTCCCAAAATCTTGCTCACACAGCCGTGACTCACGCGCAATTGACGGGAAATATCGCATGGTCGCACTCCTTGATGCGCCAAATCAATTATCCTAAATTATCGATCAGTATAAATGAGTTCACTTATTCAATCAATTATTCTAAAGTTAAATCATTCGAAGACTCCAAACTAGAGAAAACGATTGTGGAACAATAATTACCGTGCATAAGGTGCTTTTCGTGTGATTGAAAAAAGCAGAAAATAGTGTGAATACATATGTAAACAGTAACAACAGAATCAGAAAACAATTGTATGAAAGCATATCTTGTTGAAAGATGTTTCCTATATGAACATTACAAGAATTCATAAAAAACCGTTTCTCAATTAATTATTGAATAAATAATAATAAGAATCTCTATTTAATATTTAAAAATTATGCTATATAATTTTCAAGGCAATCTCACCTGTTCCTAATATGGTCGGGAAGCGGTCTTCCATTCACAAAAACCCCTCCCAATTGATTGACTCCAGTGTGTCCCTGGTCCAATCTCCAACATGGCGGCGCGCGCGCGAAAGGTACGCCGTAGGGGACAGCGGAAACGGTTGGTGCGGCCGGGTGATAGCGCCACACATCCATGGGTGCAGCCATCCGCGTGGACGCACTCGAGTGCGCCGCGACAGACGAGCGAACAATTGGCCCCGCCCACACAGACACGCCCCCGTGCGCTCATTGGTTTACTCGGGATACGGTAGGCGAAAGGAGAACCTTCTTTCAAAGTTTTGTACTTGAAATTTCTGTGCTCTGGCTGTGGGGAAATGTTTGTAAACTGTAAACCAATTTAGAAGATATAATCAGAAACTGATTTTTAATAAATAAACTATCATGATAGACGTAAGCTAATGACATATTAAATAAGAACCTGACAAAGCTTGCGCAGTGTTGTACGGCCTACAATATATTCTATAAACTAAGTAAATCGCTCTCATCACATATGACCTAGCCTGATAATGAGTCAAACTTCTAAACTTATCACTGAATCGTTAGAGTATTTGACTTTCTCTATGATAAACTAAAATTTGTAAAATATAACTAACAAGAATCTTCAATTCATAAATAATATTTGTTTCACTTGAAACAACTGCCACAATTTTGAGACATTGTTCACATTTTGGCGCAGAAACGGCTCTCAATCAACTAATTGGCAGAAAAGAAACGCGGACAATTCGGGTCTCCCATGGTGCCCCGAGAGACACATAGAAAAATGAGCTGTCCTTATTTTTAATCTATTTTTCGCTTCAACTGAAATGTTTCAAAAAGTGTCTTTTTGAGAACCGAATAAACCAAATTAACTATTTCATTTTTATTCATGATGATAGACCAGATTTGTGAATAATATCAAAAAATTGCTAACATAGCTTCGTATGGCTAACATAGCTTCGTACGGCTTCGCTTCGCTTCAAAACGATTCAAACCCACATGTCATACCGCTTTAAAGATCACGAAATGGATCACAAATACGTTCCAATTTCAATATTTCCGGTTGATTTCCGATCTATTGTATGACAAAATCGGCCGCAAAACGGCTCAGTCATAACCCCCTCAAAGAGGTATCGCGATTGTGTGAAAGTCATCCTTTTAAAGGATCGCAGTCACTACAAAATCGTCGTTTTTCTTCGAGTTTACTTGTATTTAGTAAAGAATAGGGACAAATACTTTACCAAAACCGAATAATTTGAATTCCAACTCAGGGAGTGAACAAGTAGAAAACTAGTTCTACTTAACTACCGCAGGATCACGAAACGTGTTCATACAGCTGCTTCCCGATCGGGAGTATGCAAATTATTTCGGCAAATATCTGCATATTATATCTTTACATATACTGCAAGGGTCTGCAGGCATATCACTACACGTTTCATAATCCCGCGGTAGTTAAGTAGAACTACTCTTCTACTTGTTCACCCCCTGAGTTGGAATTCAAATTATTCGATTTTGGTAAAGTATTATTCTTTATTCTTTACTAAATTCAAGTAAACTCGAAGAAAAATGATGATTTTGGAGTGACTGCGATCCTTTAAAGAGAATAAAACGAATTTTGGGTGAAAAATACGTATTTAAAAGGGATCGCGCCATCACAAATCATATTATTTTGTATTCGTACATCGGATGCCCTCCCAACAAAATTAGATATACAACATTATTCATAAACGCGTAACAATTGATTAAAAAACATGGGAACTGATTGTGAGAATAGAGATTATTAATTGATTGAAGACTAAAGTTACCGTACTTACCCACTAACTGTTTTCTTCCAATTACAGTACGTTTCTTTGGTAATTTTGGTTAAAGGGTCAGGCCCATTTCAAATGACCCCTATTTTTGATGATTGCATCTGAATCTCCATGTCAAATATAGTAGGATGCAAATTGTTTCTAATTTTCAAGCGCAAAATTCACGCAGTATTCAGCAATTTACCATGGGCAGTCATACCCAACTATCTATCGCAGTTTTCACACCCATTCGCGCTGATTGGCCAATATCACAGTTGCCACGCCCAATAGAGCATATTGCCCAATTAACGCGAAGGGGCGTGACAACTGCGATAGATAGTTGGGTATGACTGGCAATGGTAAATTGCTGAATACGGCGTGAACATTGCGCTTGGAAATTAGAAAAATATCGTATCCTACTATATTTGACATGGAGAATCAGATGAAATCATCAAAAATGGGGGTCACTTGAAATGGGCCTGACCCTTTAAATGTCTAAATTTCTGTAGCTTCAAGGCTTCAACCATCTAGTACTTTCCCCTTTGGCACGCACTCTCGTAAACTATAACCTACAGTATGTTTTTCTGATAATCTTGTTACAAATCCCTTGTGTCGGGTCGGCATCTGGTTGATTGGTTAATGCACTGTTGTGGGTAGGATTAGCGGCCATAAAAGTGCGGCTGAGCCGACTAGGTGACACCCCCAAAGACAGCCCAGATCCAATTGTACTAATGGACCTAAGGTCCATTAGTACATTCTTAGACAAGGCAATTAAACAATTGAAGCATGTTTCCAGAAGAAAGGGACTATAGTTCCCAAATAATATTTCTTTAGCTCATTCCTGTTGACGTGGTGTGTTTAGCGCAACGGTATATGAAGGGAGAACCCAACTTAAACATTTAGCGGTACCTAACGAACATAAAGCCTCTTAAGGTTCCTCAACCATGTGTGTAAGGTGCCTATTGGTCTTTCGATAAGCTCAAGGACACACCGTATGCTGGGAACGTGTTGATTCTCTTTATAACACCTTTATAACGCCACCTCTATCGCTACCAACAAAACAAAGGTAATGAGGAATTTATGGCCACCTGGGAATCAAATAAGAACAAGAACACAGAGCGGATGCACTCTTTAAAGAAGGCGAGAAATTCGAATATACAAATAGCAAGCAGGCTCCCATGGTGTGATGCCCCTTTCAAGATTCAAACTTCAATCAATATGAAACTTTTGAGATATAAGCTTCTTACTCGATACAATACCAAGTTGCTAGTAATTTTAACGTTAATTCTTAAAGGAAGCGTAAGAGTTAAAGCAGGGTATGTTAATTATCCTCTCATAAACTCATGACATCAGACTCGTAGCAATAACATAAAGTATCATTTTTCTCTCCAGGTACTGTGTATTTTTCTCAAAGAGAAAAGAAACATTGACATAAATGTAAAATAAAACGCTGAACCCCTATCCACGCGCACATTTCTCCATGCTCCATTTAGCGCCGTAACATTTGAATTGCAAAGTAACACAAAGGTAAGTGTGCGAGAAAGGCGCCACATTGTCGCCGATGTATTAGGGACATTCGGCATCGCGAGAAATTTGTTCTTCGTTAACCGTATGTGCTTAGAGTTTAGAGTTGCCACATATCTAACCATAGCATATCTGAGGAACTTCAAACGGAACTAAATATTTATAAAAATGAATTTCTAATAACAAATATCCACTTCTTCAGCCGAGAGAGATCACGCAGCCGAACCGGGTTGGGAGAAGGAATAGCAGGGAATGAGTTTAAATACCCGAATTGATAATGATCGTCATATAAAATTACAGTTCTTTCCATGGTCCATGAAAATAAACGTTCATATTTACCCATTGCTTGTGGCGGACACACTTTGTTGTAAGACAGACACCGTTAATCTGATCCCAAGACATACAAACTCTTCTCATTAGAATGCATTGTTATCTAGTTCGATAGCGGTTCAAGCAAACGATCAATATCCCTGACCCGAAATAGATCCATCCAAAACTACAAAAATCTAGCCCTTGCACTTCAGACACTGAATAAACACATCACATCCGTTCTAGATGAATCTATACTTCCCTTACCTTTTTACTTTTCAGTCAATCAATTCCTTTCATAAACAATAAAACGTTTATTACATTTATAAGCGCAACTGCAAGAATATGCAAAGAAAATACAAATGATCAAATATACCTAACATGTGTGGAAATAACCGAAAATTTTGGCATAAAAATATCAAAGTTGAATATGCACGAAAATTCAAAAATATATTGCACCCAGACACGAGAAACATTATAAAGATATTAACGAACGAAAAAAAAACACACCGCATGCACACACAAAAAATGACTATTCAACACAACAACGATAATATACTGAAGTCCCGGGTGTTAATATCTACAACAGAAAAGATGGTAGTTAATAGACTATAGACTTGTAAATTGATACTTGTTAATTGCAGATTACCAAAAGTTAATAATGCCCAAAAAAGAAGAAACAATGAAAAGGGAAATTATACACAACACTGGAAGACTGGAAGCAACCGGCAATATGTTAATGAGGTAAAAAAAAAAAGAAGTGCTCTACTCTTCAAATGGAATAGAATTATAAACAGGCCGATACTTTTGTGCTGATAATGCTGGGGGCTAGAGATCTTATTAAAACATCGCAATTTTAGCTTACACGGTTCTTCCGGTTGGGTTTCCAGAGCAATTGGAATTAGGACAATACAGAAAATGAGTATTCTTACAAATGTCTTCACTTGACGTTCCGCTTCTCACTCCCACTATTTATAGTCATTCGTCATCAGTGTCAAATTTCTAAATGACAACATTTCATAAAGAAAGTGGTTTAATTTGAGTAATGGGCGTGTTCGACAAGCACAGTAAGAATTTGAAAAATATCAACAGAAAAATGATAACTAACTGACGTAACCCTGGGTCTGTGCACGCTTATGTGTGTTAGTGTCCGATAGTGTCCAACTACTGGGTTTGTAGTGCTCGGCTAATACACGCTCTTGTTATAAGTCCAAAAAATCCTGCTTTTGTGTCCTTATCTCCTTTCAATAGATCTCATTTGTTTTTCAAACATTTTACTATGTGTTGGCTTTTGTGCGCATCTCTCTGATGTAATAAATTATTATTATTATTATTATAACGAGAAATAGTCATCGGATACTGCTACTACTTATTTGTACTGCAATACATACAGTACATGGATCCTGCATACATACATGTCAATGCACGAAATGATGAATGCATGCCTAAAGAAAGCAGTATTCATTTATAATACTGCTTACCTGCACGCCACTGGCTTGAACTTGAACAGTCCGAATCTCCGTACAATTCGTCGATTCCGATACAGATGCTGAGTTTTCGACAATCTGAAGGTCATCCGAGGACACGTGTTGTCCATGCACATGCACACCAAAGTAAGAATCGTGGTCAGGGACGGAAAACTATAAACACGAATAGTCTATTTTGGAATCGAAATCGAGTTTACTTCCTATTCAAGATAATAATTATATTCGTAAAAATACTACGTTTTGTCGACGCACATAAAAATAAGAATCGATTTTTTTCTTCAGACTGTAACTTATACTTACAATAGTACAACTTAGAATTTATGTTTTACAAGTAATTTAGTAAAGAGTAAAGACTGTTCTACGCTATATCACCAAACACTATGATCTTGGTTTCCGAGCTTTTTCCAAGAAGTTTCCAATTTTCGGCCGAGGAAAAACCAGGTAGAATTTTACTAACTTCCAACTAGATTTTTAGTCGCCCGAAAATTGGAAACTTCTTGGAAAAAGCTCGGAAAACGCTCTCGCCGAGGAGAGCGCAGACAACGATACACCTCACACCGCCCTCCGCACCGCGGCCAAAAACCGCCGCCGTATACAAAAATAATACTAAACAACATGGGAAAAATATATAATGTTTATTTTAAAGTTACAACAGTGATGCTTAATATAACAAAATCTTAGTATACTTCGAAAATAGAAAAATACATTATCATATAAGGAAATATATTACATTTTTCTGTAAAAACATGTACAAAATTATTAAAAGGTGGCATATTACTATTCTAAAGTAGTAAAATAAACAAATTAATACATCAAACAAATACAGTATTAATGGCATATGGCATTAGTACATACATATTATACCAATACTTACTGATGTAAAAACTACACACAAACAATAATGTACGACGGAACTTATAAACAGAGTAACAAATACCTAGGTAATAAAACAGAGCAATTAAAAAAAAGGATTTCGCTTAAACAACAAGGGCACACGATATAAGACAATGTACAAGTTAGCGGCTAGCTATATACCAAACCAACAGAGTAAACGTTATCAAAAACATCAAAGGAGATAAATATAAACTAAAACTACTAAGAATTAATAAATCCAATACTATACAAAGGAAATAATTATGTAAAAAAACTGTAACTTTTACTGAAGATAAAAAAAAGATGTAAACAAATAAGATTGGGATTGTTAGTGCATTTTAAATCGACTGAATTAAAGGGTCAGGCCCACCGACTTGAACCTATGTTTATTATTTGTTCATAATTTTTGCAAAGGGTGTTTATTATAAATTTGTCACCAGTGTCAAGCTTTTCGCGCAAGTTTTCCTTACACCTCCGGGACACACACCACAAGGTAATAGGGATGCAATTGCTTTTCCATACAGTATATTCTGTAAGGAAAACTTACGTGAAAATCGTGGCAATGGTGAAGTCTGTTCAAACTCTACTTGTATATATACCTAATAAATATCATTTACACAAATTATGAACAAATTATAAAGATAGGTTAAAAATGGTGGGCCTGTCCCTTTAAAATTAGGGGACCGGAGCGAGCAATTAGGAAACTAAGGCGTCTCTAATTAGAACCTACGGAGAATTTAGTCAACACTCACTAATAATACGGGAAACTTATCACAGACTCGCCTCACCACTGGCCATCTGTCGGCAACTGCATCCATCATCCAGCAACTTTCCCTTCAGGGCACCAGACGATACATCGTACGATACGAATGGTCGTACCGTACCTTGTGCCGAGTAGCTCCTGGAATCAGTAGCTAATACGAAGTCCATGTCGATATAACCACCGGTTGTTATGTTGTTAAACATAAACATACCGGTCAACTGTATTCCCACACATTGTAAATCTATACACTACCTTTGAACAAAGGATACAATCACGAATTATCGCGCAACCCGGGTACTATACATATGACTGCAAAACGCAAACCTTTGTAAAACTTGCCGCAATTTACACTGCATACTAGCGGGACACACAGACACACACCACCAAGAATAGGATTTACTTTACGAAAAACACACAATAGGACAAATAAACGAAAAAAATGGTATCTTACCTTGCATAACGGGGCTGGAAAAACACGACATCATCACGTTTTAGCCTCAGCGGCCGCTGCCTGTAGAACAAGCTGAAATAGGGTAGGGTAGATAATGTCTAAAAAACAACGTTAATCATTTGTGGTATGTGGTATTTACCATTTAAAAAAGCTTAAAGCGAAATGGCGGAAGGTTTTGAAACACATCGTGTACGCCTGAATTCTTATGCAAATGGGCATAAATTAGAATAAAAAATAGACCACCAACATAACTGCATAAGAAATAAGAATGCCGATATTTGAGCTGCGTTTCAAAAACCGGCTGGTATTTCGCTATAACCTATTTTTAAAACTAGCCAATAACAACGGGTTGACAGGGCGATAAACGGCGGCGGCGCCGGAAAACGAGAGTAAAATAGGAAGCTTGGAAGAATGCAAACATTACACGACAAACCTCGAGACATATGAATAAAACGGGGATAGTTTCCATCAAAATCCCAACATCCAACACATCCATCCCGTCTCCAAGAGTATGGTAATTGCGCATGCTCAGATGCCGATGCTGAAATAAAAATGATTTCAATTCCACAATAAATACGCGTTTCTAGTGATATTATATACAGAGGTTCAATAAAATCCGCCTACACTCTGCCTACACATGCGAAAGTTTTTTTTTGATAGCCGTAATGGTGAGAAAGTCCGGGGTAAGTGGCCTGAACCTTTTTTGTCAACAACACGACACGAAGTGTTTCACTTTACAAATTATGACGAGTTCAATCGCGCTTTACGCAACGGCTAGATGCGCATACTCGAATAAAGCATACCGCTAGTTGGAATACCAGAATTTCATGACAATCCGTGGTTGGCAATTCGATTTGTAAGCAAACACCATTGAGCGCAGGTGTGTCATGGAAGTCTAAATGGCACACAAATACTTAGCTAATAAGCCCGGCATTCCTGGCCTGGCAAGTGAAATTTAAGACACAGCGGTGAGCCCTAGACGATGTTTCGCGAAAATAACAGTTCCGTAAGTGGGTGAGGCGCCTGTGCGCTCAATAAATAACTTAATCTGAATTTTTAAACTGGTGCTGCACGTGCAGTTAATGCAAAATCGGCATACAGCCTCGTTGAATACCATCCAACACAACAAAAGTTAACGAGTATTCACTGCATTTTGACAAATTGAGTTCGGAGGAAAAGGTAAGATGATCAAAACGAAAAAAACTTACGAAATACTTCATACTATAACATCCTGAGCGTCCATTTTATTTTCTCCAGGAATTCGCCTATCGGTCTGCCGCTTGCCGCATGAAACACTGGAGGTGACGGCACTGGCATTCTTTGCTCTGGAATATTTAACTAATAAATCAGTGTCCTGGTAGATTAGAAATGGGGTATTTATTGTGGAAGTGGAATACAAAATTTACAAAATAAAATTAAAATTAGAAAATAAATACGCGATCTCCTGCGCAGACGGAACGGAATCGGCCAGACACTGAAAACTGGAGTAAAACAGTAACAAAGAGTGTCAATGAGAATACAACAAATATAATAGGGAGAGCAAAATAAACCATTAGGGCGAGCGAAGCTAAATGAATAACTTATTCAATGCAAACAGGACTACAACGAAAGATGATCGTTATGTAACTAAACTAGAACACTATAATCCTTAATGTGCACGCAGAAAACATAAATAACAAACAATGAACCACGCAAATCACAAATAAAAAGCTGAACAAGTTCATAAAAAGTTTTTCGAACGAACGCAGAGGTGTCTCCATTATGAAATGCAACGCAGATTATTCCATCGTAATTTGTAGCATTGCGTACATTGCAAGCCGCGCCCACTTTTTTCCTGACCTTTTTCCGAGAACTTTCCGATGATTCTCCAAGAAACTCGGGATTTCCGAGGTTTTTCCAAGAATCTTCTTGGAGAATAATCGGAGAATACTTGGAAAAAGCTCGAAAACGCAAAGTTTCTTGGAAAAACTTCGGGATTTATTAACGGAGCAAGACTCACAAGTTTTACGATTCGTGAATTCGATTCGAGTAAAGAAAATAAGCAAACTCACAACTTGTGGGCTCGCTTGGGCAAGACTGCGCTGACCATTTTGTCCCACATCTGTTCCATTGTTATTCTGAGCGGTCATGGCAAGCTAAAAAAGACGAAATGATGCGAAGTTTAACATGGAAATACACTCAATCTCAATATCCCTTTCGGGGTTCCGCCGTACACATTTGTGCATTCATAATATGCATGACACCCCTTCTCCCCTGCGAAACAAGTCATAAGTCATAAGCTTTGAAACCTTGTATTGAACCACCCTTGAATAAAGGACCACATCTAGCCTAAGCCCCCTGAACCTGAGCCTAAGCCTGACTCTTGAAGCCCAAAAGATTAACACCATGAAACCTCACCAAATAAAGAAAACTCAGGCTCACCACTCTATCAAAAAAGCTGCGAACATCCGCCGCGCTTGCGCTCTCTGTACATTTATCAGTATGTCCATCTCCTTGAACAACACCAGTAACATTATCTGCTTTCATATGAATAGTACGCGTGGGGATGATACGGGCCACACCCGGAATTGTTGACGACGGGAAATCCTGGAAGAATGGAAGGAAAGGAGGAAGTGAAGGAGGAAGTGAAGAGAAAGTCCGCAAGTATGTGAAAACTAAAATTATAAAGCTAGGGCAGTCGCAGGCCTTCAAAGTCCGAACTTCCGAACTCCGCAGTGTTATACCGAAGTGGCACTCATAATGGTGCTGGAATGTTCCCTTAATAAGGCTAACGATTAAAGAAAAATAGAGCATGCTTTGCTAAGAAAAAGTTCCAATAAGGGAACTCTGAAACGGTTTCGCACAAGTGGAAAATTAGGAGCATTTATCACTAACGTACTAACCGACACAGTTACGATTGGTATATCTTTCTTCCGTTGCTCCTTGCGAACTTCCGTCTGTATGGGAAACGGGCGTTTTCGAGGACTGCACGGCACAAGTGGAACTGTGTTCTGGGAAAGGTCCGTGCTCGTCTAAAAGTACAACGATTGGATATTTCATGAAAGAATGAAAGTGAAATTACTGTAAGTTCATTCCATTCAATTTTCGGATAATAATGACTTTAGGTTATACAGTTATACTTGGGATTATGATACAAAACGTGATGCCCAATGCCTAATAACATTCTAACTCAATTCTCAATGGTCGCTTAACACACAGCCTCGGGAAAACGTGACCACAGTCACTTTACGACCAGAGGCCGTATTCACCAACACGCAGGGAGCCCTCACTGGCCTCCCCAGGGAGCTAGAGAATGCGAGGACAGAAGAGATTCATAGCGCTCGTGAACCTAGAGAAGGCTGCCTGCGCGGTGAATACGGCCTCTGATCTACTAATGTGTGAATTTGGACCAACGGACCAACCTCCTCCTCATCGTCATCAGGGCCCATTGGCAGGAGAACTTCCGGTTCGGGAATGTCAATCTCTCGCATTTTGATCAGAAGATCCACTCTCTTATGATAACTCATATGCTGCTCCATCGATTTGGAATCAGCAAACGCTTTCATACACGTCTGAAGTGACTGGCTAGTTGATTATTCAACGGATCATAATACTAAATACTATTTGTTCAAAGTGAAGTGAATGGAAGTTTATAAATATGAAACAAAAAATGAAACTAGCAACCATGATTACTATGAAACACGAGGAATCGAGAATTACCATAATGCAATGCGTAATTCGCAAATATATAAAATGGCACAGTCCACAGCCAAAGCAAATTCAAAATGGAATAACGGAAGCTTGTAGCTATTGGCGCTATGGCCCAAAATAAGAAAGCTCACCTCACAAAAATATGGCCGATCCACTTTGGCCATTGGATGAACTATCTCGAGATGTTCGATGCATTCACGAAGTGACATAAACATTGACTTGCACATTGGACAATCGAATCTGCAATCACATAAACTAAGAAATAAGTAGATACTAGAAAAAGAAGAACTAAGTAGAACAGGCGACAAGTTCCAGATGACGTCGAGCAAATTGTCATCTGGAACTCGTCGCCTGTGCTCAGGACCTCTGCGGAACATGTCATAAGCAAACCTTGTATTTCAACTCCCTTGAATAACGGTGCACGCTCTTGAAGCGTAAAAGGACTAAGGACTTTCTTACATTTATACGCACGAGCTATCCATCTGGATCTGCCTGCCTGCCTAATAGCGCGTACTGCAGGAATTCAAGACTATTCACACAGAGAATACTTTCCTCCACAGAAAAGGATTAGGCATGAAGTTAACATTCAAACAGGGAATGTGTAGCAAGTACGAGTCAGGACTACCGACTACCCTCGGGTCGGGCCGACGGTAGGGGTAGACCTCAACGCCTCGGAAGCAAAAGCCAGTACATTTCAAACGAACGCGTAGTAAGTGAAGGGATACACATTAACCAACAAAATAAAAAACTGACTTCTCAAATGCAATTGCCTTCGCGTGCTCAAATATATCCACATCCGTAATTCCCTGCTCATCGGCTGTCTGCATTAGAGCCTCAAGGCGCCTTGTCTAAATAAATATACGTCAAGATGTTTATGCCACTTCGTGAATGCATAGAACATATTGAGATAGTTCACTGCATGGCATAGACCATATCGTTGAAGTTGAATTGACAAAAACAAGAAATAGAATAAGCATAGATGCGCGTGCATGAGAAATATATCCAATCTGAAATCTGAATAAGTTTCTTCATAGTACACTTATTTGCAAAAGCAGAAGTTCACATGCTAACCTTTTCGTTTAGTGGCATTGTTGCCATAATGTCTCCGCTACGGATCTTATCAATCCAACGACGAGGTGAATCGCCCAAGCCAAGCTTCTTGCTAAATATTGTGGATTGGATAATAATTTTAGTTGATTATTTGAAAATGTAAAAGACAGTAAAAATTTCTTTATGTAATTTTGAAGAATATCTAGAAACATAAACATAGTTACATGTGCTATTATATAAGCCATAGAAAAGTGAGTTGACTATATTTATATTACATCGCTTCTGGCCACTGGCTAAGATCAATGTGTACACTCAAAAAAGTAAAAAATAGTTCATAGCCACTGGCAACACTACTGTTGCTGGTTGTATTGCGCGAAAATTAGTCCAAAGTCTGAAGAACCGGGTGAAACATTGAAGGTTATTGACACACAAAGACCAAGGTGCCTACTACACTACGCGTACGTAATTACATAACTTATTCTCGGGATAAAAACAAATAAGCTCATCATAGAAAACAAATGTTATGCAAAGAGAAGATAGGCGTGCTCGTAAAAAGGTTAAAGCTATATAGTGCCAATTATTAAAACATATGACAATTATTAAAACTTATGATTGGACAAACATTCAATCGTGTAGTATCGCTGAGGAACTCGCACACTATGTGGAAACACAGGGTCGAACATACATTTCAAACACCGGTTGTCATACCGCTTTAACATAGTTAATAAAAACTGTAATCGACTAACGCTCGTCTCTTTGATGGTGCTTGGAAAAATGGTTCTCCTGTGCCTCGTACTATTATTGCATCGTCTGGGATTTCAGAAGGTGGACGACGATTGCTAAAGGGATTGAAATTGAAGTTGATATTATCATATAAAATAAGGCAAAAATCCAAAATACACTAGCACTCCACTAATTGTACGCAAAAAAACGCTCTGCATATAAAATCACTCTCTTTAAGCATCTTACAGATCATGGGCATGCACCAAATTCAATACGTAATGCCTTACGTGCAAATTAGTAGAAATTCAATCAATTCCCGCAGAATCGAGTACCACATTCCAAAAATTCCAAATGCGGACCTAATCACATAATTTATGCCCTGCTCATAGCGGAAAGTAATCAAACAAACTAGGACTCCATCATGAGGACTACCTTGAAAACGGTCTCCATGCGTCTTCCAGCTCCTCCCGAGTAGAGACGTGTGTTTTGAGGTGCTTCTTCAAGTTTCCTGCAAGTTCATCATAGTAAACTGAGCCTTTGAAAGAACCAAACTGCTAGATAAGAACTTTAGAACCACAAGATAAAACCAACCTTTCAGTCTTGTCGTCTTTCCACAGTACGGACAAGAATGAGGTGTAAATCCACTATGAACCGACCTATAATATGTGGAGAAGTAATGAAATGCAAAATGCACTGCACTTGCCTCCGCTATGTAAGAAAAACCTTACATCGCAACGACGTTGACGGAAACCTATTTTTACAGAAAGCTTTATTATCACTATACTAGTACCTAACCGAACTGAACAAATACACATAAACGAACTGTAAATCAAAGCAATACAGGAAAAAGAAGCACAGGGTGGTCCGGTGGTGCCTGGGAGAAGGAGAAGCAACAAACAACCCCCACTTTTGTTTGTTGATATCACAATAAAACCGACCTGTGTTCAAATAAGTTCGACTTAAAACGGAATCGCTTTCCACAAATGTCACACTGGAAAGGCTTTTCATCCGAATGAATGACACTGTGCTGTTGTAATCCTAAAGAATGAGTTATTAAAGAAAAAAAGAACTGATGAGCAACGAATGTCTATGTGTACATGCCCATACCCATACCGTAATTCGGGATGCGAATATCTAAAAATGGGATAAACACTGTTCGTTTCGGGATGTACATCCCTAATCTTCAAAGAATCCTACTTACAGTATACAACTTGACGCAGCGCATGTAAATGACAAGTTCATAAGGTAACGTTGGAAATGAAGTTCAAGTTGATCACGATTTGCCATTCAGGTTTACTAATATTACCTTTAAAATTGACGAACACCTTGTTGCAAATTGAACATTGGTGCACAGCCATGGGCACTCGCTCCACATACTGAAATAATGTCATTTATAAGTTATTCCAGTATATAAATGAACAAAGTTTGACGTCTGCTTGGGAAGGTTCACGTTTTTACGCGACTAAAATTAACATATTGCAGGATACTATAACTGTAACTAAGCGGGACTCGAAAACGGCACATTTCGCTCAGGAGCCTAGCGCTTTACCAATTGGCCACTGACAGTGTTGGTTGTTTCGTTGTTTGGGACGGCTGATAATAATGGGGCGTTCGGGTTGCCCTTTCGGAAAGGGAAATTTCCCGTTCGGGTTGGGCCATTCCGAAAAACGTCAATGCATTACCGAAAGCGCATAATACAGTATATATAAATACTTTATTGCGTTAAAAGCTTGCAAAAATCTTTCCCGCGCAAAACCTTTCAATTTTGCATGATAATTCATACTGTATAGTAGATTGTGCGCTTTCTCAAAGCATTAAATGCTTTCGGAAAGGACCAATCCAAACGGGAAATTTGCGCCGAATAAGTCGACCATTCCGGGCGAAAGGCGAAAAGGCAAACGCAAAACACAAGACATTAGCGGCGCTCGAGCTGACTACCTCTCGCCCGGGATTACAAGCTCTGCTAATTGCGCCACTGTGTATATGGCAATTCATTCTTATTTCGATCATGGAAGGAAAGTCGCCTCAGGTCTGAGGCGGCTTTGACTGGCTTTAAACAAAAGTACAAGAAAATCAATCACAATGTGAACTTTTTGTGCCTCCTATTACGAAAGGTAAGGATACGATGGATTCCACAAGAACGGGAAAACTGCGTACCTGATCCGGATAGTCCATATCCCCGTCGGTTTGCGGATCTCCTAGAAGCCGTGGCGTATCCTCACACAAGTCCTCGGTCCTCATTGGGTAAATGCTCATATTCTAAAAGCAAACTTAGAAAACATAGAATACAGATGGGTGAGTGAAGCAAGATTTTGAAAAGGAAAGACGGTCGACCGCACCGTACCTTTTTGCTCCTTCCCGATTAATCGGAATGGCCGGTGTGAGCGAAATCTTGTTTGCGGGGAAGTTCCTTTCGCTCGATAGAGTCGGCTGCGGAAAGTTACTCTTCTACAGTATTGGCGATGAGCTGTCCGATCAGTTTGATAGAGGAACACCGTACTTTCTTCGAAAAATACTGTAAAAATGCTTATTTTGTAGCATCGTACTCTGTCACAAACTTGAAGGCAAATCGTTTCGGGACGCAAGCAGAATGTTCACTTTTAAAGATGTATTCGCTTGAATTTTTTGTCATCGCCGCGCGCGCGTGCGGTATGTTTTGTGTTTAATATGTTTTCTTATTCGTTTATTATCATTCATGTTTCGTTTTCCCAAACAAGATTTTGTTTACCTTCATTGACTTTTTATTTTCTACATTGCTTTTAGCACACTTCGTGGTTTAATCGCTTAGGAGAATACAACGTTTTATGAGCAAGCTTTTCCCATTGTATTACTTTCGTTTTTACTATGTTTTGCTTTAGGTATTGTCCTACGGTTTAGCGATCAACTACAATGAGCAACAAGTAAGTGATAACTTTGCCTCTCGGCAATCAACTTGTTCCTGAAATTGCATCTTATTATTACATAACCTGTCGAAGTTTGTTCATTCATGTATTGTGAGAAGGAATGGGTATCATCCTATGTTTTTAAATATGCTAAAGCGCAAACAATGGTACGGTTCGCAAGATGGGACTCGTTCACTTCCTCTCCTTGTTTATTAAAAAATATCGTACACCTCCATACCTCATTGTCCATTTTGTAGTATTCGTACTCTCGGTTCATTTCGTAATGAAGACTCTGGCTCGGATTCTGATGGGGAGCATCCTGGGCGACCTAGACAGCAGGGATTTTACGTTGGAGGTTCGGAGAACAGGTGCGTTATTTTGGGTATCAAACCAAAATCTGGTTATCATAATAGTTCAATAGTACCTGTTTGCTTGTTCTGTACTTATTGCATATTTAGTGGACAAGAAGTTTTGGGCCCTCCTCGCCGCAACGGAGACGACGTTGTTGAACAAGTCTTCAATGCTGCCCGAGAAGCTGGAGCACGGACTGAGGACCCTGCTGCAGCCATGGGAAGACGACGTGAACGGGCTGCAAGGTTTTTAATTTTTTCTGATGATGTCGTCAGCTTTAACGTTAAAGTGCATTTTGTGTGCTTTCCATCGATTTTTGTGATGTGGCTGTTGGCCTGTTGGTGCTTCGAAATACTAAAAAAAAACATTCCAGTCATCATCTAACAAATACTCACTGTAAATACATTTGGCTCGTTGATCATATGGGTCCTATTTTTCGGTTGATTTCGTTCGTATCGTTCTTGGAGCATAAATCAGTGCATAAAATCACTCATCAGAATCAACCGGCTCCGGATTGTATTTGGCGACTTTGACCACACCCGAAGCCCGAAGACTTCGAAATTTATATATTTGCGTGGAAACATACCGTTGTTACACACCTTATAAGTGTCCCTGACAATGCCACAACCTGCCATTTTATTTTATTTGTAAGTTTTTCCAGAGCTGGTGTCCGTCTCGATGGAATGGCTGCACCTGTTCAACAGGAGGGAAGTGGCAGCGATGACGAACCTGAGGTAGTTAAAAGCGAAATGCTAGCCCCTCTGGAAAATTTGCATATGATAAGCAAATCATATGTATCCTATGCTAATTTTGTACGATCTGGAAAGCGAAATGCTAGCCTCTTTGGAAAATTTGCGTATGATAAGCAAATGAGCAAATCCTATGTATCCTATGCTAATTTTTATATGATCATCCACGGCAATCGTACAAAATTAGCATAGGATACATAGGATTTGCTTATCATATGCAAATTTTCCAAAGAGGCTAGCATTTCGCTTTAAAAATATATAACAAAATTACAGTTTATATATAAATAAATCGCTGCGTAAAACAACCCTCTTATTATGTTTAGAAGTTAATAATATGACAGCAGAAATAGTTGTTGATAAATTATAAATTAGTTAATTAAACGTCGTAAACTTTTCCGATAGAGAATCGATGTTGTGTGTTTGCTTAAATGCGAACGAAGAGCCTACTCTAATTATAAAAATAAAAACGGTAATTTTAGTTGGAAGTACGCCTTTCGATGTACACAAATGGTTTCACCATTGATGATGGTCCGTTGAGAGCATATGATGAGCCTGCTAGCAGACAATTCTTGGAGACTCTTTCCAGGGGGTAAGGTTCTCTTTGGTTACATTATTATTATTATTATATTATTATTTATTGAAAGGAAAAGCAAAAGCTATCATCCTTATTATGTATCCACGAATCATTATACCCTGCTACCAGGGTACTACGTTCTGTGGCGCGCAGAGCGCCGCAGACTTTCCCGCACGTTCTGGGTGTGCGCGCATACTTTCCCGCATGATCTGGCTGTGCGCGCGTACTTTCCCGCATGATCACGGTGTGCGCGCATACTTTCCCGCATAGAGCGCCGCACGGTGGGCTTCCGGAGCAATGTCTCCGAAATCACAATTTTGACAATTTGGATCGCCCAGCTGCGAGCGCATACTTTCCCGCGTACATTCCCGCATAGAGCGCCGCGCACTCACGAAAATTCTTCTCTAAAGAAATTATTTTCAGCTGCAGTACCGTAGTCGCAACAAATAGTTGCCACAAATAATGGAGTTTCGCCGCTAAAGTGCACTTTTTTCTCTATTTTTTTAGTTTCTTCGTTCGTTTTTCGTATTATTTTCCGTTTGTTTAGTTTGTTGTGTATAATTCTTTGTTTACTGTTTAAGTGAATCTTCCATTGTCATCCCGACGAGTACATATGATAGAATTTAGTACATTTTAAGGCTTTATTCATTTGAAGTTTCATTGACATTTTTTGATGAACTGTTCTTATGTTAATAGTCTATTGTTTATTGTGCAGGATGTCTGCAGCAGGTGCAGGATGTGCAGGATGAAAACGCATATGTCTATCCCGTAAGGCTGAAGGATGGGCCTTGCGCTATGGCTTCACCTCCGACATTAGTGAGAAGTGCTAATTGTAAGTATCTTTTTTCTACTTATTGTATCTTGCAATATTTT
This sequence comes from Pelodera strongyloides, assembly GCA_036852015.1. Lineage (NCBI taxonomy): Eukaryota > Metazoa > Nematoda > Chromadorea > Rhabditida > Rhabditidae > Pelodera > Pelodera strongyloides. The sequence continues at coordinate 329,258 of JAANDG010000069.1, read as the reverse complement.
ATATACCGGAAGCATAGGCTGTTTGTGATCCTTACATTGCACAACTGTCTCTACATACATGCATTACGCGCAAATGACTATGCATACATAGAGAATAGTTGTTTATGATAGCTTAAGCTTATATGTTTTAGTGCGCAACAACAATCACCAAACGTCCAGAATTCATCGCCTTTTGATGGTTAAAAATTTACAAAGATGAAGGGTCTGGCATCTGGGAACAATTTGGTACGAACAAGGAAAGCATAGGTATGTTTATTATTGTTTCATTATTATTCAGTAAGCGTTAAAGGAAGGTAGTCACTTCAAAATCAACTTTTTTATTCGATTTTTATTAGATGCAAGCAGATTTATAAAACAATATGCACATAAAATGTGGATAAATGTGTATGATGTGTGATGAATAACAATGTGAATAACAAAATGAATAACAATGTGGATAAAAATCCACATAAAATGGAACTCAGGGAGAGAAATCAATGAAAATGAGTTTTGATAAATGACCGACGCCGGTGCATATATGCAATTGCCAGGGGTACTTGGAGAGTGAACAGCCCAGTGTTACACCTGGCGCGTGGTTTATCACTGCAGGGTATTTATTATGAAACTCTATACGGGCAATTATAAACTACGGTATATAAGTAAAGTCATAAACAGGGATTTCTCTCCCTGAGTTCGTTTTGCCGTACTTTGGCGCTGGAATCGTCGTTTTCTTCACGTACTTGAACAATTAATGAAAAGCGAATAAAAAATACGAATTTGTAGTGACTGCGATCCTTTAAATGCTGCACATCTACCGAAAACAAGTCAATTTTCCTCCAAAACATCAGGGACGAGTACCGGAATGTTTCATTAGATGTACTGGGAATTTAGATCCTTATTGAACGTAGTTTTTTCCCCCCATACTCATGCATCTAAATATTGCAAATTGCAGATCCCATCTCTTCGTTCAACAAAGCGCCAAAGCTTCAAGTTCTGTAGAGTTTGGTGCTTCAAGAAGAAGTCGCGGTCGTCTTTGCTCAAGTGTTTCTTGATAAATACTGATACATTCCCCCATTCGTCGTCATTAAGCAGTATTTCTCTTTTGTATGTTGACAAACTCATGCATCCTACTAACTTAGTTAGTCCACTTTTTTTTTCTCCTCGCCATTCTATGCAAAATAGTTCCACAGTAGCTGAGTATCTATTATAGTTACTTATTACTCAGTTTATTTGCAGCTTGCCTTATTTTGTTGTAGATTGTAACCGTAGACAACCGCAAAGTCCCTAAGTTTACTTAACTGCTGTTCCTCAATTCCTCTAGTAACGTTTAGAAGTTATTGATATGAATAATTATGTTGTATAGTATTGTGTAAAGACTTATATTGGTGAAACTTTTGCTAGCAGTCTATTTCATTAATATTATGAAAGTTCCTCAAGTTTGATCAATTCGCAGTCTATTTCGAGTTATTTTTAATGGTTTAAAATGTTTTGCTTTCATTTTATTTTATTCTATCAATGTTGATTTAATAAAATTATTTTATCGCTTTTGTATGATATTTTTTATAATTGTGAAGTGGGCGGGACAAGGGGAGGAGCCTAATGACTAGTGTAATCGCGTAGAGCGCCGCGAACTTACCCGCATAGAGCGCCGCGCACTAACCCGCGTAGAGCGCCGCCGACTTTCCCGCATAGTGCGCTGCAGACATAACCGCGCAGAGCGCCGCTCACTTTCCCGCCTTGTGCGCCTCTGCAAAAGCGCACAAGGCGGGATGGTACGCGGCGCTCTGTGCGGGTGAAGACCAGAGTATAACTCCCGTGCGTAAATGGAGGTGGTTTCTTTAGCTTAGTGATAGACATATACCGTTTTAATAAAACACCATGTTTCGGTCAAATATATTAATTTGGAATTGCTTCCGGAGGTAGTCAAAGAAAATCCGGAGGTGGTTCGCGCGTGTTTCAACGCACCAACCTGTACCCCTGCCTGCTACCTGCTTGCAAGTTTTGTTTTCATGCGTGGGATAGAGAACATAGTGTTTTCTTTACTATTCTGGTTTGTTTGAAGGATCTTAGTAACTTCGGTAAAAAATTGTATGTCATTTTAGCGGCGTTCCCATGGAACTTAGGCAGATGTATCCCGATTCGAAGATTGATTTGCGTATGGAGCGCAAGATGACGGAGTACGTTCCCCCGAAGGCAAAGCCATTTGCGGTGCGTTTTTTTGATTCCCACGGTTTACAGTGAACAGTTACGTGCAATTTTATCAGTGGGGAGCGAACGGCGAACTTATGGACTTTCAATTGGGCTGAAGACGAAGAAGGCTAATATCTAATGTTGAATATGCTGATCTTTTTATTTTATTATAAATCGGCAGCGATTGTGGGATTGTATCTGATCCTGAGGTCGTGTCGTATTCACCAACACACATGGAACCCTCCCTAGAGTGAGCGCTCCGAATAACTTCTGCTCCCGCGCTCTCTACACTCTACGCACTACTTAGCTCCATGGAGAGGCCAAGGAGGGCTTCCTGCATGTTGGTGAATACGGCCTCAGTACTCATCTCCTCTTTTTTTCCTTTCAGGGAGGTGGTCAGCGACTGGGAGCCGTAGTTCCCACTGTTGTAGCTGCTTCTTCGGCGAGCAGTTCAGCTGCTACACCGGCTGCCCCCGTAGAGAGTGAGTATTTCTTTATTGATTTGATTGTGATATAATAATATTATTCATAATAATAATTGAGAATTGAGGATCTGTGATGTTCCCTTTAAAAATTGCATAGTGCCCGACTTATTGCAGAAAAAGAGGACCTGGTCGCTAAGGCTCAATCGGAGGTTGTGCTTGAGGAAGGTGCCCCTGTAACCCAGATCCAGGCACGTCTGCCCTCCGGAGCTAGGGTTGTGGGACGGTTCAATTACTCGCACACCGTGCAGACACTCAGAAACTTCATTGTGAGGTGAGCAGATGTTTTACCTGTGTTTTGTAGTGAATAGTTGAAGTGACGCCGTCAATTCAACATTGACGCTCGAAAACGACTATTATTTTCGAGGGGCGCTCTGGAAGGGACATATATACAGTACGACCGACCTTGAGTTGATGATTTTATTGTTGATTGTGAATGAATATTCTGCTTTGTGTTTGGTTTTCTTGTATTCGAAATTGGAATTAACATTGTCAATATGAAGGCGGTGATGCTTGTTTGACGTGTTTAATTGGTTTTAATGTTTTAGTGCCGTTCCTGATCTTGCATTTTCTCCTTTCCAGCTGATGACCACTTTCCCCAACAAGGTTAGTTAGTTTTGAAAATTTGTTTGTAAAAGTTTATTAGTGAATTACGCAGTGTTTTGGGCTTATTGACTTGTTGACATTTTTTCCAACTTTTTTCGCTATCGGGGCTATCGCTAATATTTTGTGTGTAACGTGTTGACGCGCACGCGAGTATTAATTGCTTTTCAATTGTGCGCAGCTTTCCCACTATAATCAGTTAATTTAGTTGTGGGCAGCAGCTCTGCTTGTTCAATGTGATTATCGTTATCTAAGTTAATTATACTATCTATCCCCCGTTAAACAAGTAGATTGAACAAGCAGATCTACTGCCCACTGCAACGTATGTATGGGACTGCTGCCCTGCCTGCCAAATTGTCATCCAAAAGTATTTCATTTTATTTTAGGTGATTGAAGACGAAACTCTTTCTCTGAAGGATGCAGGACTTGTGAATGCGGTGGTCGTTGTCAAGCCAGTTGCTTAATTTATTATTCTCCTTTATTATATTTACGGGAATTGTTATTTAGCCAATGTAGCTTATTGTGTATCTAGCTAAATTGTCTTTACGAATGATCCTATGGATTAACGGTTTCAATCCTCTATGCGGTTTTGCTACCCGGTTTCTTGTTTATTACAATTTTAAGAATTGTATGCTCTTTTACTTGACGACTGATTATTGTGACGATCGCACTTTCCTACTGTATATTCCCAATTGTAATTACGTATGTAACTTATTGACATAGGGTTTTGACCAATATAGTCTGTCGCTATCCATTTAAAGTCAATTTTCCATAAATTATGTTCTGTTTGATTGTTAAAGTTATGAATTTCTGAACAACTGGTTTAGTACCGGGAAGGTTTATTTGTTTCTCCGAACTTCATCTTAATGTAGTATAGCGTAGGCGGTGTGGACGTTTGTGTGTCCCCTGTTTTGTCAGTGAGTTGGTTTTTTAGCATGTTGATCATTTGTATAGCGAACGACTACCTGAAATGTGAAGGCTTGTTTTTGATAGAGAGAAGATTGACTTACTTTTTTGAAAACTTTTTGTTTCCGAGCTCGTTCCTATTCGCTAATTGACAGTTATTCAATTTGTGTGTTTCAGCATTTGACTTTTACTTTTGATTTCAGATGTCTTGGAAGAAGGCCCTGGGTGTGGACAAACTTGAGAAGTTTGCCAAAGTGATCAAGGGTGTGGGCGGTGTGAGGGCCGTACTGAAGCAGAGATTCTTGTGCGTTTTTTATATTTAATAATAATAACGGTTTATTGGTTAACAATCAATACAAATAAAGAACGTCAACCAAAGGGAACCCTAGGGCCCCGCGTTTCACAACGCGAAAGTACTTACTAGGGATCAAATATATAGCTGAACTGGGGTGAAACATGCATATAGAATTATCTATCGTCTCTTGTTATCCGATGATTTATCGTAGATTCGCAGAAGTCCTCTCTGTTTAGAAAAACACAGTATTAAAGCGAAATGCTAGCCCCTCTGGAAAATTTGCATATGATAAGCAAATCCTATGTATCCTATGCTAATCGTGTGCGATTGCCGTGGACGATCGTACACAATTAGCATAGGATACATAGGATCTGCTTATCATAATCATATGCAAATTTTCCAAAGGGGCTAGCATTTCGCTTTAAGGATTTTAGTTAAGGTTGGAGTTTCAGTTGTTTTTATTCTTGTTGAGAAAAGCCCGGCCACTTTAGGATGGATCAAACACGAGTTGGAACTTTGGTCGGAGAGGACAAATTCGGAAATAAGTACTTTGAGAACAATGAGTATTTCATTCCGAGAAACAGATGGGTACGATACTTAGAATTTGTCAGATTGATAGTTACGACTTACTCACTCCCTAGTTTAACACTGTGTGCGAGCTGAGAATTTGTCCCTCTCTTTCACCAATACCTATTGCCCATAACACGTCGAGAAGAAATTTGCACAAAAATGTTCATATTGATGTGTGTAGTTTGCCATAATAACCTCACTTACTGAGACGATAGCGTGCTACAGTATTTAAGTCACGATTCACTGAAGTTAAGCATTTGCAGTATGTGTAGCCGATGCGCCGATGCTAAACAGACGACAAAAACATATCTACATCGCGTGTTTGAACTAAAGCTAAAGCAGCCTACTGGACTTATTGTTCTTGGGTAATCATAATACTTTAGCTTAGCATACATCTGAATCTCCCTCTTGTAGGTTGTGTTCCCCGAGCGTGTGTGGCTGGATTACGATGCTTCCCAAGTCCCGCCTGAGTGGTAAGTTATCAATTTTTGGCAATTAGTTTTTATTGTTTTCATCTCTTAGTCTTATTGGTGCATGCCATATGCGCAACCGCAAGCAGTAGTAAATTGATCAGGATTTCAGTTATACATAAACTGACTGAAACATATCTACATCACATGTTTGAACTAAGAATGAGAACTGACATGAGACATTAGGAAGTAAACACCCTAAGTCAGCATTTGTAGTATTGAACATTTGAGAATGCACTGACCGAGTAATTTAATGGCGAGTAACTCTGATCAGAAATAAAGCCAATATTCTGTAGGAATTCGGAATTCGGAATGAATTTTGCTGTGTTATTGAGTGCGCATCCTACCGTAGCAAGTAACATGAGTGTAAATTATGTTAATAAACGGATACTGTCTGACCTAGCAACTGTGGTTTTTGACATGGGTTTAACGCAAGGTTATGGGTTTTGACCGCTTTCCGCTTTAAAAAGTGCTGGTTCGATTCCCGCTTGTCTAAAATCTCAATTCAATATTAGTTTACTCAATTGCATCTTTATTCAGGCATAGATGGCTTCATCACATTGGAGACGTCACACCTACAGCACAACCTCCGCAGAACGAGAAATGGGTGATGGACCACAGAGAGAACACCTCCATTTACATGTACGGTCGTGGTTTCCTTTGTGTATTATTTATAGCGAAATACCGGCCGGTTTTTGAAACTCGTCGAGTACACCAACATTAGTATGCAGCTGGTGCATATGTACATGAATTATAATAAAAAATCGAGCGAAATTCGAGCAAATTAGCATAAATACGTACGCATTCAGTTGTCCACGATGTGTCTCAAAAACCGGCCGATATTACGCTTTAACTTGTTAATTTTGGCCATCCTTTATACTTTTAAAGACAGTACAATCACCTAGAGAACAAAGTCTTATATTATAAGACTCTGGAGATATGTATAATTTTATAACGACTAGCTCAGGCTAATTTTTGAGTTTCCTCACTAATTTGACTAATTATATGTGACGTTTAGGTGAGTTGCGGAGTTTTGGTAAGGTCTCGGAGCGATGGTATGGGGCTTTAGGATTTGAATTTGAATATTTGGTTTATTATTGTTTTTATTTCAGGGGTGAGAAGTATATCCCGTATTCGACTACTCGTTCCAAGATCGAAGGCTGGGTTCCAGGACAACCGAAGAATGAATGATAGACGATTGTCGTTAGGAATTGTAGACAGGAAACACGACAGATTTCTTTATTCATATGTGTGAGTGCAAATAAATGTATAGAACTCGATTGTGTTGTTCCGTGAAGGTGAAGTTCAGCAAGCTAGGCAGTTACAGATTACACATGCAAACTAAAAGGAGACATTTTTTGATTGAAAGTTTGTTTTTTTTTGTTTGTTTTTTTGTCCAGTTTTCAATGGTTATTTTATAGTATGTCACACAGTGCAATAGTTATTAGACGTGCGTTACTAGCATGAGTCACGCATAAAGACGCAGTCACAGCCTCTTCAAACAAAAATTAGTGAAGACATACATACAGGCAAAAATGATACCCACTAAGGCAACATTCACTTATTGTCTTAGTTAGGTTCAAACCTAGTTTATTAGCGAAAAATTAATACACTGCTTTAAAAATCGGGATCTGAAATCGAAATGGGGTTTCGGTTCGGATGTCGAGCATTTTGTGCGTTGATTTGTTGATACTGTATACGGTAGCATACAGTACTCGAGATTTTCGACTTCTTGATTTCTTCTGTTCCCAGAATAATGGACGTGGGTTCCGACAATCTGTTGCCCCTGTGCTAAAAGTGCATTTGAAAGATCACTGAATTTCACATACATCGTGCACTCTTGTTGTTGTTTACGTAAACAAGTCTCATTTCGTCCACACGCAGACATTGATTGTTACTCTGTCGCAGTCGTCGGCCCTTCTATGTGCTTATGTCCATTTTTTTTTAAATATGATATTCATGCTTCCTTTGAAGTGATATAACACGCTGTTTTGAAACATATATGGACTATTGTATTGCATCCCCATGGAATGTATGGAATTTCTGTGGCAGTCTGATGCAGATGGGCGCAGTTAGCATACAATACATGGGAATGGAGTTGTTCAGCATTTTTAAAACCTGAGGCCATATTCACCACAAATCACCACTCAATTCCCCATGGGGAACTCCCCCGTCTTTTTCTACTCTGCGTGTCTCGCATTATGTTATTTTTTCTCACCAGGGACTACCCATTCCCGTTTCAAGATCGATTTGTCCATTTTTCACCAACTGTTAGATTACTCTAAATAGTTAGAAGGTTTAGAAAAATGACACTGAAACAAGCTCTCGGGGTGGATAAAGTACAGAAACTGGCCAAAATTGTGAAGGAACTTGGCGGAGTGAAGGCTGCTCTCAAGAAGAGATATATGTGAGTTTATTTTTAATTAATATTTTGTTATTTACATAATAATTATATAATAGTGAAGACCTTCCTATGTTCAATTTGTCTAAGGTACTCTGTTCACGTTAGGCGAATCGCCAGCGAAAATATTTTCACTGACGAACCTGCCGTCTAAAATATTTTCACTGACTAATCCGCCGTCGAAAATATTTGCACTGACTAATCCGCCTAGCGAAGGTGATTTAATGACGAAACGCCTGGCGAAAATAATCATCAGTGGCGAAACGCCTAGCGAAAGTAATTTCCACTGGCGAAACGCCTGGCGAAGGTAAATTCAACTGGCGAATCGCCAGTTTATGCAGTTTGTTGATATTTGTTTACACACCGGTGTGGTTGTTTTTGCTTGGCATATAATGCTACTTGATATATATTATAAACTAAAATGATGTACTATGTGTTAGTTTTCAGCGGTATAATTTGGGTGGTGAATTATCCTGTTAGAATGTCGTCTCCATACACTGCGAGAGCATGGTACATTATTCGTAGCAAAACTAGCGAAGCGCCTGGCGAAACGCTGGTTGTTTAGTCAAAAACAGCGAAACGCCAGGCGAAAATTTTTTCAATTGGCGTTTCGCTGTGCGGGTGGACAGGCGTTTCGCCATTACCTTCGCCTGGCGTTTCGCCAAAAGGGAACGCAGTAATGACTGCGTTTATGTACTGCGGCGACATACTTTGGTTCCTGTAGCGTTGCTTTTCGGCGTGTTGGCACACAAAAAAAAGCGCGAACCCGTGGCCACTCGCGTATGAAGTGTGCGAGAAGGTCGCCGCACAGAATACGGGATCTCAAACTGTATAGCAATACAATATGCATTGTAGAATGGACCAGACCCGAGTTGGAAAGTTTGTCGGAGAAGATAAATTTGGAAATAAATACTATGAGGACAACTCCTACTTTATGCCCCGGAATAGATGGGTAGGTTCTTTTTGGCAATAACATATTTATTATCACGGTAAAATGGTATTTCGCGACTCTAGCGAGATAAAATTGACACTGCACATACATGTCTGTATTCTCTAACTCTGGAATAGTGAATAATTTAAAATATAAATTGTTGTTAGTACATCTTACGAAAATTGTCATTGACTGATGGAGTTTCCTTGACTGTTTGTAATGATCCCTATGGAAAATAATGTATCGTTCAGGTTGAATATCCAGAACGTGTGTGGCTTGATTACGATGCTACGCAGATTCCGCCAGAATGGTAACTTTTTATTTGTTATTTTATCGTTTTATACATGTTGTTTCTACGCAACAGTGCTTTATGAATTATTACCACCGCTAAATCTCCGCGCGAGCGCCGCATATGTGAAATAGGGTCAGCCAGAGGGGCACGACGCACCCCTGTAAGGTGCGCTGTGGGAGGGCGCCATCGGTGCGCCATATGTTGTTCGCGGTTCCCTGGCGCTCGCCCTATTACAGGCGAATTCAGTGACCACCTGTACCGGGGGGGTGGTCATAGGTGACAGAATGAACCGAATTTGCACATAATACACGAGATGGTGACTGTAATTCCTAGTCAAAGTAATTCTGTTTGAGGCACCGATGGATTCATCATATGGGTGACCAGACGCCCGTGCAGAAGGCACCTGAAGGGTTCACGGGAGACGCTACAAGAGAGGTACAACACAAGGAGAAGTGGATGATGGACCATAGGGAGTGCACCTCGATCTATGAGTGAGCTTTAGTCTAGCATACTTCAGAATATTTGACAGGGGAATTTGAGCTAAGAGAGAGAGAGAAGAGAGAGAGAGAGAGAGAGAGAGAGAGAAGAGAGAGAGAGAGAATAGAGAGAGAGCCCTCTAGAGGGAGCTAGAGGAGCTAGAGATAGGGATTCAGCGAGTGAGAAGAGAGATGTCAGATGACTCTAATTTCAGTGGTGGTAAATATATCCCTTATTCGACAACTCGTCAGAAGATCCAGGGATGGACACCGCCGGGAAAGAAGTGAAGAGTGAATAAGAATATGTACATACATAACATATGTTGCCTGTAAACTGGTAGTTTGTATTTCTTTATGAATATTTGTGATATACAACTTGAAATAAATTGTATAGCGAGTCCTAGTGTATTTGTTTCAGAACTACAGTATTGAACGGTTGACTGGAGAACACTTCATTCGCTTTGTCCTTGCTCTACTCTCTCTCTCTCTCTCTCTCCCCCTCTCTCTTTCTTTATCTCTCTCTCTCTTCTTTCTCCTTTCTTTCTATCTTCCCTCTCTCTCAATATCAATGTCTTCTTTACCTTTTTTCACTTCCTTCCTCCTCTCCATCTCTACATCATCTCTCTATCTCTCTCATTTTGTGTACAAAATCTAAAACTGGTGAGAAACTGTTGTATCAACCGTCATGTCCTTGGCCTATATCGCAAAAATAAAATAAAACCCTAAAATCTTTTTCTCAGGCATCCTGCCAAAGGTCAGTTTCGCCCGCGTGATTCCCCATTAAAATGATCACGAGTTATTTGTGTTTGTTCCCTCCCCACCTGACACAATCCCGCAAAAAAAAATGATACGTGCGAAACGGTTTGCAACGCTGCAGTTTTTTTTGTATACATGTTTGCATAGAAGAACGTAAAAATGCAAGCCAGGCAATAGAATTGTGTCTTTGTGACAGTGACTTATTTCCAATATCTAGAGAACTATGAAAAGAACGTTGATTCTGGGCGTACGGTTCCATTTGGCGAAGCTCTGGCGCTCATATGGTGCGCTTGTGGCACTGCGGATGTGCCAACTTAATTTAACACATTAGAGTGGGTGCGCCACCTTTTTCTTTGCACGGCAACTGCGCGGAGTTTCATCAGTGATGGGTATTCACATAAAAGTGTTTCATTCCATTCTATGGGACCAACCTTGCTTGGAAGTTACCGTAGTACGGAAACGAAATGATTATTTCTGAAAGTGTGATCACTCTACTACTGGTCCTTATTCAGTGCGCAACAACTTACACTAATCATAAAATACATCATATGCATATGAATAATACAGTAGTTCGGCGCGCTTTATGTGAATGTTATTCCATAATTCTATTCATTGTTATTCGATAATTATATTTATTCGTATTCATTCTCTGTATGTTTTGCTCAATGATCACCAGGCGATTTGCACTTTATGGTGTAAACATTTCACAAGAAAAGCTGAATGTGGAAGTTAAAAATAGGAAAGATAAATGTGTTTACGTCTGGAGTGTGTATGTGTGTGTGTGTGCACCCGAGTATTTCCCAACGGAAAGTAGTTTATGAGGATGGCGAAAACAAGTATTTGCTATTTATAAACTGGATTTCGAAGTCGACGCTTATTTCGCTAGACGAGTACCTTCTGGAGATAAGTATTTCTAGAAATATGGAACAAAAACATAAATTTCAAAAGCAGTCAGCGCTATGCTAGAAGCGTATGTATACTTTGTGAGCTAGTAATCAATTGCGCAATAAAAGATAAAGATGTGAAATCCGCAGAAACTGTGCAGGGGGATTTTGCAGAGCAAAACAGCATGGTAAACTTTAGGCCTCCCGGTGGCCAAACCTCGGAAAGCCGATTTATCTCCGCCAGAGTTACCCAGCTACTACCAATATTTACGCATGTGGTGACCGCCTTGTGCAAAGGAATATGAATAGATGCTTTAAATTTTATGTAACTCGGAGGCTGTATGCATGTCTGTATTAAACACAAGTACTCTCAAACTCGTAACTTTTCATTCGATACAAGGATATATGGGGCTAAATCTACATAGGTTAATTTTTTTGTTTAGTTTCTAGGGTACGGTAACTGTATACAAGGATTTATGGGGCTAAATCTACATTGGTTAATTGTTTTGTTTAGTTTCTAGGGTACGGTAACTGTACTCCATCCTCAACTGATTTTTAATTCTAATACTAAGCACTACAATGGTTTTTGGCACATATGAAAAACAACCCTCCCCCTCTCGTGCACAGTGTTCTTTCTGTTCACACAAAAACACTGTTAATCTATGCTATCGGTATCTGCAAATAGCATTTAATCTCGTAGAAAACAAGATTTTTTATGGTGGCAGATTATTGACAAGCGTGGGTCAGCTGCTTTCCATTAGATGGGAAAAACAATTTGTAGATTACAAATGTGCTCTTTGTTTTCAGATTAGAAATTCTAGTGCTAATTCGGGGTGTTGTTCATATACACTGTGCGGCTTCAAGAGGTGCGATTAGATGCCCATAGTATGTATTCTTATGATTAGTACACCCCTAGTGTTGTCCGTGGACGGTAATAATTATATGCAATACTTGTTTTCAACTATATTTGAAAATGAGTGGTGCTCTCTATAAATAAAACGTTTTGCACTTTTTGTTTTCGGGCATTTCCACTGGACTGGGTGTCGGCGATAACAGATTAAGCACCGGGCATTCTAAGAACGACCAGAATTGAGGCCTGGGCCCTAACAAGGCTAAATGCATCTTGTTCAGTTTCTTGTTATTCATTTAGAATGAACATGCAGCTGGGAGATTACGCATATGAGAGAAAAGTTACGCTATATCGAGCAGATATGGTGGTAGATCCACTCCACCAGACACACATAGAGATAATACTGGAGCACAATATGATATCCACAAACTTTGGTAGCATATTCTTCTCAGATTACCGTTTGTAATGCTCATTTGTTAGAAATGACACTACAGTATTTCATCACAGAAGTTCACATAACATCCTTGGGCAAAGCAAATAACTTCCGTGCACGAGAACGAAATCAGCTGGTGGGCCGTTCGTGTGCCAGAGACGCACTAGAGGTGCGCGAACATACATAGTTTTCCGTGTGTGTTTCTCATGTCCTTGGCGCGATTGCAACTTTGTTGAATTCACTCTGTGAAACTTTGTTGAAATCGAATATTACAACGGTTTTACGCTAGGCACTTTTGGTACGGTAATAAAATGTACAAATGATTGTTGCAACAAGTTTGCTGAGTCTGGGACCTCGCCTCGCTTTGCAGAACATCTCGAAAAACAGTTTTCAATTTAGTGGAATATTTTGTGGGGGAGAGGAGAGAGAAAGAGAGAGAGGAGAAAGAGGAGAGATAAATAGAAGTGGGAGAGAGAGATTTGTCTATACCGTAACCCAACCTTGTGACCATCATCGAAATAGTTTATTTCATCGCTTTCTACGCATACACAATACACATGATCGCTGTTTCTTTACGGGGCGTCGGGGGCAAATGGGCGGTGCTATTGAGTTGTTGACCATTATCTTTCTGCACAGCACACGCACAAACACACGCACAACTAAAACGAACACAACAACACGAAGGGCATCCGGTCACACGGGGTGCTGCCCAGAACATGCGAGAAAGACCGAGATGTGGTAAACAGGCAGCGAGAGGGCACGGTACAAGTGGAGATTCCGATAGTTTAAGGAGAAGTGAGCATGAGCCCCGAGGAGTCTCAGGCATTTGAGCGAGAGATAAAGACACAGAGAAGCAAACAACGAAGTTGCACGTGAGCCTGACAGTATATAAGGAGCACCCTAGGAGGGAAGTGGCCAGAGCCGCTGGACCAATCAGGACGTGCTGGATTCGTAAGTAGTTCCCAATCTCCCCCAACCATCAGGTGGGTATTCTTCTGATTATCAGTGGCATCCAAGTTGAGCGTGGGGTGGAATCGATCGTTGTCTTCTATAAGAACGCTGATCTTCCTAAAAAATAGCCAACTTGGATGTCACCCCGCTGAAGCTAAGACTGCCGCTAAGGTAGCACCTTAGCGTCAGCTGAGGCCTAAGCTTCCCTTCAACCCCTTACCGCGAGCCGTAGCCTTGTATGCCAAACAACTAACCATGCCTCTGTAGATGCCATCATCGGCCGAGGTGCTCGCCTTCGACTACGAACATGGAAACGTGGATCTGAAATCGTCGGGCAAGGGACGCTCAAAGATCGAAAGAGTCAGTCTTTACTTTGATTAATTACGGTAATTAATCTTTCAGGACAGCGCAGTAGGTGATAAGGCGTAGTGGCAAGCGTAGGATATGTCATATCTTTAATTTGTGCTGTGCAATTCGTGCTTTTACGTGTTCGTGCTTTTTCATTGGTATCCTTGAAGTTATGGTGAACTAATAGTCTTCGTTTGAATAAACATTGAATTCGTATACTAAGTTGGTAGGGTCTCGTCATCGTTCTAAATTTTGGTCTGTATCATTGTCAGTTAAACCGACTTAAATTCGGTAACCATATCTAAATTTTTGAACTTAAATGATCGGTGAATTAATCAACCAATACATATAAAAAGGTCGGAGTCCCTTGAGTGTAGGCAAAAATGTGTCTTTCAATTTTTTCATCGATGAGCTTATGAGATCATAACATGTAATCGTAGAATCCTGTGAAGTAATAGCTAGTCGGGGTCTTACTAGTGTCTTTCGTTTCGTTTTTTTCGCAATGATGATTTATGTCTATTTGTCTGTCAAGTCAAGCAATTGGTAATTTCTTTGTCATTTCGTTGCCTTTGTCATTTGCATCACGTTACCGTACCCTCTACTCTTCGTTAGGAAAGAATCCGAAGTCAAGAAATTTGATCAAGAAAGTGATAGCGAAAACAACCGAAACTCCAAGAATTTTGCCAAGAAAGTGTGGGAATGTCAAGAATATTTCGAGAATATAACTATACCAAGAACCAAGTTTGGATTGAAAAATAGTTGGGAGGAACGAAGAATGTGGATTGTGTTTGTACAACAATAGGATGATGGATAGATAGGACAGTAGTGCAATGGTGAACCCCCGAAAGTGTGTGAAAATTGTGGATAGGACTTCAAACAAGTGGTTGAACTTAGCAAAAAGGAACATCGTTTTGGAATCTCCATCTTCTCTCCGTTTGATTTTGCATTTATGTTTTCTTTCCGTTTCCGCGATGTATGAACTAGTTTGATAAGTTAGATGAGCTTAGTGATTGTGCTAATGTCTGAATTGCCCTCTCTTTTCAGCCACTTCGTAGCGGCATGTGAGTCATTTCGGTCTTTTCTAAGCTTCTAAGCATAGATTCTCAATGGCTGTTCTAACCAGACACGTTCTGTATCTAGACGTCATGATGAATCCTTGCTGTAGGTTTGAGTCCGAGGCTAGGTACGCCTAGGGTTAGGTAAGACTTAGCTTAACTTTATGTTCCCACAGCCTCGGTGGGAGCCTCCAAGACAACCTTTTATAAATTTGGTGCCATTGTTTAGGTGGAGAACAAGCGCGTGGATCAGAACTCGATGAATCGAATGGTCGTCACCGTCGCCACAAATGGACAGAACAAGAGAAAAGTGAGCTGAACGCAAGGACAACGCCGCCGTCGACAAGAACAAACCGCCGCCGCTACTGAACCGCAAACAGGAACTATGCCGCATGTGTAACGATAACAAATACGCCGCGCAACCTAGGACCCCCACCGCTGTGCTCCCCGTCTATCTACCATCTCCAAGATTATGGCATCTCCACATACATCGTAGACAAGGTTATACGTAAGTCTGGACGCAACCCCGAACATCTAACTACCTCTCGGATCGAAAACGTAGAAACGGCTCTCACCCCCCATGTTTTATAACCATTATAATAAACGCGTAATTACCCAAAATGGATGATCATCCCCTAACATCACACAATATAATCTCTTCGAGCTCGTCAACCAAAATACATGGTAAACTGGGATTTTTTCGGTATTCATTATATCGTGATCTTGTGTAAATATTTCAATTTTTTGGGCTTTTGGTTTTGTACAATTGGTTAATTTTCCTTACTTTTCTAGCTCTTCGGACCTTGGATTCCTACAAAAAAAGGGTATTTGATTATCTTGCTTAATTTAGCGGCATCGAACTTCCGAAGGGCCGACGTCTAGAAGCCAGCTGGTGATGAAAAGGGTCATATTTTATATTCCAATTTTCTAGTCCCGGGGCATTTTTAAAATATTCAATTTTCTAGCGTATGATCTCATAGCGTTTATGGTTTATGGTGTTCTTTAGCGGTAAGGTCACTTAGGGGTCTTAATCAGGTATTTGTTTTATGCACTAAGCGCCCTGGCTTCTAGGCTCGTTTAATTCCCACAACTATAAGAATGTAAAATCACATCCGGTGTCTATTTCGTGTGTAAAAATATGTAAAAAGTGTATAAATGTGTCCTAAACTCAAGGTGAACGGTTTCTTTTGTATATTACCCCATCTATGGGATGTGCATGCATGTGTAATGTAAAAGCAAGTAACTTTTTTTTTGTTTGCGCTTTACGGATAACCCAATGTACGTATCTCTTGGCTTAACGTGTTGTGTATATTTTTTAAGTATCTACAAAATAGGAAAATACCAATGGTAAGCAGCTAAAAAATAAAAAATAACCCCACATAAAGGTGTATTCTGTGATTCGAGGCGAGGTTTGGTATGGAGTAAGTTTAAATTTTAAAAATACGCGCGCAGACGCATTGGGTGGCCCTTTGCCTGTATTTGGTATTTGTGCATGTTCTTTTGGCAAGTTACCTCTTAATTAACATTAGAACAAAATATTTTCCCTTTCTTTTGCTACTAACAAAACTTCTCTTAAAATTCCTGTAGCAAAAATATGCATTATTATTAACTTTTCTATCTACATACTATTTGGAGGTATTTTGACTTTCGCTCTCTGGACTGTGCGCTGTGCGCGCCAGATAAAATTTTAATATTGTAATATATTCGCTTTTTGAATATTCGAATCAAGCGTTTTGGCAATAAATTTTTTTTACTAATACTCTGGCAATGTTCGATTATGGTGCACCTTTTTATAGCAATGCTGCAATAAATCATTTTGGTGAACTTTGTGTTTTGTTTTCATAATTCGCATGTTACGGTACGCAGAGACAGACTTACAGAAGATATACAGGAACATAAGGAATTACAGTAAATAACAAATACGAAAAACAATCGGAATTGCGAAGCAATACATTTGATCATGATCGTGTTGATGGAAGCAAGGAAAACATTCGGTAGCAGTAGGAGTAGGGTAGAATACAGCCTATTCCTATTGTGAAACAACTATGCAAATGAGGATGGGCCAAATCTATGCAGATGGAGAAGCGCAAAAATGGGCAGAAATTGCGCTGCGGTCCCACGGCCTGTTATCCTCGCGCCGCTCTAATACGGCGCTCATTTCAACAATTCCGGCACATGTTTCGAAAGATGAAAACAATGTATGGGATTGAAGAATTGTCCGAAAATAGGGTGGTTGTGTTCATAACGCACTGAAAACACGCTGTTTCATAACGGCAAACAATCAGCAGAATGGGTATAGAAAAATAGCCAAAACACAGAGACAGAACATGGGAGATATAAATATATAGACAAAATGGAGACGTCAACAAATTACTCCATCATATATTGCTCTTCTACACCTTGGTTATCTGTGGATCTTGTGGTTAGCAGACAACATGAAGGTTGGTGTGCAAATGGAGGTGGTATCGGTATGGTATGGACAAAGTGTCACGCAGTCACGCTTCAACGCGCGCGACTCGTTAGCCAGTTTTCCTCAATGGGAAAATACATTACACATACATAAGTTTGAATAAAAGTACAAAGAAAAATGAATTTCGTTGCTGTAGAGAATAATCATTACAGCAGGCGCTGAGGACCATTAAAAAAGGGAGAATTACACATACCGTAGGCTATAGAAAGAGTAAAAGAAGATTTCACATAAGCAATGGACTTACACACAGTTATCTCATATCCTCTGATCTTTGCGTTCGCTATCTATCCATCTACGTATGAGGGTATATTCTATATTGTGACCTTGTCGCTATAACGGAGGCTACTTTCCCTTTTACACTGCTGAACAGTCAACATTTGCATACCACTACGCGACAAACGCATGTCTTTGAATTGTTTATTGGATCCAATATTATGCCAAAATTCTAGAAAATGTGTTTGATACTCATGGGGTTCCTAAAAAATTTACAGTATTTTGGAACTACTCGAGAATATTTTTTTTAATTTTTCATATTATATATGCAAGCTTCGTGCAGAAATACGGTAGTATTGACAGAATCACACCTAGTTTTTGGGATACTTGCAAACCCCATCAACTTTTGTAGGGTAGGGACTAATTTTATATGTCCAGTAAAAGACCACTTTCTCTACACTATACAACCTAAAAGTGCTGGTTTCTTTGTTGTTTAACTAGTTCTGTTTATGTTTCAATAAATCTTAAAGCGGTATGCACGTGGTTTTCAAAAATTATGTTGGACAACGTAGGTTCTTAAGCAAACTGTGGGCGACTAAGGTACAAGCGAATGTTGTCCTGTATTAGTTTCATAACGACCTGCCATATGTGTTTGGCTTAAATTATCTAACTATTCCTCAAGTGAGAAACCACAGTCCCTATTTTTCTTTATGTTCTTTCATGCATTAGTTTTTACGTGCTGACTCAGCCACACGCACATAAAGAAAGGATTTTAGCGCGGGAAAATTTATTCGTTTTCCTTCGATTTTTTGTGTTTCAGTCATGAATTGGACTCATTCATAAGAGGCGTCTTGTTTTAATTTTAGTAATCGCGTAATTATAGAAAATTTTTGCTACTGTATGATTTTTGTATTTATTCCCTGTCAGTACATACACACATGTCAAGCGCACTTTTGATTACATGTAGAATTCTTTGATACTGATTTTTTGATAATGAATTTTCTATTCTTTTTTTGTGTGCACAGCTGTCTTGTAAACTGCTCTAGGTGACTAAGCCTTCAGTTATTTTTCATTTACAAAAATAACGGATTCTCCTCCTGTGCTGCCTGTGCAAGTTTATTTATATACCTTCGGAACACCCGAAGAAATTTGCATATAATCCTTTATTTATTATACTTGGTGCATTTCTTGTCCAGCTTTAGTTTCAATACCAGGTACCATGCCACTTCAAAGCGAAATACCGGTCGGTTTTTGAAACGCATCGCGGACAAGTGAATTTTTACGTATTTATGTTAATTTGCTCAAATTTAGCTCATTTTTTTATGCTAATTTGTATTCATTTGCATATGCTGCATAAGAGTGCTGATGTAATCGATGCGTTTCAAAAACCGGCCGGTATTCCCTTTAATGTAAGGATTGTTTTCCCCTGTATTTTCATACTTTAGACGAACAGTCAGAGGAAAACCAGTGCGATTTCCATCTATTTTATCCCCTTGAACATACATTCAAAGTGGACCATATTTGTTGTTGTTCAACTACACTTTCTCATGAAAATATCTTGAAAGCTGTGAATTTCTTTACTACTTCAATTCCAGAAATTCCTCTTTTCATTCAAATTCAAAAGAAATTCGAGAAATGAAAAATTATTGAATATGTTTAATTTTCATGTTTTCTTCCAAAATTTCATTTGCATAATAATAACAAAGTACAGAATGCTCATACCGGCCGGTTTTTGAAACGCATCGTGGACAACTGGATTTCGACGTTTTTATGCTAATTTACTCGAATTTCGCTCGATTTTTTATTCTAATTTATGGTCATTTACATAATCTGCATAAGAATCCCTGTGCACTCGATGCGTTTCCAAAACCGGCCGGTATTTCGCTTCGATGGATGAATTCTTCACCTAATTTAGTACGTATTCATAAAGGTATTATTTTTGGTGAACTAGTGAATCAAAGAATCTAACCTTACTGTAATTTTCACCACAGAGAAACAATGAAAGAAAGGGACGAGATCAAGCATGATTTTGACTTTCATTAATTTTTAGAATCGGAATCCTTGAAAAGTCATAATCTTAATTTGCCGTAAAGCGAAATACCGGCCTGTTTTTGAAACAGCGTGGACAACTGAATTCCTGTGTATTTATGCTAATAAGTTGCTCGAATTTAGCTCGATTTTCTATTCTAATTTATGGTCATTTACATAACCTGCATAAGAATGCTGATTTACTCGGTGTTTCAACAACCGGCCAGCATTTCCCTTTAAAATCATAATTTTAATTTGCTACAATTTGAATATACGGGTGTAAAAATGGTGTTGGGTACAAGCTCCACAATCCACCCTTTTCCCACGTGTCAGATTATTTTAAAAATTATTGATTTCTAACACGCATATTAGTATTCCGAGGCTATAAAGCGTCTGTGCGCCTCTCGGTGAATTTTCTTTCCGAATAAAAAAAAGTGAATTCACAAGAAGAAAACATTGACTTATATTCGAGCTATTATATTCGAGCAAATGTTGTCTTCTTTGTTAGATTGTATTTTTAACTATAATACATCTATCCAATCTTTCTTTCTCCTAATGCTCAATCAAAGTATTCCGCATTGTTAGAGACGGAATGCACGTGTTTTGAGGAACTTGCCATCTGCATGTTCAATTATTACTCTACGAATTTCTGTAACTGTTTGTTCATTGTTCGGCACAGAACGGATGTGGAACTGTGCTTGAAATACCGCGTGTCATATCCCTTTAATACCACTTTGTTTTCTCATCAGTATATTTGGTCTTCTGAATATGGGGATCGATTCGTGGCAGAAAAGCCGTACGAACAAAAAAAAAGTAGACGGGAAGGGGGACAGACAACCCCAGAAGGGAAAGTAATGCCCTGGACAGACCCGATTAAACGCCCCTTATTTTATTTTTATTAAATATTATATCAATATTCTACGATAATTATATTAATAACATAGGAAATATTAATAATATTAATTGTATTAATACGTTTTATATAATATTAATAAAATTTGCTGTGCCCGTTATAGCCGGAATGATGCAAATTACATATAAAACATGGGTATGGGTAATTGACAAGCATACGTTTGACAAATCACGTACAATACCGCTTTAATATTTTTGGGGTGCGTTTGTTTATATTCATCTGTTGTCTGGGCATGCGCCTCTCGGGACGAACTATATTGAGCTGTTTAAACATAAAGGTTATGTTTACACTTTGTTTAGTCGACCGCATATTTCGTTGATTTTTTTTGGGTTTCTAAAAATAATAAAGCTTCTACTCTGAGTTTGGGAAATAAATATTTGAAAATGTAATTTATGCACCAAACCTTTGACTTAGAGCTGTTTTTAAATTTCTACGTCATCTTTTACTCCTTTTCTTATCAGCTGTTATGTGTAGAACTCCCTTATCACGTAGAACTGTAGAACATCATAAAATAATAGAAGGATTATTTTCCGAGTTTTCCGTGTCATTTCTATTCAGTCTATTCTTATTTCTACCAATAAATCAGAAATCATTCCTTTGTAAACACATTTCTTGTTTTCTACATAACCACGTATTTTTCGGCGCTACTGCCAACTTTGCTATTCAGAAGTTGTAAATGTTATGATCTTGTGATATGTCACGTTTGAGTAATAAATATAAATGATAAATATTTTACACCGGAAAAACCTTTTCCTTTAGTAGTCAAGGATGTTCAGTACGGTGTTCAGAACTTAGAATTCGATTATGTTTTATACAAGGAA
This sequence comes from Pelodera strongyloides, assembly GCA_036852015.1. Lineage (NCBI taxonomy): Eukaryota > Metazoa > Nematoda > Chromadorea > Rhabditida > Rhabditidae > Pelodera > Pelodera strongyloides. The sequence continues at coordinate 307,941 of JAANDG010000069.1, read as the reverse complement.
CTATACTTCTTTAGTTTCAACCCTAAATGTTAATTTCGTGGTCGAAGACAGAGAAAACGAGTATACGTCTTTAGTAAAGTGGACTGGCCCCAGGGCCCCAGAACCAGAATCAATGGCCTACCCCGTCCATTTACTGAATAGAGGACAATTTTTTAAGGAAATTGTCTTCCAGAATCAATTCAAATTTAAAATGTTTTCGGCAATTAAGCCGATGTTTTCTTGTAAAAATGTGCTAGACACTGACCAGCTTATTTTGGTAAACTATTAATATGAAGTTGCACTACGTATACTTTTCAATGTAGTTTTTTTTTTAATTGTGACCTACATACACAGAAAATATTAAAGCGCTACCTTAGTGGTTTGAAAGGTATGCTGAACAGCCGCATTGCCGCGTATTATATGCAACATGTGCGTGTGTTCACCCCGTGGGCACGGAAATTTACATAAACTTCATGTGAATGCAGTTGTCCAAAACATTTTTCACAAAAAAGCCTTCGTACCAAAATGAGCTCGCACCGATTTGTGAATTTCCCTCAAGTTTGACGGATATACATATGAATAAACGAGTGTGTATTCATGAAGCTATTGCACGTTCTCTTTCGTTCAACTTCTCACTCTCCCTCTCTCTCTCTCTCCTCTCTCTCTCTCTCTCTCTCTCTCTCTCTCTCTCTCTCTCCTTCCTTGACTTCGTTAGTTTCTAAGGTTTACAGTTTTACTCCCTTCTAACACCTTGTCCTACAATCTTCCTCTTGTGGGCATTGTCCCTAGAAGTCACTGTTTGTGTACCTAGTTAACACGTCGGGTTACGCCGGACCCACGCTTCAGTACACCTATAAATGGAACCCAAACCGAACCTATTTTCTCTTTCTCTCTCTCTGTCTATCTCTCTTTCTCTCTTCTCTCTCTCTTTCTCTCTCCCTCTCACGCACTCTCTCCCTCTCTCTCTCTCATCGCCATTTTCTTTGGTTACTAAGACGCCCGGTATGGAACCATAAGTTAGCACTAGAATAATTTAGGTGCTTATTGTTGGCCATGATTTATTTGTATCCTTGAGCTACAAAAGTTATTATGTTGAAAATTAAACTCTCTCTCACACTCTCCCTTACTCTCTCTCTCTCTCTACTTTCTCTCCCTTTCTCTCATCTGCCGCCATTCAGAAATTCCCTCGTTTTTGCTCAGTTTACCTGTTTACCCAAAGCATTTAAAGGTGATCATTTTTCATTTCTTCCCAATTTCTGAGACCAAGACCTCCGGTCCAAATAATAGAACACAAGTATTCCTAGTTGACTCTTTTACTATACTCAAGTAGTAAATTATTACAATTTTTTATTTGGAAATTATTCTGTAACACACATGTTTGTATATAGATTATATATAGAAAAATGTAGGGGTTTTTCGACATTCTTTATGCTTCAATGTCTACAATTCCTTCAAAGGATCACTCTACTATCAAAATAAAATGCATTTATTTGCAAGTGCTCAAATTTCATATTCTTTCCCGTCGGTTATTCTAGCTTCTATAAGAAAGGGACTAGTCCAACCTAGAAAGAAAAGGGTACATCCATATCCAAATAAATACTTTGAATATCTGTATTTGTCAAGTATTATAAAGCTGAATCGTCTGTATTATGAAGTAGCATTGTCTGAAGTGTCTTGTTTATACATGTTCTTTCTTTTGCATTACTTTTTATAAATAATTTATTTATAAAGTTTGTTTCAGAATAGTTTCCTATTTAATCTGATGTCAGCTGAGGTTTCCTCTCCACTCGTTGACTATGGACCGACTGCACACACAAATCCAAATATATTTCAATTGGAAATTAAACAAAAGGTATTTTATTACCTATTTATATTACCTATTTAAATTCAAGTACTATTGTTTTTTACTACGTTTGAGTTTAGTAAAAATACACAACGTTGCGATGACCCATCCCCTAGAACGTTGGTGCAGGGTAATTTTTAGAAAGTGATTTTAAAGGATACAGTATCTCTAATTAGCATACTGCATATTGTTCTTTATTATAAAAGTAAAAAAAAATTGGCTGTTCAGCACGTACTCTGTCATGAGATAGGAGCGGGATCCCAATGTACGAAATGTCCCGACTGTCCGGGATTAGATCTACACTTTTGGAGGTAAGGTATTTTAAGTTTCAATATAGTGTTTACATTATAGATAGAATGGACATAATAAAGTCACTTCTTTGGCAACTTGCACATAATTTTGCTCTTTTTTCCGTTATTTTTGTCGAATTTTTGTCGCCTCTCAACATATAGCTTATAGAACTTAAGAATAAATAAGCCGATTCTAGTGCTATTCCGAGCCGTTAATTAACTTGTTAAGCGCAGCCTACGCCTACGTTCACTAATGGAAATTTCGGGTGTTAGGGTCATCTTGCTTACAATTATTAGGAAAGCGCGATGGCATGTGGTCTGAAAATTGTGTAATACACAATTTCATTCTCATAAGGTACATGCAAACTTAAGTCCGTTAGTCCATTCAGTGCCCAAAAGGTAGAGAATTTTGCATATAATACATGAAACGCCTACATTTCGCAGACCACGTGCCCTTCTGCTTTAATATTTTTATTTTTCAGAAAGCGTTGCAAAGCATGCGGATGTCGTATGGACGATCATGACGTCATACTTCCTAATGAATACGATCATGCACAACTTGTTGTCGGTACGGTATTCTATTTGCAATTCTGGAAGTACTGCATGCAAATTTGTCTTCATCACTTCGAATGTATGATATTTTACGTTCTCTAAGTCTCTAACGAAAATTCTTGATATAACATTCATAATGTTGTTTGATATTTTCAATTTGAAAATATCATTCCGTTTCCTCCATTGTTATCTTTTTCGTATCTTTACCATAATTTTGCGCAAGAAAGTTCAGCAGATCTGTTTTTATGTTTCTGGCTACAAAAACTGTTCAAGCAAATAATCTTATATGTGCTAAATCAGTAGATCTTCTGCGTATTTTTTTGTTTACCTGATTATGGTTTTTTATTCCAGGCCGTCTATTTGGTGTGGAAATGTTGGACAGTGTTGTCTCCTCAGCATATGAACTTTCAAAATCGGAACAGGAAAAGGCAGCTAGAGAAGGACAACTCTCTAATGCTGTACCACTGAGGCAGACGCCTAGAAATACGCACGAAGATACGAATAAGGTTGGAGTTGGGATAAACCTAGCATATATTTTTGTAATTGTTTTTATGTAAATTTTTGGAGTACATGTTACTTTGGTGGCGAAAATACAACACAGCAAGAACTGAGAGGCTAATAGTAAGTCGTTCAGTAATAAAGTAATCAGATCATGTTAAAGCGAACTACCAGCCGGTTTTTGAAAAGCATCGTGGACAACTGAGTTGCTCGAATTTAGCTCGGTTTTTAATTCTATTTATGGTCATTTGCATAAGCTGCATAAGAATGCTGGTGTACTCGATGCGTTTCAAAAACCGACCGGTATTTGGCTTTAATTGTCGCATTATAATCTACCCAATCCTACAACCCTAAACCACGGCTTTAATTGTCGCATTATAATCTACCCAATCCTACAACCCTAAACCACTGAAAAAAGTATTTATTATTTTAATAATTATCACAAACTTACAGTACTTTTAAACTACTGATCCTTAAGGGAACGTAAGTGTAAGTGGTCGATAATGGAACTTTCCTTTTTCGCGGATTTTTTTCGACAGAGTTTGAATGACATTTAAATGGGGGCTATAAATTTAAAAATGTAGAAAAGATGGGTCCCTGTTTGGGTCCCTTGGGGCCTTGGGGCCTTGGTGCACCTCCGTGGACATGTAGAATAGGGTCAAGAAAAAGGCAGGCAGGAATAATGGGACAGAGTGAAAAAGGATAGAGATGATACTGAAGGAAACAACATACTGTATGACATTCGGCGTTGGCAGGGCTAATTGTCAGAAATTAAGATATACATTTATAGACTAAACTTTAGCTTTTGGTAAGCCCTATTGAAAAAAAATATGTGCTCCTTAGAAAGGTGATTAGAGTGGAAGATAATGCGAATGATTCACTTCAACTCAAAATAAATTTATTGTCATTTCAGAGACGAACGATGCCATTGGCACAGTATAATGTCAAGGTGAATCCGGAAAACGGGAATGAAAAGGTGAGATTTCTGAAAACTACGTATTTCATGTTTTTACGTAATTGCGTATTTCATGATCATAGATGTTTTCTAAACTAATTTGTTAGACCGGATTGCACTACGTATTTCACGTTTTTCTAAACTACGTATTTCATGTTTTTTACGTACGTATTTCATGATCACAGATTTCTAAACTAATTTGTTAGACCAGATTGCAAATTTATTAAAGTTCCGTTTTCTCTTTCAGAAGAGTGTGGAGTATGCATGGGTACCCGTTGGTGAACCACGTCTCATTGATAAGTACATGAAGGTGAGGAGAAACTTTCGTTGTGTGTGGCGGCACCAAACTAGGTGCGCGATACTTCGCTCCCCTTTGACGCCGCCGTGGTTTCTTTAATTGATGCACAACATAAACATATTCCAAATATAGATGAAAAACCCCTAGAGTATGAGGCATGTACTATATTTCAGAATGTTTAAAATGTTTATTAGACTCTTACAGAACGCAACTCCATAAGAGACGATGAAAGAATTCAATAGTTCAAGACTTCTCATATCATTATTCCAAATTATAACTGTTCTAAAGTATGTTATGAAATTTCAGGCACTTCCTGAAGAAGAACGTCCCATTGCTGGCACAAAGGGAGAACAGAATAGACGACACAAATTAGCATATCAGGTAATTAGCACAGTTTGCATCGAAAAATTAGCAGAATATTTTATTTAGGATGCAATTAGTACCAATTGGCTATATGATAATTTCTATACACTTGTATGACAGTTGATTATAACACGCTAAAATATTAATTTGCCATCTTTTTTATATATAATTAGTGTTATTTTCACCGCAAAACAACATTTTTCCCAAAGTTTCCTAAGTGACTAAAAAAGCTAACTCTGTGTGAATTCTTATTGTCCAAAGTTTTTCATGAATACAATTTGTTTACTTTTTAAACGAAATAACCCTGAACCATGCCTGACTTATTTTCAAAAATATCGAAGAGTTCTTATAAACTTAACGCTAAATCTACTTATTCTAATTATGTGTTACATAGGTAATGTTATTTATGACTAATCAATAATGGTTCTAATCAAACGATAAATCGATAAATGTGAATATATGCTAATTGCCATAATTTTCCATCGCTAATTGCTAATTAGCTAATTCACCAACCCTCTCCATTCAGCTTCCCCTATATGATTGTAACGTGGAGGATTCTCGCTTTGCCTCAGACCAGGACAAACTGGTACTCGGGAAATTTGTGGAAAATGTGAAGAAAAATGTAAATATTTAATTAATATAATTAATATTTATAATAATTGGACAATTTATTATGTGATTTGCAAGCATAACCACCTTAGCTTTTCGCGATATCAACAATCTAACAAAAATTATCGCTTATTTGTCAACCATGGACCCGCTCTGGACCATGAAGAACTGTGTGCAAGATCAGACAAAACTTTATTCGACAAAAGTCTATAAAGCTCAGAGTACTCAAATTGTAATTCTTTCTACTCATTAATCATAACAATTTATTAATTACAGTCAATTTATTAGAGTAGATACGGTAAGTCCTATGTTTTTTTTTGCGAATTTTATGTTGTCCCGATTCCCGATAATAGAGCCAATAATAATTCTTGTTCAGGTAATCGGTGTGGGTAACATAGTAGAGGTGGAAACACCAGAAGTTATCGCTGAGCGGACGAAACTTCGAGCGGAAACCAAGGACTTGAATACACAGACGGAAACGGTGGGCGTTATACTACACTTCTGTTCATTATAGTGGAAAAATCTTTAATATAAACTGTAACGTATGCTATTGGGCACACGTATATTTGTGTAAACAAGTTTTAGAATTGTCTATTTCGAAGTGTTTCGAAAGTAATTAGCATACGAAAAGTGTAATATAAAGATGCGAGTCGAGCATAGTATCAGAGTCTACAAGAGTCACCCAAGACAAGTGCGACTACACTAGGACCTGCTGCCAAGCCTGCTGAGGACTCGACTCGACTACTGCTGTGCTGTGGATCTACTCTGGGGATCTACAGAAGTACACGTGCCCGTACTCCACCGTCTACATCGTCGTGTATTAATTGTGTTTAGAGTTTACGAATAAACTTTTCGTATATCTCGTGTGCAACGCATCGCAACGGGATATAACATTGGCGTTCAGCGATTCGAGCTCACGATGGACGGAAGAATGAGAATGGAGATGTTCGACCCGGAAGTTTCGAATCTGGATGTTTGGATTGCGAGACTGCAGATACAGTTCGACCTGAGAGATGTGACACTGGACGAGAAGAAAGTGCTCACACTATTGTCGCTGCTGCAACCGGAGACGTACGAGGCCATGACAGCGTGGACAGCGCCAAAGGAACCGCGCTCGTTGGGTTTTGAGTCGATTGTGAGGATACTCAAGGAGAGATACTGCAAGAAACAGATGCTGATAACCTATCGTCACAAGTTGCTCATGGAGAAGCAACGACCTGGCCAGACCATGGAGGAGTTCTACAGGGAATTGGAACGATTGGCAGGTAAATGTGAGTTTGACAAGGTTAAGAATGTTAAAGATTGTATACTTTCGATGCAAATTTATAAGAGGTATGAGTAGTGATACTGTGCGAGAGAGACTACTGTTTGAAGAGGACTTGGAAGCAATCAAGGCTCTACAGTTGGCACAGAAGGTGGAAACAGCTGAAAGGAGTTCGCTGCACCAAGGACGAAGCTCTACCGATGCATGCGAAGTAAATCAGCAGCAGTACAATGCAGGAAATCGCAAGGAACAGCGATGGCAGGACAAAGAAAGGTCAGTAAGGTGTTTTAATTGTGACAAGTTAGGTCACATTGCTAAAGATTGTAAGAGTAGAAAGGTTCGGAGGAACCATCAGATTCATACATTTGATAGTCATGATGAAGTTGAGGAGCCCCGTTTAGGCTCAATTAACCTTGATTACAGTGATCCTAGAACTTACGCTGTAAGACCGTCTATTCACCATTTTGAACCACCGATCATGTTGCCCGTGAAGATTCAAGGAAAGAACATTGAAATGGAACTCGACACTGGTGCAGCACTGTCGATAATCAATGAAGCGACTTGGAGGGAAGTGGGAAAACCAAGACTGGTACCGGTGAATTACGACGCGGAGAGCTACACTGGAGGGAAGATTACATTCAAAGGAAAGTGCACCGTGGAAATGCTGGTTGGAAACGTCCGACATGCAGTGCAATTACACGTGCTGGAGAGGAATGCGCCGTCGATTTTTGGACGGGATCTTCAGATCAAGGTTGGTTTATCGTTAAATGATCTGAAATCTTTAGCACAGAGAGAAGTATTCGTGGTGAATACAGTTAGGACCTCAGAAAGAGCTAGGAAGTCTGCTGTGAGCAGCGGTAAGACCTGCGACAGGCAAAAGTACAGCTCTAAGGTTCAGGATTTCCAAAAGTTGGAACAGTTTTGTGATAAGAAAGGAATTAAGCTATCCTACTCTCCGCAGTGTGGTTTGCTGCAGACACCCAAGAAGCAGTTGGCTCAAGAACTGGGAAGGGGGAATGTAGGTAGTGATTCGACACCAAGAGAGTTCTTGGCCGGAAAGAAGGATTCGCCAGACTTCGTCGAAGGAATGACAGTCTACGCGCGATGTTACAACGAACCGGTGAAGTGGCTTCCCGGAAGAATTATGGAACGGACGAGTGACACAACGTACCGTGTTCACACCAGTAAAGGCGATTGGATTCGACGTACCGACCAATTACGAGAACGTCCGAGAGTGGTTATGGAGCTGGACTTCGGCAAGAAAGAAGAGGAGATATTGGATATATCCACTAAGACGGCTACTACACAAGGAAGCTTGGAATCTACGTCGTTGGAACCTACGACCCAGGAAGATGTCCAGTGCCGCAGGAATACCCGCCGAAGCCGTCCACCGGAGCGATACAGCCCAAATGTGCGGAAGACTGCGAACAAGCAGCATTGAGTAAGTACTTGTTTCAAGTATGCCCTTTATTTCGTAATTGGAGTTACAATTAGGGAAAGGGTGTAACGTATGCTATTGGGCACACGTATATTTGTGTAAACAAGTTTTAGAATTGTCTATTTCGAAGTGTTTCGAAAGTAATTAGCATACGAAAAGTGTAATATAAAGATGCGAGTCGAGCATAGTATCAGAGTCTACAAGAGTCACCCAAGACAAGTGCGACTACACTAGGACCTGCTGCCAAGCCTGCTGAGGACTCGACTCGACTACTGCTGTGCTGTGGATCTACTCTGGGGATCTACAGAAGTACACGTGCCCGTACTCCACCGTCTACATCGTCGTGTATTAATTGTGTTTAGAGTTTACGAATAAACTTTTCGTATATCTCGTGTGCAACGCATCGCAACGGGATATAACATTCCTACTTCCAAATATAGCAAGCAAAGGTTTGTGATCAGTCAGCAACGTGAAGGGTCGCCCATAGATATACCGATGAAACTTTCTTACCGCGTATACTAAAGCGAGAGCCAAGCAAGGAAGGCATACAATGATAAGGAAAGAGAAATCTAGTCGCCAATCCCTAACAAAAGAACCAGCTACTTACGTGAGACCTACGTGAGTTCGCGTTTTTGTCTGTTTGGGACATGGCACGAACCTCTCTTTAATTACTTTCTAAACTATAGATGGAAGAAATGGCGGACAAGGTGGGCCGTCTCAACCTAAGGGATGGTTCACTGCCGAGAAAGAAAAAGGCCCAAAAGGGATCGGAAGTTGTCCAGGAAATCGAACCTGTGGTTGGTAGTTTAGTTTTCTGACTTACAATTTGCCCTAACCTTAGCAAGTCTTAAATTGATCAAGTATCTTGAACGGTTCTAGAAAAGCGGAACTGATGGATGGTGATATGACGGCATGTCATCAATTAAGTAGACAGCAAAACGGTCACTGTTAGCGGAAAAAGTGAAATTCATGAACGAATATGCCAGTAGCCGTATGCACTAACGCCGGGAATATGCAATATGCTCCCAGCCTTCCAGTGGGAGGTGAGATCCCAACCGGGGAGGCTCCCGCTGTTCGTGCATACGGCCACAGGACGTCCTACTTTGGTTCTTATGTAACGGAGTTGTCATTCAGCATGGTTCGCCTTTTATTGTTTTCAATTGGGCTTCTTTTTGATATGTCAGGTGTCTCAGAATATGAGACCCAATGTAAAAAGAAGGAAAATGTAAATTAAACATCACAAAACAGCTCTTGATTTGCCGATGTCCCAATAACGAACCAAGGGAACAGGTCACAAGCACACCAAAGTTTCGTCGAGATATTTATTTCTTGCTTTCTCTGTTTTCCTGTTATATTTTCTTATGCATTGAGTGACATTTGCTTCAAAGTAAGCTTATACATCTTCCAAGTCATCTTTCATAATTGAATTGATTTCAGCCGTGCAAAACGTGCACTCAAATGATCAACGTGGGGGAAGTTGGAATTAGAACAGATCATGGCAGTAAAGAGGTGAGCTACTATTTGTTTTAAGAAGTTTGTAATAATGGTAATGATCATACCGCTCACGTAGTGGGTTGGGACCACCCACGTTGATAAAGACCACCCGTCTAGAAAAATGGGACCACCCACGTGAAAAAAAAAACATTTGGGACTACGCACGTAATTGATTCGGACCACCCACTTGAATGAGAGAGAGAATGGATAATAGATACTTCCAGCATGACAGTGGGACCACCCGCGTTGATTATAGAGACCACCCACGTGGATGATAAGGACTACCCACACAGTTCTTGAGGAGACTACCCAAATAGTTGAATGAGACCACCCAGTTGGAATCTAGGGACTAATCTCATTGCAAAGCTGGACCACCCACGTGGACTATATGGACCACCCACGTGGACTATATGGACCAACCACGCGGATCTTAGGGTTTGCTCGCATAATATCACGGAATTATTTCCAGGATACATGGCATCCGGGCTGCTTCAAATGTTCCCAGTGCGACCAACTCCTCGTCGACATGCTCTACTTCTACCATGATGGGAAATACTATTGCGGACGCCATTTTGCCGACCAGCAATATCCACGCTGTGCGGGATGCGATGAAGTAAGTACATGAGCAAAGAACACACAGCTACACACGGGAATCTATGAATTTTCATAATTCATAGATTCCCGTAGAAAGAAAATGCTCACAGAACTCCTTTGTAGTGTCTCTTTTTCATAATGCTTACAATTTCTAAGCTCGATCGTCGAATGTTATAATGATTATTTATTGACACATTATATATAAGATAAGAATTATAATTATGATATAAGAATTTAATATAAGAATAAGAATGTAAGAATATTGAAATTGAGTTAACTGTTTTACCTGGATATGTTTTTATTTCTGGGTATTTTATGCATTCCTCCTGGGAAAGCATTATCACATTGATTTCAGCTAATCTTTGCCAACGAGTACACGTGGGCCGAGGAGAAATCATTCCATTTCGATCATTTCGCATGTTTCAAGGTAATTGTTACATACGTAGAATCATAGTTTAAACTATTTCCTTACATAATTGCTCTGCGAGACCACCTATACCATTTCGATGCACCCAATTCATAATAGGACGAGGTTTAGTTTACTTTGTCTTTATTTTCTTTTTTTCCGAGTGGATAATGCATACGGATGGGTGTCGATGATTGATTAGTGATGTTCCTCAAAGCAGCATTCTTAGACCAATCCTTTTTATAATTTACATTAACGACACGGTATACGGTATAAGTACACTCTCATTTAGTGCGATTTCAAATTGGGAGGCCATCGCTACATGACGAAAAACGATCAACCATACTGCATTGACTGTTACATGGAACACTTTGCAAAGGTGTGTACTTTGTAGTCTGTAGATTATACTTTGTTGTCTGTGGGTTATACAGTGCATTCGCTGGCATCTAGTGACCCCATTTTCAGTTTCAATCTACCACAGGTTTCGAACCAGTGGCCCATTTCCTAGAACACCGCAGTAGGCACTGAGCTAAACTTCACATCTTACAGTACTCAAAGAAGTACTTTGTATTTGTAAAGAAGTACTTTGTTGCAGACCTGCGATTCCTGTAAGAAGAAAATCGGACCCGATGAGAAGCGTTTGAACTATAACGATATTCATTGGCATGCACAAGACCAATGTTTCTGGTTCGTTGTTATCTTTTACTTGAACTATGATGATGAAAAAAAGCCTAGCTACTTTTCCACAGTCTGACAACACTTATAGACGACTACTTACATTACTAATTTAGTTGCGCTGAGTGCTCGGAAAACCTCGTGGGAAAGAAGTTCATCTGGAAGGAACATGTGCTTTACTGTTCGAGTAAATGCAAACAGGAATACCTAGAGAAGAAGACGTCCAGTTGATGAATTGTTTAGATTAAAAATTATTAATAAAGGCCACATCAATCGACATCAATTGCCCAGAGAGGCCTACACGCTGCTTCCGGCGGGCTTACACCTCCACGCTTGTAACTTACCCCCAAGAATAGGTCTGGCAGGTAGTCCTACCAAGCAAGGGGAGTCGTTTACCCTAGGACCTAGGAGGCCTACGCAGCCTAACTTTACCCACGAGTAACTTGGGCTACTTATATAGAAATCCGCAGGCTTCATTTATATTAGAAATTGGAAACCGTTATTTTACATACTATAACCCATGTTGCTAGACACCTCTGTGTGTTATATTTCCTTACTAATTGCTGGTTTAAAAAGCAAACGTTGTCTCACCCTTCTCGACACTCAACTGGACTACGACGCGCATATGATCAAGATTTTTTTATTTTCAGATACTTTATTTATCAGTATCTTTCTCATTCCATGCCTAAATTCAGACATTCCTGATTTCGTATTACCATTCCTACATACACTTCTCATACGTTTATTTGCTTCAAGTGATATTTACGGTTTTTAACCGGTAATATGTTGTTAGAGAACATATATTTTATTTTGCATTATTATAATTTCATTATTAACACCGAAAAGCTTGAGGGTGCGCGGCGACGTCCTCGCTCAAACAGATTTCGCGGCGACACTAGCGCATCACAAATGCTTGGGCGGACAAAGACAACTGTCACTAAATTTTTAATTCTTTATAAGCCCGTCTAGGCACTTCATTCCCAGAAACCAGGAAAAATTGCCGTAAAATGTCACAAATAATTACCTAGCAATATTTCAGTGCAATTAACAAACAGTTTTAAAGGGAATTTACCCATAGTTTATACTTGTAACGATAAGGCTTATCAATACTAACTTTCAATCTTACCTTGGATTAATACGGTAAAAGCATAACATTTTAGAATAATAATATTTTAAGGTAAATTAGAAGTCCCTTTATTTTAGCTTTGCTTCTTTATCCTTTGTGATGACACACGCAAAACGTACGGTCAGATTTATTTCAAATAAAAATTTTTTAAACAAGTTGTTCAACAAAACTGAGGATCAATGAAGATACAACCGGTACTTTTCACCAAAAAATAACAATTACTAATAATAATAATAACAATTACTCTAACAGGTAGAAAACTCGTTCATTGATAATAATACGTTCTTCTTTTCTCTCTCAAAACTAAATATTTCATAAGCAGCATAAAAACGGTATTGACTTATCAGTACACGAAAATCCAACCTAATAAATAAAACAAAAGAAAATTTGTATGATAAAGAAATAAAACTATAGCGGCAGTTCAAAATACTCAATCTCACAGCGTAGAAAATTATTTAAGTTAAGAAATGAGGCCTATAAGTATAAGACGTACTAACAATAACAAACACCGTGATTGCAGGTAATAAATTACTCATGTTCCAACCTTGGAATCGCTATAAAAGGCTTTTAAAAAGTGTCACACACAAGCAGCTAGCTTCTGATTTCGGTATAAATAATGCACTTCAAATACCGTATACTCGACTTAAATGAACACAATTCGTGGGCAATAGATGGGAATACAGTTCTTTACGCTTCACAAACCACGAGTCATACCGCTTTAACACTGTAATCAATCAAAAGTACGGTACTTGAATGTTAATGGGTGGGCGCACAAAGACTATCCGCTGCCACCATTTGAAGGCTCTTCAGAAGACCTCCCAACTGCTCTCGATCAATATCCTGGAACGGGAATGTTCAAATTCTTCGAAGTGAAGTTCAGAAAATTTTAGCATGACAAGAAAAGAATGCACTGTAAACAGGTTCATTCTGTTCCCCATCTTTTGTTACAATTATATTTTGTTACTCTTTGTCTATATCTGTATTTGTGCGGATGTTGCTCGACCCTTACCTTACAATTAGTCTTAAAGTAATAAATCACGCAAATGGGTGTAATGTAAAGATGAAATAATGAAAACATTGATCTTGCGATCTTGCCCTCTCCCATAAGAACTTGTATCTACAAAAACTGGAGGCGATACCTTTTTCACATCAACGTAAAATGCTACAATAAATACTGCAATAAATAATGTACTCAAGTACAAGTCAACACTAGCCAAAACAAAGTTTTCAATAATCCACCGTCGCTCACCTCATAAAAAGCATATTGCTTATCCGCCAACAATTTCGCGAGTTCCAGTGCTCCCTCGCTGTCCTTTCTGATCTCACAGGCACTCAGTAATAGGAAGAATACCGATCCATAGTACGTAGAACGAAGTGAACTCAACTCCGAGTCGCGCAACGACTAAAGTACGACATCTATCTTTAAAACACTTAACCACAAGATACAGAGCAGAGCTCGCAGGAGAAGGAGAGTGTATTTCAATTTCAGGCACGGAATCCACGCGAAGACTTCTCTACGCTCCACATCGGTCTAATGTTACAAGTTTCTACGTGCCAAAACCCTAAAGCACAGCTGACCAATTTAGACCCTATCATCTACTTGGGTGGTCCCCATAATCCACGCGGGTGGTACGGAAATCGGAAATTTGGAACATTTTCGAGGTCGCCTTAAGTTTGCGCCGCTGATAATGACTAATAAATGTACACAACTCATACCGTATCCCGATGAAGGTACGTAGAAAACACCCAAAGCTGAAAATCTCAAAACTCACCTCTTGATCGACCAAAAGTGGGTTCGTTGGTATCATCTTCTTGCCATCCCGCCAGCCAGAATGAGTCAAGAACGACACAAAGACTGCTTCAGCCTCCTACAACAGAAAGAACATTGGTATCGCTTGGAACCGGTAAACTATAAACTATGTAAAGAAGGAGTCAACAAACATCTCATGCTCATGGTAGAATAGAAATAGACTGCAACGGTATGACAAATGAATCATGGTTTCAAAAATTGAAAAAGTGAAGCGGGGGGTAAAAATCAGAAAAAACTATTATGCATGCCCTAGTGGACTAACAATAAATCATCACTACCCACCTTTCTCAACGAGTCCATCCGACTCCTTGTCTGCTCCACATGTGATGTGTACCTAAAGAACATTTCTTATCAACACCTTAATGTTAAGTTATGGTTAAAGTTAACGGGTATCACTTATCACCTTACGGAAATAATATGCGTTATACACTTTTAAATAATGTATGTTATTGTTATGCTGTTATATACTTTAAAATTTTAAATAAAGCTAATATTATGTAATTATCATTATGGTGATCACCTCCTCTCCTCCAGTTCTCTTCTGGTCATCGATGTCAATCCAATGGAAGTCGTCCTGTCCTTCTCTCCTTCCATTCCCATTAATTCTTCATTCTCCGAACTTAGTGCCAACCACTTTTCAACGCCAGCCTGCACAAAATGGATACTTGTAACTTGTTCCTTTCGATACGGATAAGGAAGTAATGATATAGATCATGTGAGAGCGAACGTAGAGATTAAAGAGGTATGACAGCCGGGTTTAGAAACATATGTTAAATAGCTACATCTTCGTGTTCGAGTACGTGCCAGGCTGCAGTACTTCACAACTAGCTAATAAACTTCCCAGGCATTCAAAGACCAACCGTTTTCACACATCTTCCAGCCAAGTTCCAACAAGTACATATTTCAAAGCCACGTCTATCAGAAGAACTAGCTAATCTGATACTACGGTATGTGACACAGCACGATTGATCCTGATCCCAAAACGCCACTTTCTACCCCCGAAGAAACATTTTGCTTTTTTTTGTAATTTCTGCGTTTGAGTTTTCATAGTAGCTTTTTATTTTACGATTTACTTTTGCACTAAACCTTGCTCACCATATAAGAGAGGAAGGACTTGTGTTCTTCTACTGCTCTCTCCAGATATTCTCCTTGTAATTTCGATGAGCCCTTCACCCTGTCTGCCAGAGACCCGCCGGCCGTCTGCGAGTGCATCAACACATCACGCGCCAGGTCCTCTTCGTCATTTTCTGGAACACAAAATAATTGCTTTTACATACCACTGTAGTAGAGTATTTATGTTACACTTTCGCGCGAATTCGCCGCGAAAGCGTAACATAAACACCCTATAATTGATTGGTTTCAAAAGTGAATTATAGATAGAGTATCAAAATATAGCATAAATAGACCGGCACCGCTAAGGGCGCTAAGTAAAGGAAAACCTCAAAATTGCGGTTAACGATTACTCCAATAACCAAATCAAATATATCCTAGGACACAACATCAAAGGTCAATATACCAAAGTACACAACAAATAAAGGGAAGCGTAAAAAGGACCGTGAAACACTTTTAAAGCAATACGTAAACCAGTAAAGGTCGTAAACGCATGGTAGGTCGGTACTTTTCGGCTCACTAGTCACATTTTGGGTTTTCCCATCGCTAATTACGGGACAATAACCAGATGCCCAATAACAAAAACCAATAGGAAAGAAGGAATATAAATTGTACTAACTAAGCAAGATTCGCAGCAACGTGTTCGTCTCAATCAGAGCCTCTCCCAATGTCTCGTATCCACTACACAACAGCCACTTCCACGTGGAGATTGCAGAAACGCAGTCGTCATTCTACAAATCTTATTATATAAAGCAGAAGAGTTTCCTTTTTTTGTTTGCGTGAACGAAACGGAATTTTACGCTGCAGGCGTTTGTTACAATTAGTCCCTTTCCGCAACTCTTCAAAATAAGCGCGGTCGGTTTTATTACAAAAAGTTGGAAGACGCGTAGCAGGAGACGTCTCACATAAGCATACAGTATGATGATTTTAGAAGGATCGCCTGAGAGCGGCATCAGGCGGCGATAGCCGTCTGGTGGTACAATAGATCAATCGATCAACCAAACCAATCAAGCTTGAATTCGAAGCAAACAAAGGACAACAACAAGTGACAATGCAAATGCAAAGAAGAAACTGTTCAAGATCTACTACAAGCGTTTGGCTTGGCTCAACAATGATTACAATCTATAACTCTCAGAGCAGCGGCTACAAGTCCAAGCAAATTATTATAAGTGAAAACAACTCACACTCAGTTTCTCGCCACTTCCTCTGATTGACTGGAAATGTTGATTGACGAATAAATGTGTCAATTCAGCGACATCAATTCCAGACAACTTTGCGTGCTCGAGGAATTCACGACGCAACTCCTCCGTTTGGACCACTGAAAGCAATTAACATATAAACATAGTACATAGCCTCTAGACTCATCAAATCTGTGTGATAGTTTCGTTTCGTATGCACTGTACGAAAAAAAATCGTACAGTGCATACGAAACTACTAAACAGCTCTCTCAAGATGATTCGCTGTTAATCTTTCCCGTGAAAAAAAATTACAAAAATATCGGCACGAAAAAACCCAGAGTGTTATAATGGTCACTTCATCAAGCATCACGGAGACAAACTAGATATGTTTCAGCAAGCTGGTAAATTTGAAACACTTTCCTCGCGGTTATTGCAACCTTGGCTACACAACGTGAAGCTGAACCTGAGGCCATATTCACCACTCCGATTCCCCCGGGGAAATATTCCCTGAGGACAGAAAAACATTACACGCAGAGAAAAAGACGGGGAATTCCCATGGGGAATTGGGTGGTGAATATAGCCTCTGAACTTAACTGATAACTTTATATCACTTGAAAGTTCAAAGAAGGTGAGGCTTAAGCAAAAAAATGAAACAAAAACCAACTCTTCATCGCCTCCGTCAACTTGCTGAACATCAGAGTCCGATCAGTGTAAAATGAATAGTAGAAGGGTAGAAGAGTGTAGAGTCTCAGGGTGCACAACCGGTTGATATAGTGTGTGATCACATGGATTCCTCTCTCAACCTATAATATTAAAATAAAATAATATCAACATATAAGTACAGAAGCACAAAATTAAACCAAGTAAAGTAGGGCTAGCCAAATACTCGACATCAAGTTATATATCCTTCCCCTTCCCTCCAAGTAAATGTCTTTGGAAGAGTTAGAAGTGACAAATCGGAGCTAAAAAAATTCGAAACAAGTGTTGAGGCTACGTTAATTACATAGACACGTTAATTACATTACATAGGTACGTTAATTACAGGTTAATTCTAGATACACACACACAAATACAATGTATAACATATCCCAAGGTGCTTCACCTACCCAAAATATTGGGGTGAATGAGAATCTAACTAGAAGCTACCCACATCATGGTCCACATTTTCTCGTCTCCAGATAATGACAAGATTTGCCATGAAACGAATGATGTGATCACCAGCACGCTTATCGGTTGAGTCGAGCCTGCAAACAGGAATAATTATGAATATGACACTGATTACTATGATGCACCACTAATCACAATGAATCATTAAAGCGAAATACCGGCCGGTTTTTGAAACGTATCGTGGACAACTGGATTCTTACGTATTTATACTAAGTTGCTAGAATTTAGCTCGCTTTTTTTATTCTAATTTCTGCTCATTTGCATATAAGCTGCATAAGAATGCTGGTGTGCGTTTCAAAAACCGGCCGGTATTTCGCTTTAACGTCTAAAGACTACCGGAATGAAATATTCAAGAATTCAAGGCATGCTTGGCGTTGTTAGCAAATTAGCAAAGATTAGATACTGGAAGTCGTTCAACCAGGAAATTATCGATCTATAATTCAAACGCCCCAGCGTTTGGAATTAAGCTAATAAGAAATAAACCTTAGGTACACTAATAGAGCACAAATCCAGTTCCATAAAGAGAAACCCCACCATTCCGCCATGTACTTGACACATTCGCTCACTTCATTCTTGAGGAGATAAAAGTAAACGTGGAGGTAGGGAGAAGATTCGTGCTGTAAATGAAGTACAATTACCATAAATATTTCCACAATTGATTTTTGTCTCTTATTACATCGCGATCGCGGCACTCAGGTGAATTCAACGCGGTTAACTATTAAGCTTTGTTAACTCAATTACAAGTAAAGGACAGTTACGCATAGCTCAAACGTGGAATCTCCGCGTAAGTTGAGTACTTACTAAGAGAACGTATCGGAAAACTTGTTCAATTATCTGGTTATTGATCGAAAACCCAGATCATCAGAATTCAGAATACGTGCTTATTTCACTAAAAGTTACCTTGAGCTTGAGGTCAATTTGTTCAGCCAGTTCATTAACAGTGACAGGGATTCCCTCATTCACACCCAAATCTTGATCACAGTGCACATCCAGAAGGTGCTCAACCGCAGCGTTTGCATAACACCTAAAATATAAATTCTGAAATTTGGCTCAGGGCTGCCATAAAGTCCCTTGTATTATTTGCATTCACTTTGGCATACCTAAAATGTACATGGAAGCTACATATGCTACCAAAAGTATACCATGTGAA
Source organism: Pelodera strongyloides (assembly GCA_036852015.1). Classification (NCBI taxonomy): domain Eukaryota; kingdom Metazoa; phylum Nematoda; class Chromadorea; order Rhabditida; family Rhabditidae; genus Pelodera; species Pelodera strongyloides. The sequence continues at coordinate 289,142 of JAANDG010000069.1, read as the reverse complement.
GTAAAGTGCGAAACATTTCTAAGTTATAAATAAACCTTCGAGTATTCTGAATGGACACGTGAAATGAATTAAGCGAACAATGGGAAACTGTACCCGTTTCCGTTGCGAATCTAGCTAAGACAAAGACAAGAGAAAATAATCATAATTATCAATTGGTTATTATGAATTATGTCGACAAATACTAACTTCGAATATTGTGAGATTTACGATTTCATGAGCGACAAAGAAAGACAATAAACCCAAAAAGGTACTTACCAGATTCGATCCTCAGTAGTTGAAGCAATATCGATTAAAGGCCTCAGACGACCAGCCAAAAGAGCATAAATCAAAGGCTTAGACGACGGCCAACCAGCACTCTCCATCTATATAATACAACTTGGATTATACATATGGATGTGTTTAAAGCGGTAGGGTACGTGGTTTGCGAACGTGAGAACACATGATGTTACACAACTGCCAATTGTATTAAATCAATACCATCAATACGCAATTATGACCTAGAATTATCATATTAATATCATACATGGAAATACAGTTGTCCAGCATTCGTTTCAAATCCCAAGCAACACAGAGAACAAAGAAAACATATAACACAAACACATATGCCGAGTTCGAGAATCGAGGGTCACATTATAAAGCCTATAAGGAAACTAGAAAATGAAGGCGTACTGCTTACAAAACGAAAAAAAAAAGATACCTGTTCCCACGTCCGGGCCACATACTCCTTGAAGCTCTTTCTCTTTTCCAGCCACTAAATGGAAACAATTTACTCACTTAATTATGTACGAATAATTCTGGAGACGAGCGGCATCCAGAATCAAAATCAAGATTAAGTAAAAAGCACACGTTATCAACGAAACTTCTCCCAAAACTCACGAAAAAGTGTTCTCCGCTGTTCTCAACTGGTGTAAAATTCGGATTTCTAATCATCAACCGGAATGGAAAGAGAGTGGTCAACAGGAAATCACCCGCCGTTTCGCACTCACGTCGAGCCTGTAATAACAGTGTCACTTAATGACTACAGGTTCTAGAATGCTGGAAGTCACCAGACTTTCAGATCAGAACTATTGTAATATGCTTGACTAAAGGTGTAAGGTTTGACGATCATTCCAATGTCATGGCAAAATTAAGCATAAAACACAGAAAACTCACATCATCAATCATATTGCATCTGAGCATTGAGAATATCATCTTGTAAAAGTGACCCGCATTCATTTGGTCATTGGCCGCTGGGTGCCCATCTGGACCAATCTGCAAAGCAAAGTAAGAGGTGTGAGGTGTGAGAGGAGAGCCTCTACAAAGCAGCGATACTAAAGTGTTGTCACATACACTAGATAGACAGATCATTAGACTAGATTCACATTCACATTGTAATGGTAAGGACCGGCCATATCTTCACTCGAAATGCAAAGTCAACATTATCCCATAATACGTCACATAGAGGTTTGTATACCAATAAATACAAGTGTCAACAAAGCAACACAAATATCTCAAATTCCGCACCAACAACTCCATATTGGCTTCCGTGGCCTGTCCGCGCAAGAGCATTCGAGAAGTATCGTCCCTGTAAAAATCACATATGCTATATGCATATTTTTAGTGGCTTTAGTACTTTTTTCTTTTCTTTGATTTTCCATTTACAGTATTATCACCTTTTATCAGCTGAAACAATCATGCAACTGGAAATAAATTATTTTTATAATAATAATAATAATAATTATTATTATTATATTTTATAATGGTAATGGTTATCATTATGAACGACAACCGAACAGTTTCCAATTTCCTTCTTTCAATAGTATGGCAGCAGCAGAAGATTAGTTTACGTTCTGTACATTGGAGAACTTCCACGCATTTGGCTTTGTGAATTGAAGAGTGCTTGAGTGCTTATGCAAATTCAGGTTCAACCGTTCAACGACAACGACAACAAATTTTACAAATTTTAAGTACCAAAGATGCGTGTATCCCTCCTTCTGATCGAGTGCATTCTTCGTGAATCCTTCCAATGCATTAGGACCGATTCTCTCCGTCCACACGAGTAAGGTCTAGAGTTACAAAACAGTTAATTGGATTAAGGAGTCTAATGTAGGCCAGGTTAAGGGATTAGAAATTTTCCAAAGAAATATGCATACAAAACTTAACAGAGAAACATACCAATAACATCCTGAAGTCGTCATTTGTAGCAACAAGCCGTCCAAGGTGCGATTCTTGCTATAATCATACATCTGTCATTCAAAATGAGACGAGTACGATTACCTATACCTTATTGTCATGTATTATTATTACGGGCATTATAACGTTTATCAATTGCAGGACACAAAAAGAGATCGACTAGACTAGCAACATTAAACGTGTAGAATAGAGAATGAACGGGACACCAGTCAAAGTCAACGAAAGAAAACAGCGTAGCACGCATGCTGATGTCAAAAAATATGCACATAGATGTTCCAGAATTCCAGAAAATATTATTTAAAAAACGCCAACCTCTTCAGCAAGTGCGGCGATCTCATTGACGATGTACATCAAGTGGTAGGCATTCTCTTCACTGGCCAACTGTCGAACCACCGACATGTACATTGTCTGAGAACCCTCGGGGTTCAACGCCTTCTGATAGCCTTCACGAAGATGGTCGGTCAACTCGCAACATTTCTGAAAACCAACATCGAAATTCAGGGTGAAAATTGGAAAAAAGGGCTCTCGGATCAAACACAAACTATGTTAGCGCTATCGCGCTAACAAACGATTTAAATGTTTGTAATGCAGTTGCTTACAATTAGCACGGACTTTCTACAAACTTACGGATTTACGGAACACCCATCCCGTGTTGAAACAAACTAAAGGAAACGTACCTTCGCCCAGGTGTCGCCTGATGTTTCACTGCTATAGTGCAGCATTTCCGAGTGAAATTTCTGACATAGGAGATGCGTGGCTGAATGAAAAGTTCTTATTGTTAGCTCGAGTAACCTAATATAAAGACAAATATATGGAATGAACATACCTTTTAATAAGATATACTCTCCTTCAGTGTGTGCAGGCTGCTCAACATCTCCCCAATAATTATCAGCAACACATTCGTTGGAATCGATAGAAAATGAATCGCTCATTTTCTGAAAAAAACGATTTGTTGTTACTGCGGCATTCGAAGAGGAGCATCAGTTTCTCGAGAAATAACTTGACTAGTTGCGAGCAGTCACGTAAACAACAATGGAGATTGGAAACATAACGGAGAAAATCATAAGATAGATTTTTTCTACAATCAAACACAGTTGGAAAAGCCGAAAAACTTTTGGGGTAGGCTGGAAACCAAAAGTACGCGAAGATCCGCAATGACGAAATATTGATCAGAAAATCGGGATTGGCGAATTTTTAATTCTGTTTCTGGACTTTGATACAAAAATAAAGTATTTTATACTAGGCGAAATTTGGATAAAAAAGGTTTGCTAAAAAATTCAGTGTTTTCTGCACATTTTGAAACCATTGGCAGGTCCTGAAACCAAGTACTCGCTGAGAAAAAATGCACGCCGTTATTCATCTCGAGGTGTCGAATTTCTTTACATTAACTTTGACACAAAAATAAAATATCTTCCAGGCCACTAATCTAAATAAATTTCGGTTTGCTAAAAAATTCGGATTATTTGGAACATTTTGACACCTTTTCCAGATATGTATCCACAGTAGTCGCTGAGAAAAAATGCACGCCGTTATTCGTGTCGGTGCCTTGTTACTTCAAAAATTATGGTTCTGCTGATTTTACAAAAATGTAGTATTTTAGCGGTGTTGAAATTGGGTAATCATTAGTTTGCTATTAAATTCTGATTGTTTGAAACATTTTGTCACCTTTTCCAGGTTTACACACCCAGTAGTCACTAAGAAAAGTGCTCACACAATGGGTATTTTGCATTTTTTCAATTATACTTAAAAAAAGGACTACACGAGATTTTTTTTTATTTTTCTCTTTTGAAGTATGCACGTTTGGTTCCAAATTACGGTAGTTTTGATGGAAACACGACGGTTTTTTGGTATACTTGTTGCCCCAATTTTGAACAGAACTTGTAAACGCACGCAGTGTAACCCGCGCGCCCAATCATAGGTTAATAATAAAGCGCTTTACAAATCACACAACGAATCATGCAATATGATGCAGTGATATGGTAAACAGCAATTATTTTGGTTGTTTCATATAAAATGAGCAAATCATTACTACTTGGACTTTTTACGGGTTTATTTTTTATATAATGAAAGTAAAGGTACATCAAGAAAAATAAGCGCATGTAAAAAACACTATAGATGATTGTTACAATAGTTACTTAGTTTACAAGACTGAAATTGTGCCGAACTTTTAGTGGCATGTCTGGCAAGTCAGATTGTTCTACCGCGGTAGTATTCAAATATTTCACTGTGAAACCTGTCAAAGTCAGAGAGCCGAAACAAACTGGACGGTTTTTATCTATGTAACACCAAGGTCCTTGTGTACAATAGGAGTCGATAGCAAGTAACAAGTGTGCGTACAAAAAAGTGTTGAACCTTTTCGGGGCATCTGGTGCTCATTCTGAGCCCGTATTTACTACTACATCTACCCATGGAAAAAAAACCTATTGGAGCGGACAGGCTGGGAGCGAAAAAACGTTATGTTTACTTCCACAAATAGTCGCGGAGACTTCACATGCATGCAAACTTTCCTATAAGAAAGGGGGAAATCGTCTCTAGAGAAAAGCTGCCTCCGGAAAAATTTTACCCTCGAGAGTGAATACGATCTCTGTACGCGTCGTATAGGAATGGTTGGCGAGTTCTCATCCGAGGACCTTTTTTATCGCTTTTCAACTACTAAAGTTTAGTGGTGTCACATCGCAGTCTCTGTCCGCAGTCCACATCCCGCTGAGGTCATCAAAACTGAATTGTATCAACATTGCTACCAGCAGTCTACAGCTTCCTGTTCGGTATAGAAGTCTTTCCAGTCTGTTAGCTGGCCTCAATGTTCTTCTACTAGCCAGTCGCTATGACTGTGTACGTGTAGTGCAGATTCTATGTGACGTATGGGCAAGTAATGGGTCGGAGTCGGAGATATGTGTGTGTATCTTCAACCTTTCTGAACCTGCTTATTGTTCAAATTAAATCAATAAACTTGACACACGCGTCATACCTTCGGGTGGAATAGATGATTCTGATGAGTGTTATTGGTGTGAAATTGTACTGGGCTCTCACAATCAGTCTGTCCTGACTGTCCATATGCGGCAATGTAATGAATAAGAATAAACGTCCAGCAGAAAATTTTTGACAACCGGCCGCGGAGAAGGACAAGGAAGCTATGGCTATGTCGCTATGTAGGAAGGGTAGACCCTAAGCTTCACGTAGGATTTTTAAAAACAAGGTTATTTTATGTGTTGATTTACCTACTATTCCTACTCAGTAGACACACTGGAGCGGTCCGTCCTACAGTTAGTTGACAGTCAATATCTTAGAGGCAGGAATTACATGAAGCGCAATAAAAACCGTTTGGATAGGTAAACAAGCGAACTTAACAAACTACTACCAGATTAGTCATTGTCAAATAGCCAATGACTGTGGAATTTTTCTTTGTCTGCCCAATAAAATAAATAAATCAGCTGCGTTCCCCTCAGCTTCAGCGATCTATCAAAGTTTGTTTTAGGGACCCAGCCAATTAGCGAATATCTCCAGTATTTACAGATATTATTGATTTAAATGTTTATTTTTTTTAGTCAAATTTTTTTTTTTTTTTTTATTTTTTAAGACATAATATTCAGTGTTTATTGCAAAATTATACAAATGTTGGTATATTATTCTGCAAAATTATTACCGTAATTTTGGGCGGTTCCCCAAATGGTTATGAACGCACAACAACTCTGGCCACACCCCCTCTACGACGGGTGTTTTACCAACTGTGCAAATAAAATGCAAAAAATTTGAAAAAATAAAAAAAATCACGAATTTTTGTAGTTTGTAGGAGGTTTGAAACCAAACTACGGTAATTTCGCTGTTGTTTAGAAACAGTCATCGTTTGCTTACGCAATACGGTAACTCCAGGCCAGAGAACCTAGACCCACAGTAAAAATAACCGAATAACAAGAATATAAAATACACACCGAAAAAGAAAACGAATTCTTACATACAGAAACGCATTTCTTGTTCCACACCCGATGATTTCACTGTTGTCGACAGGATACATTGAAATCTCATTTATCACAGTTACTGTTTCACACACTGATTGTGAGACAACATGAGACGAACTGTTACACTTACTCATATTAGGACACTTTGCATGCATTCCTAGATTTTCTAGTTTATTATAATCTGCTGGGTGCCAACTTAGGGCTTACTTAGGCACTTGCGTAGTCAGCGTAGAGGAATCTCATGGCACATGGTCAATATACTTTATTACCTCACCTACCTATAATTTTCCTCCCGGGATATAAATATGTTTAGACATATCATACTATCTCGTAGTTTCCATAGTTATTAGTGCAGAGCTCATCCCCCTTTCCCCAGGAATAGGGCTCGGCAGGCCATTGTTTGTTGTAGTCCTTGCCCACTTATGATGGTCATTTTTGCATATGAGCACCCTGGAAATCCGCGCTCTTTAGTCGCGAAAGTCTCACATTTCGGGCATTTTTTCCGGATAATTATCCCAGATCTAGATCATCTTAGCTGATCATTCTCAGCGAATTTATTATTTATTCACCGTAATCATTGAACATTAAATTTCCTTATATTCCCGTTCATCCCAGATCCGTTCAGGAAAAAAGCACCGTGTTAGCTTTTAATTCCATCAGATGCGTTTTAGTAAACTAATTCGATTTCACGTTATATTGGAGACGGTTGTATGACATAGCGCCCGCTTTTGGTTTTGATTTTTCCATTAAGGCCCAAATCGACATAATTACTTTCTCTACTGAATGCTTACATTTGGAAGTTTGATTTATTCCCTAGAATATAGCGGGTTGAAGCGTAAAGAACGAAGACTGGGCTGCGGCACCTCCGCTCACACTTTTTTGAGCGGCAACGTCCTTCCTCCCCCGCATCCCTAATTCTTGATTCACGCTCCTTGTAAGTGTTCCGCGGGAAGATTTTTCCGCTTCTTCTTCCGCTTGTTTCACTCACACGTTTCACACGTTTTCCGTGCAGACACTCGAATAAACATAAACAAACAACTAAGGGAGACGCCATTCTGTGATGTGCCATTGCTTGATGATAAGTGCTCTTATTGTTAGTCTTGTTAGACTCTCTCTCTCTCTCTCTCTCTCTCTCTCTCTCTCTCTCTCTCTTTTGTCTCACTTTCTTCTCTCTCTTCCCCTCTCTCTCTTCCCTCTCTCTCCTCTCTCATTCTTCTTTCCCTATATTTATCTCTCTATCTCACATTAGCACGTAACAAAGATCATCATAATGTGAAGCAGCTTAGACCAAGACCCTAATGGACCAAGACCCTAGTTATGCAAATCCGTTGCGTACACAAAATAGTCCATAAACGCACCGTGGCCCCTCTAAAGTAAAGGCGTAATTAAAAAAAAAAGTGCGGTTTTCCGGCAATAGTCAAACTGGATATTCCTAAACTGCTTTGTTTCAAAGAATGAATTGGGCTTACACAATGAAAACTAAAAGCCTAGACTCTAGAAAAAGGCTTACTGAATTCACTTTCTGTACTGCACACGACATACAGAAAGCATTTTCCTACCTTTTTGTTGTTGTTCACAATATTTACATCACACTCACGTGTATACTTTTCTCACTGAATCATAGTACTGATGTCATAATCCAGGCCTTCTGTGTCACCTCTTCATATTATAACGTACAACTACACTCTCTCTATCTTTTATCTCTGCAGTCTCTCTATATCACTAGTTCCTGCGGCACTCTCTCGACTGCCGTCTGATCTGTCGAGCCACTCCTTGCCGTGCACATCCACAAGGTGCTTGTCACTGTCGACGTGCTCAAGCGTGTTGTCGGCCTTCTCGTTTAGTGGGACATGGTTCTAGTCTTAGAGACCAAATCCGGATAGTTCAACTCGAGAGGAACGCCCCTCATAAGAAACCGTTAGAAGTTTGCCATTCACACACCTAAAGCCATAAGCACTGTCACTTATTGGCATGTGCGGTGCACGGGTTTAGCTTAGAACAGTTTTTGAAATACCAGATTTTCGTAAGATAATTTGTATAAAGGTAAACTGCAAGGTCAATTCCCTCATTTGTGGCGTTTGTTGTATTTACTTGTAGAGCTTATGATTCTCTTGCATTGAACTATCACTCTTAATAATAATAATTTATTGACGCATTTTATATAATATAAGTGTGCATCATATACAACTCTTGATAATTACTCTTCCCCATGTCCGACCATTCTTAGGAATCTCCTAAGTTGCGTAAACTAAGAAATAAACAAAAAGGATGTAGGGATATTCAATTATTCTCTTGCATAATCATAATATATGTTCATTCATTACCTCTGACTACTTATCACGGATACTCTTTCATTTTAATAATATACCTTATGTGCACATGTCGTAATATCTAAATAACTTTCTGAGGAGCCGATCGACACTACATTTTCAGGAACTACTTCATTATAACTATACACCTACGGCTACATTTCACATGCATTTCATCAGCCTTCTTCTTTTCATTGTCGGCTTTTCTCACTCTCACGCAGGTAAGAAGAACTTTCTGGACAACGTTATTTATCTTTAAAGCAAAATACCGGCCGGTTTTTGAAACCCATCGTAGACAACTGAATTCTTATGTATTTATGCTAAGTGGGGTCGAATTGAAGTTGCTTTTTTATTTTAATTATGCTCATTTGCATATGATGCATAAGAATGCAGGTGTATTCTTATGCATCATATGAATACACCTGCATTCTTATGCATCATATGCAAATGAGAATGCAGGTGTATTCGATGTGTTTCAAAAACCGGCCGGTATTTCGCTTGAACAGTTGATTTGATATCAGATCTAGTGCGTAGTCAGCTGTTACTTACCTAATCTTATTGTTAGTTCTCCATTTATGAACTAACACGGAACAAAACGTACCCATTATTTTTCTGCGAGAAACTGTATGATTACCGAAGCATAGCTGCGAAACCCGCACTGTACTGTATGCAAAAACATATCACGACGAACAGCATCAGTCAATATCTAGTGTTTAAAGCGAAATACCGGCCGGTTTTTTAAACACATCGAGTAGATCAGCATCGCCGTGCAGCTTATGCAAATGAACATAAATTAGAATAAAAAATCAAGATAAATTGCATAAATACGTAAGAATTCAGCTGTCCACGATGCGTTTCAAAACCGGCTAGTATTTGATTTTGATCTAGTCATGCGAAATTGATGTTGCAGGTGTGCTTGAGTGGTGTGACTACTGGAGTCAACGTGGTGTCTTCCGGTCAGAATGTTCCACTGCTTCACAACCTCATTGGAGTGTGCTTAGAAGATCAAGTTGGATGTCGTCTACACCGAAACCGAATTGGGGTAGAGACAATTACTAATTATGTTACCACTATACAAGTCCGTGGTGCACGCAACCCAACACGAAACTCTGATAGCGCACTGCGAAAAGGTGCGCATATATTTCGCCGCGCCACTCACCAGTGTTTACGAGTGCATTGATCACCTTCTGGCGAAAACCTGGCGTGCATTAGGGCGAAGTCGCCGCGCAGCACCCAAGTTTCAATACAGCGTTCAAAGTTTATGACTTGACTTTGCAAGCACAATTTTTATCCCATCACCATATTCTTTCTCTTCCAATTAAATAATTAACTTTCAGCCGTTCGTATCTCCCAGTGTCGTGTGGTGACCAATGTGGGCCACTGTGTCCCGTCTGGTTTCTGTTCATCTTCTCTTCTTTGTTGGGTCGGAGGAGAGCCATGTTGTGGCACACCATACCTAAAACAGGTTTGGTTTGCATACTGTACACGGTTTGGTTTATTTGCATACATCATACTGTAAACATGCCTGATTTGTGTTAGTAATCACGCGGTTTGCACACTGATTACACCAGTCTGTACCTACTGTAATACCCCGTATTATTCTTGTGTGTGGCTTCAGAACAAAAAAATATTCGAGGCAGCTTGGTTCAACACAGTCTTTAAGTTTACAGCTTTTCTCCCGCAGATGACCTGGCCAGGCGTAGACAACGAGTTTTAGTTGGCAAAATTTATATGGCTTAGCGCAATTGATCAGCCAATAAGTAAATCATAAGTGGAAAAGTATGTCACTTGAAATTCTTTAGATTTCCGTCAACACTTTGTCTTCAACATCGACAACGTGTCCAGCACCTCACGTCTTGTCTCCAATTTGTATTGCAAGGGTGAGTGGGCGATGAGTATAATTATAATTAAACATTTCATGATTCAAGGAATATTCCATTTATTCAAGTACAGCGTGTCTTACCATGTCAGGAAAAGTTAAGAATTAGAAAACAGTAATAAAAAGACGCTTCACTTTTTCTCCATAATTTACGCAATGAAATGAAATACTGTTTTCTAAAGAAGTACCTTGACCGGCTGCAAGCAGCCAAGTGAACAATAAGGAAAATTCAAAGAAAGTGAATAATGTTTCGTTTTTAGAACACCGTAAATTGGTGCAATACGGATGGAGATTGCCAACTGAGAAACTCAATGCAGAGGTGGGTACTTCTTCACGTAATTATTAGTTTTTAGTAATTATTATTAGTTCTTCACGTATCATTCCTACCATTATAACAAAGCGTTTCCAATACCGCAATGCCCTAAAAGAGCAAAAAAATTAGTCTGACTACGGTACCTTGCCATCATTTTCTTTTTATTCTTTTTTTAGATGCTGTCCCACTTCCTGTGGCTACAATATTTGCACGTCAACCGCCCCTCCCATAGTCGATCTAGCAGCCAGAAGTACTCTTTTTAAACCATAAATCATAAATGCACCATCTTAGATGTCTTATGCACCATTTTCTGGGATTATCCAGAAAATCGCCCTTATTACTTTTGCTTTGATGCATTTTGTCCTGGTTTTTCTAAAGTGGAATTACCTGGGTCGAGACGCACTAAGGCTCTCTCAGAACACGTAACCTATGCGTACTTTACCGTAGAATTTTTGTGCTCACCCACATTTCATAGGAAATATTGCGCTAATTAATTTCAAATAACCAAGGTTTGCAATAAAATTCAATTTCAGTCTCCTCTGTGTCATCAGTGCCTGCTGAGTGTCCCCGGATTGACACTCTGCCCACAACCTGCACGCGACACGGTGGTGTCTCGTGGTGTCAACATCATTCACACTGCAGGCAATCTACAATGCACACGCGATATTGCTGTCCGACAAGGTAAACGATGATAATGATTATAAAAAAGTAGCTTATTGTTAGAAGTATCACGATCGCAGGTTCTATTACGATTGTAGACCTAGAGAATCAGCATTAGACCTCAAGAAAGCCAAAATTGGATGCGAACGGAAACGTTTCGGCGCGCGAGAGACGGTCAAGCGGCGTAAAACGGCGTACATTCTGCCCGCGGGAGTTTGCGTGCGAGCCGCGTGGGATGGCGAGCAAAGTCAGACGCAATTCTATGCAGTGTCCATTTTGTTTCGCCCATATGCTGTCCATTTCAGGTGCGGCTACAATGTTTGCGTGCTGAAAACAGGAAATCAGTTCATTATCGCGTAATTTTTCTAATTAGTCGTAATTATTCGCTGTGCTTGATACTGTAACCAGTCCTCATTGTTACTGATATATAGTGACCAAATATATTATGCGGAGTATAAACTTCATTTGCAATTATTAATTTGTGGCAAAAATACACGGAATTATTCCCTGTTATGATCAAAAAAGCACGCCATATTAGGAAACATTTCTTATTTATTATATGTATTATGTTTTCAGAATTTTTTACCTTTTCTAGGTAGGTTTCCGCTTCCTCGCTTTTATATGCTATTAATTTTTTTCTCGGTCTTCATATAGGATAGGTAGTACAGTTGTATACTTATAGTAATTCACATCAACACTACATAGATACAACTTTCCATTTGAAAGCTGTGACCGTTAACAATTGATATTAATTTAATTTATTAACATCTTATTATTTATATAATTTTACCCACTGCCAAATTTCGCCTTTCCCTTTCTCTTGCTACTCTCCATTAAATTTCTTTCTTTTTTTTCTTCTCGGTGCTTTTCACATAGTATTTTCAGTAGTCTTTCTTTATGATCAAACAAGTTGGTTAATTTATTAATTGAGTTTTGAAAATAAAACGTTCAATGGATCCGATTCTTGATGATGATGACACCTTTGGGAAGTTGGGGTAATTTTTTGCTTAGTCTAGATGTTGAAGCTTCAGAAATAGCCAATGCTTCAAAATTTGTTTTACATGCATAAAATGTTTTGACCTAGTTTACAAGTTTACTTCGTTATCTAAAAGAGGTAGAAGGAAGAAAAGTGCGTAAATGAAGAACGAAGAAAAGTGCACAACGCTTGTATGTCCTGCAATGCTCGCGGTGCGCCGCTTGTATGCCAATTCTGCGCGGGGTGGAGGTTTCAATTCGGTATAGGCGATGCTGTGCGTTTCACTGCAGCCGGTACCCTTTTTAGGTAAGTGAATCCCATACATATTTGCATAAGTTGTGGTGGTACCTTTTCCAATATCCATAAATTTCAATTGAACGGTCCGCTTTTTTTGTCATGAAATAAGTGCTTCACTTTACCTTTACATGATGACTTTCGTTTTACAGGGAAAGTCTAACAATAAGGTTTACGCCCGTGTTTCTCGTATCTCCATGAGGCTAGCTCTCTCTCTCTCTCTCCTCTCTCTCTGTCTGTCGATGTCTCTCTCTGTGTCTGTCTCTCTCTGTCTGTCTGTCTCTCTCTGTCTGTCTCTCTCTATGTCTCTCTCTTTCTATGTCTCTCTCTCTCGCTCCTCTCTGTCCTCTGGGGGTTTCCTCAAGATCTGAAATTCTCTAGATTACTTTAGAGTATAGTGTCTCTTACAGAACCTGACTCTCATTCATGATGTCTCTAAGTCTCGACTCTCTTAGACCCAATTTGCTCTCTCCCTTTGAGAACCCGCCCTAAAGCTACAGTCTCAATCTAGCCGAGACGTCCCTTAAGTACTAGGTTCTTGAAATCCTAGAACCATAAACTTTCAATTTCTATGCATTTCTCATGAGGTGGAAACCGTCAAATGTTGTAAACGGGCAGTCTCAAACGCATAATATTTTCCATTATAATGAATTCTCGTGCGCCTGACCCTCTAAGATTATTCAGTACTTGATAGTTACTAATCATTCGTTTACAGTATTGCTTTCCTAACGTTCGCGTTTATTTCTACACTCTTAAAACTTATATCTGATGGACACATAAACCATTTGATTTAGTATGTGGACGCTGCTCCTAGTTCTACTCTTACGAATACACCAGAGCCATAGCGACGGTAGGTATTAATTTACTTATTTTCGTTTATACCATGCTAATTTTTACTTTTGCATTCTGTGTTTCTCATTAGTGAGTAAAAAAACAGCCTGACTGTTATAGCTACGATATGTCCTGTATTTTTTTCAGTGAAGATGTTGTACAGTAGTAGATTGTATACATATTGCTAATTTTAATATATTATAAATTAGCTAACAAGGCTCGAGAAGCACTGAGTATTATTATGAACATTAAGTTTCCCCACATCCCTGGATATGGGTATGGGTACCAGTTCCAAGCTCGTTTAAATTGCTTTCCAAATCCCTTTCCCGCCTGTTCAAGAATTGACTGTGGCTTATGACAGACCAATTCAGAAAGTACTAAATGCCCGCTAAAGACTAGTTTAAGAACAGAAAAAAACAATTGCGTTTGCAAAAGAACCTGCTCCAACGGTTCTGGAACGTATGGAAAACTGTATAAAACATAATTTTTGATCTTCTAAAGCTGGCCTTTATGTAAACTGTAATATTAGCTCCATATCGTAAAAAGTAACAATAATTACCATATTGAAGCGCAGAAATGTTGAAATATTTACCCAGCATTGGTCCAGGGTTTTTCAATTCTCACTCGGCGCCAACTTATCTATATATCATAATACGTACCGCATCTTACCAAACCATTCGACAAACTGTTCATAACGTTGACCATTTATTTCCATAATACGCAGGTGGTAAAAAAAAAAAAAAAAGTAACATAATTCGAATCATGTTTATCCATTCACTTTATCCGTCTTTATTAGAACTCTCGCCTAGGTTTACCGGGTCGAGTCGTACATAAGTGGTCCTTGTGGGAATCAAAAAGGGGATCCGTTTGTAAGTATCACTCTTATCCTTTTTGCTAGAGCTCTTTCAAGTGGAAGTGACTTCTTAGTGAATAACTTTATGCCCGGAACATAGTTTACTTACTTACTAAACACTTACTGGACTAAAGAACTTACTAAAGACTTACTAAAGACTTACTAAAAGGACAGCTAAACGACTTACTCCAGATCTTAGGAAATTAGTGCTGCGATAATAAAGGTTATGAGAAACTACACCGGCCAGTTATGTATTTTAGGGAAAATATTCAAAAGAAAATTCCTATATTTGTTCGAATTTCATCTCACAGTGGCATTTTACCCCACCCGGATCTAATTACCCTCTAAAGAAGGCCCCGGGACTAATCTTCAGTGACCCAAATATGATCACTAATGTAACTTTTCAATTTTCAATCTGCTCCTTTTACTTTGGTCTCGTAAATGTGTTCCGACAAGTAAACGAATGAAAAAGAGCAATTTAGTACTACTTTTCTCACTGGGTTACTCGAGTTTTGACCTTTATTCCCTGTAATTCAATCGCTGGACCGGAAATTTACACAAAAATAGGCACTCAGGATGGAAAGTGAAATCTCTGAGAGTTGGATGAAAATGAATACAGGACAAATCAGGGGTCATGTTTAAAGAGTTACGGCACGCGGTTTTGAAACATAGCTATGTGTATTCCATGCAAATTCAATGCCCTTCCGAGTATTTCCGTCACAGCATGGAACACAATTTGTATGTAATCATGGGGCAGTTCTCCAGCAAATATTTCAAAACCACGTGTTATGCCGCTTTATTTAGAAGTCTGACGCTTACTGATGCTTATAGTTTATATTCGTCACTAACCAACAGTGAGTTGCGGAATAGTCAGCTAACATGGAAAGTAGCATAAAATTAGCATCGATTTAGCATGTGAGCGGGGATCCCGATAGACTAATTGTTGTAAGCAGGAACACGTTTTTTTTTCTTTGATGTGAAGTCGACGAGACATGAAGTGGAGAACATAACTCCAAAACCTCTAAAAATTTAAAGGGTCAGGCAGGCAGGCCGACGATAAAAAAATCCTAAATTTTATTGTACAGAAAGTCCGTAAGTTCAGAAGAATTAATATGGAAACAACATTTCTTTGTGCCTAGAACTCGCAGAGTTATTCGGTTATTCCCCGGCAAACTGTTCCACCAGGTACCGTAGTCAGAATCAATTTTTGCGCTTTTTGGGTCTTACAGAACGGATATACAACCATAAAAATGTACTTTGGCGTTTCTGACTACGGTACCTGGTGGCCTTACACTGATTATCTTACACTGGCTTCCCTAGTTCTAAAAACTTTACTTTTTTGGACGAGGTGTTCCCTCTAATTTCCAATTTCTCAAATGTTTGTCGGATGTAGTTGCCATTTGACTATATATTCGTGTTCTTTGCTTTCATGCCAAAATTGGTGCTCAAATCTTGCAAGTTTTCTATTTCGTCCGAAGGCCAGCAGTACATAGACCAGTTCTGCCGAAGAGAAAAAATGCCTCATACCGGTGGAGGTAATTGACATAACCATAGTGTAGCCAGGGTAATTAGGAGAGCAGAGAACGCACAATGGACTGTGCCAGAACACACAAAAGTCAGTACAAAGGTATTTTACAAGAAAAAGTTATTTACAAGAGTTATTTTTTTCATCAAGCGTATAAAAAGATACAAGAAAAAATATAGGGGAAATAAAATAGGGATATAAGATGAGGACTGCTGGGATTTGACTATAGAAATGAGGACCGAAAATTGCTCTGTTTCAGTTTATTCTTACCTATTTCTTTTTCAGAAGGCAACGCACATTTACTTCAGAAGGTTCTGATCAAAGGAGATTATCATAACAGGTATTTATGTGTTTTTTTTTGTGAATTTCTGATGAATGCCTCTAAACGTTGGAGGAAGATGTAGTCATATGATGTTTGGATTTCACAGCGTCGTTCTCTAGTTCTACTAAAAACAATTATTGAAAATGTCGAGCAATTTGTCATCTGGACCTCGTCGCCTACTGCTCATAACCTCTGCGGAACATGTCACAAGCAAACATTGAATCTGTACTTTCACCCTTGAATAAAGGCGCAGCGTAAAAGCGTAAAAAAACAAATTACTAGATTTAGGAGGAGTTCATTTCTTGAATTACCCAAGTTCACTCCTCTTTCCTCGAAAATTGTGGTCAACAAGATAAAGTGAGTTTTCTTGTTTTACTTTAACACGAAGGTTCCAATTTTCATCATTTTATCATATTTTCCAGTTTCAATACCCTCTCCCATTGCGCATTTTTTGTTCGAGCAAAATCTTGTCCACCCAAATGTTAACCTGTATTTCAAGTAAAAGTTATTTCTGGTTTTCTCGTACCAGGTTGGCAGTGAATCTCGTTGTGAAATGAGGTCAGAGAAAGTAAGGGAAAAATGAAAGACTAGCGGCAAATTGATTCCCATAATAAATTTTTATATACTTACCTGACTCTGGTTATTACCAAAAAAATCGTTACGCCCATGGTACATGACCGGCCGAGTGTTACGCCCATAGTATGTGACCGGCCGAGTGTTACGCCCATGGTATATGAATGACCGGCCGAGTGTTACGTCCATGGTGTATGACCGGCCGGGTGGCTTCGATGTATGATGTGTTCTAGGTCTAGGTGTGGGCTGAAAAATAGTGCAACCGAGCAGGGTTTCATTCCCTCTGCATCCAACAAGTACAACACGTTTCAGATCGAAATCAGAAGGTTTCTTCGGATCACGTCGGCCTCTTCACATAGCATCGTCGGTTAAGACTGCCACTCAAAATTTCGTACCCATCGGAAGTGATAACATAGAATACGTACCACAACGGTAGGAGAAACCTGATTTTTTCATCAATAACCTTGTCAGTAAAATACGGGAATTAACTTCCATCTTTCGTCTATTATCGTTATCTCCCAAGTAGAAATATCAAAATATATCTGCTAGTTTCATTTGTTTTAGTTCCACTGTTGCACCTCGATTTGCAAGTGATGATCAGGGACTGAAGAAAATTGAAGTTATGAAGGTGAGAATTTGTTTATGCGTGATTCTAACATATTGTAATTTAGTTATATTGCTTTAGGAACATATCTATTGGCATGTGTCCAATAATTATCAAAAATTTGAATTCAGAAAATTTCGGCGGGAAAACGAGTTGCAACTGAAGGAATTTTGAAAAGAAGGAAGAAGTCGAAAGCGCATGGAAGAACCACATTTGAATTGTTTGAGGAGTTCATTCAGAAGGTTGGAGAATTAATATATGCGAACGTCACATATTATTTCCGGAGCGCGAATTCACGGCTATACACATTACTCAAGCGAACGTATATTATTTCCGGAAGTGCAACGCAATTGTAAAGTTTCTCAGTACAGTGCCTATTCCTACGCAAAACTGTCTTCGGAATTCGCTTTCACGTCGTCTGAGCTCTTAAAGCGAAATTCCGGCCAGTTTTTGAAACGCATCGAGTACATCAGCATTCTTATGCAGCATATGCAAATGAACATAAATTAAAATAAGAATTGTAAGAATTCAGTTGTCCGCGATGCGTTTCAAAAACCGACCGGTAACCCACGAGAATAAAGGGAGAGGCCCACGAGAAGTTCCTCAATTTACTTGCACAGAATGTCCGGAATTTTAGAAATATTACTGTAAAAACCGCATTTATTTGCACCTAGAACTCACAGAGTTATTCCCCGGCAAACAGTTCGGTCAGGTACCGTAGTCAGGATCAATTTTTGGGCTTTTAGGGCATTACAATATTGGAAACGCTTTTTTATAATCGTAGCAATGTTCTTCATTCGTTTAACAATTAGTATGTAGAGAAAGAATGCTAATGGACGGATATAAACCGTAAAAACGTATTTTGACGTTACTGGCTACGGTAACTGGCCGAACTGTTTGCAGGGGAATAACTCTGTGAGTTCTAGGTGCAAAGAAATGCGGTTTTCACAGAAACATTTCTGAAATTCCGGACATTTGTGCAAGTTAATTGAGGAAAGCTTTTTTCTCATGGGCCTCTCCCTTTAAAATCGAAGATGTCTGATTTTAGACCATACCGAAGACACAGAGGCTTCATCAGAATGGACGTGCTAAACAGCGATTCGTCGGCCACAAATCAGTAAACAAGGTTTGAACTTATTTTTTTACTTTTAGCTTAACCATGAGATATCTTTGTGTTAAAATATAAAGATAAAGAGTACCGGGTTATATTAACCGAATCCGCAGAAACGGTGCGCCAGTGGGTTCATTTCTGAAGCAGAACTGGCGTGAGCAAGGAGTTGCCACTGCGCCACGCTGTGATGTAAAGTGAAATCCATACTACTTTCATGATATCCGATTCAGAATCAGCACCATGCGTCCGTCCCAATCCGGCCTGTCCACATTGGAGAGTTGAGGAATCATAAACGAAATATAAGAAAGCCGAGGGGTCGGAGACGACCACTGCGACGTCCAACTCCACTTCAAGAAATACCACCTCCAATTGCCAGGCAATTGCCTTCAACAAAGGTAATTAGCATATACATACTGGTTTCCGTTTGACTATCAGTTACAGCAATTGCCTTCCTCAAGGGTAATTAGCATATACACACTAAGTTTCCGCTGAGAGTTACAGTGACGATGTATGGCTTTGCAAAAGATGTGATGCAACAGTTAGACCTTTTTACTTGATCCCTAACTCGAGCACATTTCTGATTTTTGCTTCTAAAATTATATATTTATTCCATAAAAAGTGTTCATACGAAAATGCAAACAATTAGAAGATATCTTTTCAGGCATCAACCGCGCTAACCCCATCTGAAAATATAGCTCTTAATTCATGGAGCACAACAACAAATGCAGACGGAAATACACAAAACATTGAAAAACGTTTCCGAGGATATAAACGCGGGAAAAAGGTACGTGTACACTCTTGTTATCGTAGGAAGGTACCTTAGACACCGTAGCTTCAACGGCATGCAGTTGTACGTGAATTTTTGCAAATATTTGCGAAGGTGTGACATGCAGCGCTAAATTTTGATTGAACGAGCCGTGGATTGTTGTTTTCAAACCTTATGCGACTAAATTTTTTTTGCTTATCTATGATTGATTGGGTCCTAAAATAATTTTTTTTTCAGAAGAATAGAAAGGCGTGGACGAGTGACGAACTGCAACAGCTGGCCGAAAACATTGAAGAAAAGGAGCTTGAAATACAAAAGGATGTAAACAACGACGTGAAGATCAAGCATAAGCGCTACGATTTGCCAAAATCGCCGACCAAAACTCCTAAGAGGTAAACGTCAAAGATATTTATTATGTATTTAACGTTGAAGTTTTGTCATTAGATAAACAAAAAAAGAGGTATAAATACTATAGCTAAACTATTTTTGATCCTTCTTATTATAGCAATGACTTTCATTTTTTAGATTTGATGATGAAAGCGATGCTAATCCATTGAAGTACACTCCAAGGTGAGCTAGAGTCTGAGTGGTCGATGTGGGTGGCATCACCGTGTGTGGTCCAGTCTGGTACTTCTAGACCGTATGCACAAATTGATGCAATATCAATTCCAGATATTCCTAGTTTCCTAGTTAGACGTAAATAATATCAATAATGGCTAAGCTGATTGGTGTGAAAACTGGTGTATGATTTCTCGTATAATGAAAAAAAAATTAAGAACAAGATAGTCATTAGCTTTAGTGCACGAATATTGAGTACTATTGTATATTGAGAATTGAGTACTTATTGTCCAAGTATAATTTGCGACTAAATCTAGCGCAGAACTAAAAAAAACTATGCTTCTATCTAGGTTCAGTCATCCCCCTGTTCTGCCCACAAAAACACCATTCTTTGTTGAACAAATGCAACGGGTGGTAAGTCGAGTATTAATGTTGTATATTTTTGTTATTATTTAATTATTCGTAAATCAGCTTACCTACTATGGGTAAATCTTTCTTTCTCCCTATGTATCTCTGGCTGCTTCCTCTCTCTCTCTCTGTCTTTCTTTCTCTCTGACATCTACCCATTTCAGGCTCCATCCCAATTCGTGGAAGAGGTCCAGTGGTCACCCAGGCTCACACAACGAGGTTTGCCCACATCATTGACTGTTCCACCTACAAAGGTTCCAGAGGAACTTCGAGTATTCACAAAACAAGCTCCATCAGAACCTCCAAGAAGCAAGGAATTCAAGGTGAGATGGGTTTCAGAATAAACTTTCCTAGAATCCAATGTTTCTAAGTAAGTAAATTTAGATATACTAGACTACTTGGTCCGTGTTTCAAGACGGGACGGATTGGCCTTCGACATTTACAACGAATCAGAGTAGCGTGTTTTGGGCCTGACCCAAAATAACATAACTGTCCTTTTCCAAAACTTGAAGAATACCACTAATTTTAGTCACGAAATTTTAGCCAGAACAATCTCTGGGCCCTCCATATCCACCACCGATCAACACACAGGAATTTGACGAGCAGGTGACGAGCTCTAAAATTCTATGTTTAAAGCGGAATACCGGCCGGTTTTTGTAACGCACCTCAAGTACTTGAATTCGTATTCATTTATGCAAGGTGGGGTCTAATTGGGGTCTAGTTTTTATTCTAATTTTTGCTCATTTGCATATGCTGCCTAAGACAGCAGTTATACGCAATGCGTTTCAAAAACCGGCCGGTATTTCGCTTTAAATAAAGTAATACGTATTAAATTAGAAGAAGAAGAAGAAGAAGAAAGTTTGGTCGGCGCACTCTATGGTAAAAACTGTATCAGTTAGAAAACATGGTGAAGTGGAAACAGCCCATACATATATGTCTGGAACCAACTACTTCGGCAGACTAAGCCTGTCAGCTCAACTCTAGATTTAAGTTTTTTTCTAATCTTCTATTCCAGCACTACCAATCTGGAAAATCTGGCGAGTGGAAGGAAAATACCTCAGAAACAGATCAAGACTTACTGGACCAGAACAACGCATTAAATGCAATTGACTCGTATAGAAGTGAAAATGAAACCAGCCAGCCAGCTAACGCATTCCAAAGGGTAGGTTGTTTTCCTCAAACGTTAGCTTGTTTCCACCAGTTTCTAAACTTTCCCAAGACTCTCCAAGAGAAAAAATACAAGTAGTGTAGAGGTATAAATATAGTAGTGAAGGAAAGGAGAGTAAGCAATGACCACACGAATATGGACCCAGTTTCGGAGAAAAAAAATAGAATTCGGTGAGGCAGCTGTGCCCTTCGTTGATAACTTTTTGCGGTGCATTTACAAATGGATTGTAACCAACTTATTACAAATTCTGAAACGAATAATTGATAGTTCAGGATCCTACGTTGATTAATCTTCCCGACTGGATGGCGACCACTCCTTTGATTTCTGAAGGCTTAGTTTCCGAAATTCAGAATTTGAATAGTGGTTCGTCTACACCTTCGGATCAGCCTGAGGATCTACCGGACACCCAATCCGCGCCTCCTCTACCCTTCGCCAATTGTTATATGAATTCAGACGGTAAGCGTCGTCTTTCGGTATGGTACGCGGTTTTGAAACTGGACTGCACCCATTTTGTGACCGATATTCTCTGGCTGGGGCAGAAATTTGCGTACAATAAATAGAAATGCAGTTGCTCGCACGCGTGTCACGCCGCTTTAGTTGCAAGGTTCGTTGTAAACGGCCGCGAAAAATGACCTTCCCAATTTTAAGATGCTGTATAATTCTCGTTTAGGTTACATGTGCTGTAATCGACGGCTGGAGCAGACGATCCGAAAAAGTTACAGTAAGCTGAAGGCACGAAATAGATTCCACGACTGCAGTGTTCAGACCATTGCAAATCAAGTGCAGAGAGATGTGGAGAGGGTGTCGGTTATTCAATGAAGTTCTCCTGGCGCCCACGCTGTGCATCCTACATGAAACTGAATGGCATGAGTGCCGTTTCTCATTGTCTAATATCGAATCTCACTATTCAGATTCAATACTCCATTCGAAACCATTGTCGGTATCGACGATTTTGCATTACGAGCACATTTCGCTGAAGATTTGACATGCAAAGTTGTGGTGGATGGACGATTTATTGCAGCATATGCGACACTCAAGGTGGGACATACAGCTTACGTATTTAAAAAGTTGTGTAGGCAGTCAGTGATAATTAAAAAAGAAACGAAATAAATAAATTTACAGTAATAATAGGAAAAGTGTAAAGGAGAGTATTGATTGATAGATAAAGTGTATCATGTTCTTTAACATGATAACCCCGTTTCGACCCTGATCGTATACGAGGGTTTTGCTGTAGTTGGGTCTCATCAGTACGATGACCACAGCTTTAGGATAGGAAAATAAAAAATAAAAAATTAAAAGAGTATGAACATAAGACAGAACAATTAACTACGTACAAAGAAAATTGACAGTTTGGTTGAAGAATGTGTGACTGATTATGTGTAATTGTGTTGAGTGCAATTGTTATTGCAATTAATTAATTGTTTGGTTTTTAATGTTAGAGTACAATTATATTTATTTCTGTAGTTTGTAGTGTGATGTGAGATTATGTTTTTTGTAGTTTGTAGTGTGATGTGAGATTATGTGGTGTGTTTTGGTGTGTGTGTGTATGTGTGTGTGTCTGTGTGTGTGTGTGTGTTGTGTGTGTGAAGTATGATGCATTAGTTTGTAAGTTTTTGTAATAATAGTTATGTATTAGTTGATTAGTTAATTTGGTTAATAATGTGAAAGTAGTGAATAGGTTAGGTTAGATATTATATGTTAAAATTGAATTTACTGTTGTACCAATTAGTCAGTCTTTTGCTGTCATTATTATATTTTAGTGCTATACATGGGTGTCGGTGAATAGTTTTACGAAATATTTGAGTGATTTTTGACAAGGGATATTTATTACGAATAAGTTTGTGTGTAAGTTGACAAACCTTGTCTTTGAAAAACTCTAAAGAAGAAGTGCAACGGTATATTCGTATTATTTCACCCATAATACAATTTAGTTTGATATTTGTTGAGATATGAGAATCGTACATTGGAAATCTAATGACGTCGAATGTGTAGTCGTCTGTTTTTTTGTTATATAAATTTATAGCCCACTTATCATTAGCTCGAGTAATTTGAAGGTCTAGAAAAGCTGCTGAATTTTCACTATCATTTGCAGGCTCAAGATTAAGAGATGTAGGATACATGTTTATGAGTTGATCAAAGTCACAAATATTATTATAGAATATGGCAATATCATCCATATACCTAAACATGCGTGTATTGTAAACTAGATGTGAGTTATTGTTACTTTTGAAAAAATTGAATTCTATAATTGATAGAGTGAGATCTGCCAAGAGTGGTGAGGCGTTACCTCCTTGTGGGACACCTTTTGTTTGATGGAATACTTCGTTGTTGAAGATTAAAAAACTATTTGTGACAATATAATGTATTATGTGTTTAACCTCTGTTAGTGTGTAGCAATTTTGAGAGTATGTGTCAGTATAGAAGCAGTGTCTAAATGCAACATTTATGTATGTTTTACCAGCATTTTTGAAACATAATTCGAGTAGCTCATAAATATGTTTGAGGACGCAATCGTGTGGTAAGTTGGTAAAAAGACTGCTGAAATCCATAACCCTTATTTTATTGAAGCGGTGAAGACTAGAATTATTGGAAATTTGCATTGAATTATCAATTGAGAAAAAGTAAGATTTGTGGATATTATGATTGCAAGTTGCTTTACAGTAGTTTGAAAAATGTGTTCTTAAATGTTTGAGTATTTTTTGTGTTAAAATAGAAATGTTTTTAAGAGAACTAACCTTAGCTGCTGTTATAAATCTCATTTTAATTGTAGGTTTATGGGTATTTACTGTATGATACAGTAAATCCATCAACATTTCTGAGAATTCTAACCCACAGTTTTCATGATACCTTTGAAAAATCATAATATTCAGCGCATGAGGCAAGATATTGATTTATACGACTACATGCGGACATATATATGGCGACACGGCATTTGTAATCGGCGCAACAAAATATTTTAATTCAGGCTGTTCTGGAGCCTCAGTCATTTCCGATTGCAAATTCTTGGACGAAGATTCCCCTAAATATGGTGAATGCGAGCAATGAACTCACACTTCTGAATGAAGCCGTTCAACAGAACTTCATGGAAACACAGGGTGGGTAGTGTCTTGACCTGCTTACGTTCTTTTTTGTAAAGCGGTATCGCACGTGGTTTTGTAATGTAATTGCCCCACTTTCCGGGACGAATTGCCCCCTTTGCCGGGACGCATAAAGTTACCGTAGTAAATTAGTAGGACGATGTAATCTGCAGCTTATCATTGTTAAAGGGACAGGCCCATCAAAATAAACCTATATTTACGATACGTTCATAATGACTATCAAGCATTTTTATTACAAGATATAGAAACTAAATTTCACCATTATTCGCCCTAGACAACTTTTTTCCAATGCGCTCAACGCATATGTCTACCATAAAACTGCAGATTTCAAAGCTATATATGCAAATTTTAATCGCATTATAATTTCACGATAAATTTGCATTGACGGCAAGGATATTTGCGGCTTTATGGTATACATTTAAGCTGAGCGCATCGGAAAAAAGTTTTCCATGGCAAATAAATGTGAAATTTAGTTTGTATATATTGTAATAAAAATGCTTGATAGTCATTATGAACGTCTTGTAAATATAGGTTTACTTTGATGGGCCTGTCCCTCTAACGTTCGTTCATCGATATGGAACGCTCATTTCAGCCAATTCCACAACCGAACAGATACCAAGTAGTGGAGAAAACCGATTTTTCGCCCCAGAGAATGTGTCGGAGACTAGTACTGAGCTTCAGGAGCTACAAACGTTGAGGTATGGTTGGCGATTTTTTTGGTGGAGTTCGGCTGGAAAGTAAAGTTCGTCTGCAAGTTTGCCTAAAACTAAAACAGAGAATCCATTCAATAGTGGAATTCTGTGCAATTTTCAACTAATAACTAACAACTAACAAGGTATTATTACTCAATAGCACAATAAGAATTCGTCAGAAAGAAACCAATTGCAGGCCTAGCGAGGAAATTGATACAGAAGAAACGCAAGCTGACACTGCCATATATGACGAGAATATTACAGTATAAAATAGTGAACACGGTATACGGTATAAGGGACCTAAAACATTATTTAATGTATATTATTAATTTAAATTAATTGTTAGTCGTTGTCAGAGGCGTCGTCATGAAATCTGTTATCCCCCCGGAGTCTATATACATTTTAGGGGTTTTGAGTAAACCCCTGGCAATTTATAAGCAAGATCGACAACGAAATCACTCATGAATCGGGTTTTCTATTTATTAATTTATTATTGTTTGAATGATGTTTATTTGCGCTTGTTTGTTTGTATGTTCTGCGTTCTAACAATCACGGTGATTATGATCTACTGTATCTATTCCACATCTCTCTTTGTTTTTTGTTTCACCCTGTAATTTTAATAAATATACTTCAAAAGTAATAGCATTACAATCTTATAAGTCCAATGAGTCCCGCGAAGTACAACATTTATTAGTAGAAAACAAATAGAAGTGAGAGAATGGAGATAAAAACAAATTATGAAGAAAACATGGTAAAGCTATCAGTTTAATAAAGCGAAATACCGGCTCGTTTTTGAAACACATAGAGTACACCAACATTCCTATGCAGCTTATGCAAAGGAACATAAATTAGAATGAAAATCGAGCTAAATTCGAGCCACTTAGCATAAATACGTAAGAATTCAGTTGTCCACGATGCTTTTCAGAAACCGGCCGGTGTTTCGCTTTAAAGAAATAATCATTTGATATGGCAAACTAAATGATATGAAGGGCTATATAAGTCTATACTTACAAACTACATAAGTGAAAGGTTCAGTCCCACGTGAAACACTACGTTGAGAGCGGAATAAAAACTGTATGATGAGGTTGTAGAATCTACGGCTGAAAGTCTACAAGCAGCTAAAACATAATAAGATTGCAGTTATTATGTGTATACATAAAATAATGACACAAAGGCACAGATCGATGTGTATGTAAGTAAAGCTTGTTAGAAGATCATATGAGTGCGAGTGTACGTAAAGACTAATGCTAAGCGGCATAACAACCGATTTTTGAAACGTCTGAAAAATCGCGAACTATCGCGCAGACACAAAAATGCAGCGTAAGTCGTAAAACCAGCTGTTGTGTCGCTTTCAAATAAAGTGTAAATGCAAAAGGAAATACAGATGTTTGCACAGATAAACTAGTATTTCATCACAAAAAAAACATTATTCAATGTGGAAGATTCCAAATCGAATCGAGGTCTCGTTCGATAACCACAGTCCTATTAGTTATTTCTCTTCTTGTCATATAATCCGTGATATTTTGAGTAGGCAGGATTGGGGAAAGGATCACTTCTATCGCCACTACTCCAAATCATGCCGCGACGAAGGTCCGACATACTGGGACGTGGGTCCTAAAGGATTATTGATCGGTAGGGACCGATAAGAATAGATTTATTGATCGGTTGCAAAACCAAAGTGCAAACATGGTACAAGCAGGCGCGTGCATGAATTCGTAACTCTGAACTTCGGGCGCGCAGCTGCCAAAAGTTGTGCAGTGCGCGGGAAAAGATTGCAAATTTGCATTGAAAATCTCGAGACCAGAAAAATGAGCCCCGCCCTCTTTTCATGCCTTCTGTTGCCCGCGGACGCGGCTATGCAGTTCCGCGCTGCGAGCTTGAGAGTCACTGGGCTCATCGCAGGCCATTTCCCATTTACGACTGAGTGAGATCCGATGATTCTTAGAATTTCTGCTGTTTTTTCAACCAATATTTTAGCTGGCATACAGTAATGTCGATTGATATTATTTTGTATTTTTCGCATCCCATTCGGCGGTGGAGTATCAAAAATGTCAGTACTCTCCCACAATAAGAGTATAAAAAATTACTATAGTTGTCTAACCGTGATTAGAATACGTTATTGTAGCTTTTGCATACCGTATCCTTCCTCTTGACCGACTGTCTTTTCTTGGGGCTTGTTTTGTTGGACGAGGCCCTGTCGTCTTCGTCGCTGTCTCCGAATCCAGTTCTACTCATCATGTCGAGCTCGTCAAGATTACTGATCGATCCCTGACGACGTACGGCCCTCGGGGAATCCTGAGGTAGAAAGATAGTAGATTGTTTATGAAACGTTGACTAACAAAAGCTCCTGGGATTACAGTGCTCGGCTCACCTTTGTTCGATGCCCCAGCATTCCCGCTTACCTTTACACATGTCCCTTATTACTGTATTTATTTTTTTATGTATGTTTGTGCGCATCTTTATGATGTAATGACTTATTATAATAATTATAAAAACGCGGCGTTGCCATTGATGGTAGGCGTTCCCTTAAAGCGAAATACCGGCCGGTTTTTGAAACGCATCGAGTACTCCCTGCTTCCTATGCTTCATATGCAAATGAGCTTAAATTTGAATAAAAAATAGACCCCAATAGACCCCTTTTAGCATAACTGCATAAGAATGCTGATATTTGAGATGCGTTTCAAAAACCGGCTGGTATTTCTCTTTAAACCCTGAATGATATAAACGGCATCTACCTCCGACTCAAGTATGTATGTGACATTTTTTTCACATCTTCACAGTCTGCAGAGACACAAAAAGGCCTATGTATTTCACCTGGGCATCTACGTATTTCCCGGCCCATAAGATCCCGTCCCGGACCAGACTCTCCTCACTTTCTAAAGGTTTTAGTAAAATCTCACCGTGCCATGTGGACTGCTCTTCTTCCTTTGTTGAGCAAGACTTGACTTCCTGGACCTTGATCCCTGCATTGCAAGTGCGGGATCAGACGGATTGAGCAGTGGAAGCACAGTGTTCATTTTCTTCAAAGCTCTGAAAGGAGTAAGGGGAGTGTGTCGTTTCTTTATCTTTGATCCAGAATCACTTCAAACAAGGGAGTTTATAATTTAGACAACCAAATATATATTCTGTCATATGTAATCGGACACAACTTCAAATCGATTGTGAATAAGTATAAAAAAAGTACAATAGGAACTTATTGTAAAAATTTACAGTAGGAACTAAGAACTGACTGTAAATTGCAAACGATACGCGCCCGCCCATTACAGTAGGAAAAAATAGCTGCACTACTTCTGCTGCCAAGAAAATTTATATGGTGTGTTCCTTTTTGAGTTATACTTGTGTCATATTGATTATAACATTATAATAGATAGATTCATATGTGTAAAAACTGACTCTCTCTGCTGTTCGATTGCTTGATGTGATCTCCAGAG
The DNA here is from genome assembly GCA_036852015.1 of Pelodera strongyloides. Classification (NCBI taxonomy): domain Eukaryota; kingdom Metazoa; phylum Nematoda; class Chromadorea; order Rhabditida; family Rhabditidae; genus Pelodera; species Pelodera strongyloides. The sequence continues at coordinate 260,643 of JAANDG010000069.1, read as the reverse complement.
GGCTCCTATCAACTCTGTTGTAAACACGACATCTGCATGTTGAGCAATCAACTCGAGAATGAATATACCATCCAATCCCAAGTAGACATCCAAGAACTTGTCAACCTGTTGCCGATCTGCTAAACCAATAAATATTTGTTTCTGCATAAAAACAAACCGCCAGACTATTGCCGCGCAGCAAACGGGCGCCAAGGTGTCGGCGCGGCAGCTCACACTGATGAAATGAAGTGCAATTACTGCGCACAAGAAGACGGATGTGCGCTGTGCTCCCAACAACGTGGTGAATGACGGCGTACCCCCTAGGGTGCGCGGAATTCCAAATGGCACACCTGCGGCGCACCTTTTGGAGCAAGCGTTGCAGATGCGCCACTTGTGCGCCATCTGGCAGCCGCGCACCGTAGAGGTGGCGGACCCTCCTTTTACGCACTGCGACGGCGCGGAGTTTCAAGTTGTCCTAAAAAAGACGATTTTTCAATGCTTCACATAAAAACGCACGATCGTGGCTTTTGTCAAATGGAGTTGAATCCGTCTCACACATTTCCAAGTGATTTATCAGAAAGTGTTCCTTGGATATTCTACTGAACACCACAAACATCCAACTGAAGAGATTACAGGCGGTGAATGTGCACAGAAGAAGATACCTAAAAATATTTATGCAAATTTGTGCAGGTGTGGAAATGCCAAAAATACAGTACGCCAATTCTCCACACACACCAATCTTATTACGCACATCACTACCGTACATCTAGCATTTTTGGAACTATTTTAAATGTGGTCTTTATTTATGACACAATGCAATCAATAATAAAAATATTTGGCGGCCGGACCGTGCAATATTGTTCCGAGGTTTTATTTTCGTTTATTGCTTTGTTTGTATAACTATTCTTGTCTTTTATAAGTTGCGCATTTTTCATGAAAAAGCGTTGATTTTACTTGGTTGTAAAACCTGTTATACCATTTTTAAATTACCCACCAAGCCCAGAGGATAACAAATATTTTCTCGGTGAATATGTTGATGAGGAGAACGCATTGGACTGTATGAGTTTGTATGTTTCCCATTTCACGGACCTGGAAAGTAATAATGGGTTTACCCTACGAACCCTAATTAGACCCTAATAATGTAATGTTCTTTATTTCGAAATATCGATTGTGTTCTCAGTTTTTGTGGTTGATTTATAGTTGCCCCCTTCTTTTTACCTCAAAATCGCACATTGACACTCTCGGGAAAAGGCCGCTCTCCATCCATGTGTCGTTTCCGGAAAGTAGCGATCGCCAAGCTTTGTAACCAAAATCCGACATTTGCTCCGGTAGAATGTATCTAATTAAGCATCGCTGTATCTAATTCTCCAATGTAGGATTCCACGAAGCAAATTCGTTTTTCGGTTGGTTGTGAAATGACAACTAATTGTAAACTGAATAATTGTGCAACTGATGTTGACTTTTGAAAACTTACGTTGTGAGAAGCTTCAATTGCCACACCACATTTATCAGAAAGGCACTTTTTGCGATGAAGTAAATGAATACCACATAGTAGGTGGAGTATTTTATGTTCAGAAAGCGTAGAACTTTATGTGGCACAATATTTCTCTGAAATATTTTAGGTTTACTCTGCATTAGTGCTTCCCCTCCTCAAGATAAATTTCGAAACGTTACGCTTTGCTTTTAGTCTACTTGCTCGTCATTAGTATGCCTAACCTTGTGTAGACGCTTGTGAAATCGTAATCCTCCTTGCAAATGGTGACATAGTGCTTCAATATTACCCTTCTTTGTTTCTGGCACAGCGTTCTCGTCGTCGGAGGATATCCTTAGGATTTCTCCGACACGCATCCCTATGATAAAAAAAAACATTCCCAGCATTGAGTTTTTATTTGGCTTACCAAGTGTTTATCGAACTCATTGTAGCTTGGATCTAGCTTTAGCTTGGATCTATTTCTGGTAGATTCTATTGGTCTATTCCTATTGTATTGTGAAAGGTAGGAATCGCCAAATCCTTACACTCCTTACATCTAAGGTACGGTATTCCTATTATGAAATATCTCTGACAAATTTAAGTGAACCTCCTACCTGACTGGCTTGCAAAATATTTCCAGATGTAGCAAGGCAGCTTGAAGCAGGCAGCATTAAACAATAGGAAGAATGGCATCCACTGATAGTACGATACCTAAAGAAAATAAATGCGATAGCGATCCTAAGACGCATAAAATGTACGCTGTAGCCCTCTTCTCTACGCTACTGACTTTAAAAGTTGGCGATTCCTACCTTTTCAGACGCTTTCTTGTCGCCTGTTTCGTCTATGATTGCCTTCTTTGGATGAACAAAGTAGGTGTCTTGTGACCAACAATAGTTTTCTGCATACTGAAACGAAATCTTAGGTTATCGAGCTTACGAGTATAGATGGTATTCGCACACGCACACCAACATTACGTCTACGTCCGATCCCGTCATTATCAAATACCCTAGGTTTACTGAATTGAATGAAGACTGTCGTAAGCAGCTCACCTGAGCCCAAGCAGGTGTAAAATCAGTGGGGACCATGCACTCAATTGGTCTTCCTCCAAATTGTTTGTATGAGAGCAGCACTGCCAATCCGATAAGTAGGTTACATGTGAAATAAGAATGCACATGAGCAACTACATCCTTTACAGCGACCTGATTGCTGTATGGAACGGTATTGAGTACACGGAAGGCGAACATGCTGAGTGTTTCTAAAAAAATACAACAGTAGAATTGCAGACCGACTTCAATATTGAAACCGTGATGAAGACGTTCAATTCTGTGTCGTTCTCCTGTACAATAATACAATAAAACATCCTGCGATAGCAACTATACAGTAGACAACAGTACATTCAACATAATCGGAATACGCTATGTGCCTGCGTTTGCGTTTTATATTGTATTCTAATATCTAGCGTAGTATATTCCGCATTGTTTTACATATTTTACCTTAATATATGGATGAATATGTGGACGTAGTGAGCGTGTGGGCTAATTATCCGTAAGAAGCTAAATGCTGTGGCGTGGGATCCTTTTACATTCGACCACTCTGATTCTTATTCTGTAATGAATTGACGCACCAATATAATCTAAACTGACTCTTCGGGAATAAAATTATTTTATACCGCACCGCGACAAATGTTTGCGTTTGTGGAAAAAAAAGCAGCGGAACACAGTTCTGTGAAAATATAAACAACAAACAGGACAATGCAACGACAAGTCGCCGAATAAAAACTTAATGCGTTAGCTACGTAATTTGAGAAATAAGCAAAAAAAGATAGGGAATAGGGCATGTTAGTAGATAAATGGCTACACGTGGGGTCCGTGGGGATATGTAAGCGAATGTTGATTGAGGCGAGGTTTGTAAAATTCTACACTAGAAGGGAAGGGATGGAAAATTAAGGAATTTCATACGTCCATTACTTCGAGTTAATTATTGAAATAAACAACACAGTGTAGGTCAACGCTCCTTTTGAAGCTATTTTATGAAGGTAGCGGGTTTTAGTTCTCTCACTGGCTAAAGGAAGCATTGTAAGCAATACTAGTTGTGATGCGTGTTGTTGGTATAGGAGGGCGAGAAGGAGATTTGTGGTGGTGGTGGTGGTCCTCGTCGCTTTCCTCTGGCTCCTTTCCTCTCTTTCTCTGCGCGCGTATTGTCCTCGGCCGTCTCCGCCATTTCACCACACAGTTAGTCAGTCCACAACCTGCATACGACGATCGATCGAAAGACCTTCCGCCGCTGTCTTATATTATTACCATTCAACATTTAATTTATATTAATGTATTTGTTCCGATTATTTTATTCTCATCATAGCTATCACGAAGGTATTTAAAATCAGTAATCATTCCTTATCCATGCAATAATTGCTTACATTTTTTTTTTTATCACTACTTTATTCACACATACAATCAATCAGATACAACATCAATCAAGTACATGGAACAAGTGCGGAAGGTTTCTAGCGTCGTGCTTCTTCAATCCGCGGGGGAATGCGTGGAGGGGAGATTTTTCTTCAGATAATGTCGATCCTTGATCTTTCCAATGAGGTTTTGTGGAGTTATACAGAGTGTTTGACGACGAGACGAAAGGACAAATCCCTCGAAGTCTTCAGGCTAGGCAATGGGGGATTCGCCTCGATTTTCCCCGCCTCGGTGGCATTGAGTGTGTGTTGTGGCTGGATTCGAACTCGGGTCGGCTGACTGCGAAGCGCGGACGTTTCCAATGGGCCACCGAGGCCCCCCTTACATGCTGAACATTAACGAAATTAGTTATCTTTGGTGGTGTCGCTGTGCAAAAATAAGAGTGTTCACATGCTTGGTTTTTTTTGTCACACTTCATTAACTTAGCAGTCACTCACTGTAAAAAATATGGTGTTACTTTATTAATCAACGTATAAAATTTTCGACGTAGACCATCACGCGGCACATTCCGTGCAATTCTCATTTTCTTATTTCCAATTTCCACCTGTTTTTTTTTTCGTTATCAATCTCCAATTTTGAACGTGTGCCAAAACAATGCATTTATTTTATGGGGTTTCCCGTTTCCATGTTCGCGAATTGCACGAGTGAAAATGTCAAATAACTGTCCATGTTCAAGTCATTTTACATCATGTCAATTGCCTACCATAACCTGAGTAGATGACAATGTCCCGCAGCGGACATGCGGACCTGTTAAAGGTGTCTGAAATCCAATTATTTTCTACCTGCAAATTGCAATGGTACTAAATGCACAATTGCATACTTAGTGCACCAAGGAGAAATTCAGATTGGGTTCACCTTTAACGGGTCCGCTGCGGGACATTGTCATTTACTCGGTTTTAGGCAATTGACATGCACATGTAAAAATAACTTGAACATGGACAGCAATATGTCATTTTCACTCGTGCGATTCGCGAACATGGAAACCCCATGATGGTTTCTTGTTATCTGTTTCTGTTGTCAAGTTACAAATCGATCGCCAGTTTCGTTTTTACTTTCAGTTGTGCTATTTGTAGTTTATAATAATATTTCAGAGGTCTCGTGATCGAGCGAACCGTGTTTGGGTTGGGTGACTAAGTCGATCGGGACGCGAGGAGAACTGAGAACTTGGACACTGCCAGTAATTTCTCTCCTCTTCATTTTATAGACTAGCCGGTTAGTTACTTCCCTTTACATTTTTTTTTGCCAGCACGCGTCTGGTCTTGTTTTGATCAATAGTTCAATGTGTACTCTTCCTTGTGTGTTAGTCATATTGTTATCAGTATCAGTATTGACAGGAAATGCCTAACTGATAAACGTTTTGATCACTTATCGACCACATATTACTTTTCTTCACCCCTCCCTCAACTGTTGTACTTTTGGTTGAAGGTGTTTTAATCTCTGTTGAGAGGAAATGTGTTAGCCTTTTTTACTTAGCACTGTTTGTTTAACATGCACACCATGCAATGAACAAACGTTTACTTTCGAGAGTGCATACATATTTCTCTTATCGTACCCGTTTTAGATTTTACCCCAAAAAAAACTTTGTTTTACTTGCCTGACTCGTTATGCAACATTTGCATACAGCTAGTTTAGTTTCGGTCGATCTGTTCTTTTAATCAAATACTTTGATTTTCTAGCATCTCTAGGAAATGTGAATTTGGTCTATCTTTTTTAAACTTTGCCTCTTTGTGGTGCGCACTGCGTACATTTCTTATTTCTTGAACTTCTTGTTATGTTAATTTTGACAGTACTCACTGTCGAAGGACTGTTTGTGCACTCACAACAATGCCTTCTTTTGTATAATCCGCCAATAATCTCGGCAATTTAAGAAGTTCTATCCTTTCTCGAGTTTCTCTTTTTTCAGAAAAATATATTGGCGTTTCAAACAATGTGAATCGCATTTTTAGTTACTTCGTCAGCACTAGATTTAATTTCTGGTTGATATTGATTAATTGTTTTCTCTAGTTTATTAAAAGTGGAAAAATATAACGGTATCTTTTTGAAACTTATGGTGGTCTACTACACTCCTATGTATTAGTTCAAATTGAGCTCGACTTTTTATTCTACTCACACTCATTTCCATTTGATCTTTGGTAACACAGTTATCTGAAATCCATTTCAAAACTGGCTGTTATACTGCTTTAACATTTTGTGGAAGTTTTTTCATTGGACGCTCTGGCTAAATTCCGCACTCCCATGAATGGATCGATTGTATACATAATGATTAATGCAATGTTTGATTAGTTTGTGGGCACGCGTGATAGTTTTAAATTGTGGTATTTTAATGGAGCGAATGAGTGAATCACATGTTCCCGAGAGTGAATTTATCTTTCATTTATATTAAATATGGTCATGGGGTTCTATCAATATGTTAACTGACTCGCCCTTGGTAACTCTATACCATTATCTTGAATTTTTTTTGATAATGTATGATCATAACGATAACGGAACGGAAGGCGCCCTTGTCGATATTTATCTTTTAAAGTAAACCTGATACTTGTTTTTTTTTCAACCTACACCCTGCATATGCCTTTATTGAAGGGCATAGGGCAGTTTATGTAGGCAATATATTGAACATTGTTACCTTACTTGATCACTTGATCTAAAAGAAAAATGTTGAATAATGTAAAACGCGTCTTCTCGAATTAGTTTTAGGAACTCCAACTTGTCTCATTTACATGTTATCCCTAATCCCTACTGCTTGCAAGTTCGTGGTTCCTTATTTATTGTCGGGAGACTACCGATGATGTGGCTTCCGATTTTATTTGTGTACGCTTTCAGATGCAGTCTCCGTATTAGTCCTTCTACTGCTTCTTATTCAATTGTGATCGTGCCCACCACTTCACAGTCCTTGGAGTACTCCTCAGAATGTCTACTTTATACCACCCCGGTCCACCCATGGATCAAATGCGTACAGGTTGGTTATCATTTGCAGATGACGATTTTAATGTATGCATGCCACATTTTTGACCACGCCCATTTTCGACAATTTGAGAAATAATAGTATTGTAGCTGTAACTGTTGAGGCAATCAGGCTATCTAATGGATAGTGCATGTGTCTTTCTACTCAATATATATTGCGTTTTGATTACCTTCGAATGTCTTAGTTCCTTATTGGTTGCCATCTGTCTTGTATAGCTTAAAATATAGAGTATTGAATTTGAATTTTGTTCAATCGTTCATTTTAAGCGAATGGCGATAGACGCCGAAAACGACCAACAAACTCGGGATCGGTGTTATTATCGCAAAGTGAGTTTATTTTTAAATTTTTAGTAGGATGGTGTTAACGCAGTGGGTTAACGCAGTGGACCGGTAATCCAAAGACGCTGGGTTCGATTCCCGCTCGTCCAAAGCCCCAATTTTTCGATCACACTGATCACAGTCATTTACCACATTTACTTTCATCATTAGTTCCTAATTCATTGTTATCTATTTTGTATTGTATTCTGCTTCGTCTTATTTTTTTTTTTTTTACAAATTGTGATACCTTTCTTAAAAAATCCATCTAGATTCATTGATTAATCGGCAATCGGATCCCGAAGCCTATATAGGCAAACTTCTTTTGAAAATAAATGTTTATTTTGATCTTTGTAGGCGAGAACGATGTACTAATCTCGTTATTACCTCCTGATAATTATTCACTGTGTGCGGCTGTTGCGGAAGTGTTACAGGGTTATCCAGAGGATAGACGGTAGGTTATTTTATAATTGAAGCACTTTTCCGTAGAGCCGAGTGCATCTTTTGCCAACCCACAATGATTTCTGTGAGTTCTTCTGTTTTGTTTCACTGTTTCACATAATGTTTAGAAAGGCATTTTATGGTAAGTGAACATAATACGAAGTTAGGTTTAAGAAAATGTAGTAATATGAATAGAATATCGCAGAGGGCGAGGTTAAAACCATGTGAATTAGTTGTGTGTCGAATGTATATCCTGCGAATTTTGTAGAAATTTTCATAAAATAAGGCTGTGCGATGTAGTTAATTCTAATTCGTTAGAAGTTTTCTTTGAACCAAAAAAAACATGTCAATTAGTTGTGTGTTTCGAATGGATATCATGTGAATTTTGTGGAAGTTTTCATAAAATCAGGCTACGCCATACAGGATGAAGTGAATTCATTAGAAGTTTTCTTTGAATAGCATCGCATAATTATTCTTAGTTTTTTCAGCTGGGTGCGAGTGTGTCGTGGTGTTGTTTCACTTGTAAAAGATTATCCGCAGAGAGCGTATTTCTTACGAGCGTTCGACGTGCACAACGCGCGTCAAATATGGGAATTAAAAATGTGAGTCCTTTTTTACTTTTATTATTATTTTGGGTTGGCTCATTTGTTTGTTTATGCTTGTATCCACTCATTTTATATCGAGTATTTGCAACGCCGAATAATTGTTTTAGTTATATACATTACATCATAGTGGATTTAAGTGCATGTCGATTAGTTCAACATTTGACGTTTGTATGGATTTTTGAAGTAAACTTGGATTTGGCAACTGAGTGAGATTCGTTCATTGATTGATTTGTTGATTAGCTATGTGTTTGCTAATCTAGTGTGACTTTCCAGGTACCGCAATTTTGCAGTAACTTCGTATGTTAACTGTCCCAATTTGCAGACCTTTGTTTTGGAAGTGAGTTTTATGTTTATTGTTTATGATGTATATTTTTTCACTATTTCATGCATTCCTAATTGTCATCTTCTAGTCGACACTGGGTCCCAGTTCTTCCCGATCCCGTTCCCTTGCTTTAAAGCAAAACAATGACTCGGCTTTTAAATCATACACATTTTGATAAATGGATCTTATTATATTCGATTTTTTGTTGTTTTTAAGTTATCGTTATCGGTCTATATTCGATGCACGTCAAATAAATTATGATTCGAGATTCCTTCCGAACTTCCGATTCATGTTTTATTGACGGTTTGCTTTTTTCGACGGTCAAATTGATTAATTTTCTCTTTAGGATGGCAGAGTACATGGCTTAAATTTCTCTTCGCCACAAGAGGCTGTTGAATTTAAATGGCACGTAGATAAAAGGAATGAACAGGAGAGGAAATCAAGTGAGAATATCCATTTACTATACTTTGCTTTTATTCGCGATTTTGTTTTGCATTGATAGTCTTTTTATTATGATTGTATGTTTCGGTTCCGGCTCAGCTTGATTTTTAGTTTATGCTCCCCTGCCTGTTCCTCGAATTCGAATTCCTCGTTTAATACTCATTCTCTTGTGCTTGTCTTTAATCCCGAGATCTCTTCGGCGCGCGTCTGCTTGACATTTTGCGCGCAGACGCATTGACATGTCGGTTATTTTTTTGCGCTTTTTGGATACGGAATTGGCGGGAACCGCATATCCGGAAATGCATACCGTTCGTTCTCTGGCTCTGGTACGAACAGTTCAAGTGGTATGGAACGTTGTTTGTGAAGCATTTTTGAAACTTACGCACACACAGAATGGATAATTAGACACAGAACGGAACACGTGCAGCTTTAAACCACGTGCGATCTCGCTTCAAAATGCTAAGAAGGGTCCTTGTCGTAAAGTTTCTTAGTCATTTCTTGTAGGCTGGGGCTTTCGTATTTCTTGTGGTGGTTTCTGATCTGATTGTGAGAATGAAAAGTCCATTGCTATTGCTTCATTCTTATTTTTTCTGCCTTCTGCTTCTGCCAGGAATGCCTTCCTATTCATTTCACACACACTTCCGAACGGCCCTCTGTTCTATGTATCCACTTTCCGTTTCCGCAAACCCAAATGTGTGTTTGTTTGTTTTTGGTCCCGTCGGCTTTTCACGGTCCCTGTTCGGGACGGGAGACGAGACGAATTTTTTTTATCCTGGCCAGAGAAGTCGTAGATTGAAAAGTTGAAAAGTGAGGTCATCACGTAGTATGACTATGGTAGAATTACACCAGTTAAAGTTTTCGTTTAGATTGATATGATATGTGGGTAACAATGATAGTAATGATAAAAATAGTGTTTGAGTTTGAAGTAACTTCTTTGCTTTTGTGTATAATTGCTCTTTACTTTGCCGTAGCGTAGCTTGGTTGATGTTATATTGCAATTGCTAATTACGCTGCCTTGAGAAGAGATATGGTATGAGCCTCTGGCACGGTGTTCTTTGTTCTTTCCGACCCGACCACCTGCGTCGTCTCTTCACTGTCGTCAGCTTACATATAAGGAATCGGATTGCAAGTGGAGTACTTAAGAATATTAAAGAAGTAATGCCGGGTAAATTTTTGGAAGAGGTCCCGAAAAGGTTCATCATGGTTAAAAATAAAATTAATAAAACGCTGCACCTTGTTGTCGGCTTGTAGATTATGTTCTTTGTACTTAACAGTCAATATCAATGTTTTCCCTTGCATTATGTCAGCCAGTTTGCCAGCCTGCGGAAGCTCTACGCTGGTTAAGTGACACACAATTGAGGATGCTCTTGATTTTATGCTAACGACGGAAAGGGCATTAACATGCGACCGGTCCACTCCACGAATCTCTTTCTTCGTTTGCACGATGTTGTTCAATCAAAAAGACATGGCGCTCTTATCATTTCTTATCTCTCACAGCTTGAGAGGTATCTAAAGAGAAAGGAACGTGGTGCTAATGGTTATTGGCAACTATATCATAATAACTAATGTCAGGATCAGGAAGTCGAACTGTTTGAACGGTTTTGGTCGTTTGGTCCATATATACTATTATATTGAATACTTTATTCTGGAAGAACAGAAGCTAAATAATATGAACAAATACATAAAAAAAAGCGTAAAGCGAACTACTATACGGTATCTTATCATCACATTTTACCGATTTAGTAAGTCACTGCCAGACAGGGATTAAACTATTTGTCCCCTGTTAGAAAAAACATGAAATGAGGTTCATTACTTTACTTGTTCTCCAATTATTCCTGTCTTTTGTTGAGATTGCAGTTTTCGCTTGCGATTATACAACGTGAACAAATACACGATCTAGGACCAATCATCTATGATTATGACTGTTTGACAGACTGTTCATCTTCATCATTAAGTGATTGGGAAAAATGAAAAAAAAAAAAAAAATGGGCGTACATGATCAATCAAAAGCCAACCATGATATGATATGATATGATAGTATGCCGGTGTAGACTTAAGTTAGGACTGTATGCAGAAGAAGGTAGTGTTCCCTTGCTCTAAGCTCGACGAACTGCATGTTTGTTGTTTCTTCACTTGGACACTTGGTCTTTTCAAAAGTGTCCTCTGATGGTCTATCGGGTGTATTGTTGGGGCTCGCTTGCTTAGCTTAGTGTGCTTGCGCTTGCTTCTTTTGGAAGGCTTTTTGTCTCGAAGAAGGTGTAGGGGGTAAAGTCCCCGTGTGCATGATGTGTTCATGCTGGGACACGGCTCTCCCACCCTCTTGCCTCGTTTCCGATGCTTGTGCTGCATATGTTTACCGAGCGGATCAGTCCGCACATTTGTCGTGTGCTACCGGACTGCGCCATCGCCCTCTTTCCATCGCCAGCCAAGTCTCTGTCTAATACTCACGTGCAGGCAATCTTTTAAACAATCTGATGATCTCGTCTTAATTATTCGATTAATTAGCGTCATCAAATTTACCTAGCTTCTTACTCCTGAGCAGTACTGTGGGGTCGAGTCAGTCACTGTCAATCTACTGGTATCTCGTACCAAGTAGTTTAACTGAGACCTTTTCTTGGGCTGTGGGGCTTTCCTACCGTGCATGAATTTGGTTAGTGCGGTGTGAAACAGCGAGGTTTTGTCTGTTCGTGGTGATTGTGTTGCCCTTTCACCATCAAAGGGTGCTGTTGTCGGTTCGAGTCGGCGACTCCGCCCACCAATTCACTTTGCCCCTCAAGCTTCTTCTCGCAACGCTCGAAGACCCTTGTTCTCCGCGCTAACCATTATTATAGTTCTATTGCTGTATTACCGGATTATCTCATCTGAACACGAATCATATGTGGTTTGTTGTTGAATCGGCAACTTCGTCGTCTGGTGCCTTTGGAAAGGAGCGCGAGGTGGCGCGTACTCCCTATGAAAGTGATTACGTTCGCTATTCGAGGGGTTGTGCCAGCTTTCCCAACAATCCATATTCGTATTCCCAATCATCACCTGTAGAGAGATCCAAGCGTGGTGGGAACTCTGATGCCCATGTCCATGGTGCTTTTGCAATGAAAGAAGCCGAACATTATGATAATGTTTCACCATTACCACATAGGCTTTATACCTATGGCACTGGTGGATATTCATATTCGGTTCCCTACGAGAGTGGTTCTCGATCGGTCAATTCGCAAGCCTCCACATCTTCATCAGAATATCAGTCTCCTCCGTATTCTGTGAGACATAAGGGAACTATGCCCGCGGATGAAAATGCACATTATGATCGACGATCCTCCTTCATTTACACTTTTGAGGAGAGTGAACAACCTTTCGGTGCTGCCGCCTCATTCTCGTACGAGCAATGTGCTCCAGAAGAGCCGGAGCCTGATTATTGCCCATCTCCTGATTATTCGCCCACAATTCCAAAACACCGAGTCCGTTTTGATGTTCCGCGCCCATTTGAACCCGAATCAAAAGGGCTTTATGTGACGGCAGTGAAGAAGTATTATGGAGCCGCTGAACGATGTGATCAAGAAGCATATATGGTCAGTATGGATCCGAATGCTAGGGCGCGGGATCCGTTTTCTATTTCTGGGGACTGCCCTCCGCCTCCCCCTCGGCATTCTACTCGTTCGGCCAACTTTCCTCCAAGACGTCCTTTGCGTCATTCCAAAAGTAGCACTCATATTCCGCCAACTAAGTCCGAACCTCTACGAGCACATCGAACAGGCACTCTACGACATGATAAGAAGTGGGATATCCCTGATTATTTTACGAGTAATCTGGAAGAAAGCAGTTCTCCGCCAAATCGGGGGGCTGACTTTTATTCTTCTTCTATGGAATACTTCTTTCCCAGCTTGAAATCCTTGACAAAATCGGCAAGCAAAAGCAGTTTATTACGATTTGTGAGGAAACCTACTTCGGGTTAGTTAGTTTTTTTGTTTGTTACTTCTTTGCAACTGTCAATTACTTATCCAAATGTTTAATGCGCGTCGCGCGAGCGCGAGTACTCTTTGCTCGTGGATTACTTTGTCATTTTATCTCGATTGGTTTTTGTTGCTGTACAATCCTAAATCATTCATACACTTCTATTTATTCTTGTAATTGGACTGGATAGTTAATAATATTCAGTCACATGCTCATTTCCTCGTTTATTCGTTATTTTCTGTGAATAACAAGAACAAGCCTATCGACTTTAAAATTCTCTAAAAGTCGACCAGGACACTTCTCTAGCTCTTTCTTTTGACATTTTTTACTTTTGCGCAAGTAGGAGTAGTATTTTATGCATATAACCCGCAGTTTCCACGCACGCAATTTATATCCTATCCCTAAAGGCAATTGTTTCATAAATTTACTCTAGGCCTGGGGTCGCAGCTGATATTTATCGTGGGTGGCAATTCACGTTACCATTTTCTTCCGTTGATGACGTTCTGTTGTAGTTTTTTTCTGTAATTGTATTTTATCCCTTTTAATAGTTTCCTTACTATTAGCTCATAAGCTTATCAGATGATACTTTTCTCTCCGTAATGGTTTGTCTCTGTCAATTATGCTCCTCCACTCTTCACTTCCATTGTTTGCCCGAATTTAGCGATTACCTGAGTGTGTGAAGTACCCGCGCTTTGGCCATAGTACTGGGGCAGCTTACGGTAAACACCTTGCCTCCGCTATAGATTGATGCAAATGCAAGTTTGCGAGTTTATGATTTCAGTGGATAATATTATTACGATATGAAAATCTATCGGCAGTTGTTTAGCGCGTGTCATTTAAAAAAGTACGAACTTGGGTGTTTGCTGCGCAACCTTCTTCTGTGAAGAAATGTTACGTTGCGATCGCATCATAGTGGTAACATGTGGATATCTATTGGTGGTACATCTACCAATTCCGACACATGAGTTTTGGGGGGCTCAACACTTTTTTTAGTCTCTCCTTTCTTTAATGAAATGTTTAGATGGTCCTGCACCCGCACCGGTACAAAAGGAAACGAGGATAGCAACCTCGTCTGTAGCTCCAACCGCTGCTGCCATGTCAATGCCAGGTACGATGTTTATATTTAAATCATGTTGATTTGAGAGAACACATTAATTAGACCAAATCTTTTTTCGTCATTGACTGTTGCTGCTGCGGTGTGTCTTGTTTCTGTGATTGTTTATAAATTTTTCTTATCCCCTTTGACGGAGTTTATCGGATGTGCAAAAACACGAAGTAAACCGCTAACGTAAACAGATAACTGTATTTTCATTTTTATTGTTTTCTTAATCATGTTGTCTTAAACCCTGCCTTTCAGGTCCTATTGCTGGTCGTACGCCTGAGCCGGGAGCCTTCAATTCAACAGGTGGGGACTGAGCATGGTTCATTACGATTCTTTTGTTATTTTACATTTTATCTTTGTATTCCAGGGAGTTTTTGCTGAAGCCTTCCTGCAGTCGTCTGCTTTATTTCTGTTTGAGTACTGGTGAAGTAATTGTTCGTAACTTGTAATTTTTAAGTGTTGAATGGATATGTGGATTTATATGTCCAAAGTTACAAGTTTAAAGTTACAAAACATGGAGTATTTTAGGAGTGACGGCGCCGAGTCCTGTTGTCGTACAGGCGCCGACCGAATCGAAGAAATCCAACTTTTTCTCGTCGATGGGAAAGAAAAAGAAGGACAAGAAGAAAAGATTCCGAAAAGAGGACATCAGTAATCCGACCAACTTTGAGTCAGTTTCATTTTTTTTTGGCTCCGGTGCTCATTTTATTTCTTAGTGTTTAGGTAGCTAGTCTAACTTAAAGTTAGTTAGCGTGGTAGCTAGTCTAACTTAAAGTTAGTTAGCGTAAGGTATAAAGTTAGCGTAGGGCATATATGACTTATTTTTGTGTTGTGTTGAAAGTTGAAGTAATCACGTTAGACCTCTATTCACTTTTCTATGTATGTTTATGGTGGTCTATTTTTTGTTTGTTTCAGGCACAAAGCCCATGTGGGATGGGATCAGGATACGGGTTTCTCCAATAAAGTTTACGATCCCACGCATATCGACCAAAGTGTAGCTGAAATAATTCGGGTCAGAATTGCCTTCTTTTGTATTTGTTATCATGTGTCTGATTTTGAGACCTCCTTCGCCAATGCGTCATTTGTTCCCACTATTTGTGTGAATCAGAACATGTCGCATGCGTAGTGAACCAAACTAAGCATTGAAAAGTCTCGGCAATTAGATATTAATAAGTATGTCGAGTTCGGAGGTACTACAGGGAATATGCAATCTGTATCATAAATAGGATTTCGGGTACCACCTCCGGACTTGACTCCAGGTCCAGGTAGCATCCGAAGTCCGAAGTTGTTTGTCAGGTTAGTTCCGTATCTGTCATTCATTGTGCCTCACGAATTTCTCGGTGTTTTCAGGCGGCTGGTATGGATACAGCAGGAATGGACAAAAAGACGATCAAATTCGTCTACGACTTCATTGATAATTATCAAAAAGAGAATCCATCGCCTCTCCCCGTCGCTTCTATTAATAAGTGAGGGAACATTTATTAGTTTCTACTTACTTTTCATCCAGCCATTTCACTTTGTGGTGCTTGTTGGGCGATATCACTTTTTGTCGTTGCTATCAGCTGTTGAGCGCAACCGCCCATGTATCTCCTAATGAATTCTTGGCGTATATTTTTTTTACTTTTCTATAAATGTCAATAATACTTCCAACTGAATTCTAGGACCTTTTTTTACTTTTCTGTGTATAACTTGTCAATAATTGAAGTTTACACGATCATCATACAATGTCGATGTTCTGTGATGATTAAAATTACTTCCTCATATCAGGAGTGAATTTTCAGTTTTGCCACGCCTGCCTACCGCCAGCAACCAGGACAAATTGCCCCATTGAACAACTGGGGATCGCCTTCACCGCAATCGGTAAGATTTATTTTGAATTGTTTTGTTATGAAGTAGGACTTCGAGCGTTGAGCCGAGTATGACGTCACTAATCATTTGTAAGAAAGTGAAGCTACGTGCCGAGGACGGTAGATCAAGCTAGTTCATGGCCGAGTACGGTAGCCCACTGATTTTTCAACTTGTCTTCAATCAAAAATAATATTTAATGAATTTTGCCTTTGCCACGTATATGTATTCATTTCTTCTTGAATAATGTCTAGACAAAGAGCGACCTCTGAAATGATTGACAACGTTTTCCGTATTCCCTTTGTGAGGCACCTGTAGTTTGCGCGTAGAAATGTGTGCTCATTTTCGAATGAGAAGAGACACCACTTTTTTTCTGTTTCTTGTGTGACACGTCATTTAAATTATTGCAGGGCCCGCCTGCGGCACCTCCGCCCCCTCAGCGTGGTGCTAGTGTGCATCAGAGTGGAGGCGTGCCTCCAGCTCGCCCTCCACCCCCGCCACCCTCGCAAACAAGCTCGAGACCACAAAGACCGCTTCCTCAGGTTTGTGGCGGTGTTTTCTTGGCACGTGTGGTATGTGGTTGTACTGTACTTGCGCTGTAGCTCCGGATTAGCACTAACAATAAGGTGTGGTAACCCCTACCCCACAAGTCAAAACATGTATCTGAGGAGTCAAAGAATCCAAGTACCGTAATACGATATTTTTTTGACGTTTTGATGCTTTTTGTTTCAATACGTTTAAAGTGTTTTGTTATACATGTTTATTTTTATGACTAAACCATGTTTTTTGAAAGAAAAGAAATAGGACACGAATGTGCCTCTCCATTGAATGTGACGTTCCTATTTAGGTGCCGCCCACTGGTCCGGTGATGGGCAACCGGCCTGACATGGTGCCTCCTCCCCCGCCTCCCCTCCCTCCCGCAGGACCTTCATCTGGGGCAGCTCCTCCCCCGCCCCCGCCTCCACCCCCTCCACCCGTATCATCCAGTGCCCCACCACCCCCGCCTCTTCCCGAGATGGCAGGATTGCCCGCCCCACAAGCGAGTAGAGGAAATCTTTTGGCGGTAGGCTTTTGCTTTTAGTATTTTGGTATTTGGTTACAAGTTCCGAATTCGTACAGCATATTGTGTGAGATAATTGTGTACAGTGGCTGTTTATTACGTAACATTGACATTGTATGTTGCGAATTAAGAACATCACAATCACAGAGTAAATCACGCAATAGGTGATGTGATGATGATGAGGAGAAATCAGTATACGTAACTGGTTCGCTAAAATTTCGTATGATACCTTACCTTATTTACCTTAGAGATCCATCTTCAGCAGCTTGAGCAGGTTGCGTGGAAAGAAACAAATTACGGAAACAACGTTGGCTTTTTAAACTATTTTGAATTTCAGGAGATTCAAAAAGGAAAGAGTTTACGTCCGGTCGGCGAGACCGCTTCCATCAGTTCGAATAAGAGTACAGGGGATGTGCGTGGTAATGTTATGGCGCAGATACGACAAGGAGCCAGTCTTAAACACGTAAGTTCTGTTGGAAACCTTTTTTTTACACAATTGACACTTGTAAGCAAATTTCTCCTGTTTTACCCTTTTCCATAAATGGAAGTGGTCTGTTTGGCTAGTGAGCAACAGTTTATATGGAAATTTAACAACGATGTGTTGCGAAATAACTTTCGAACATTATCACGACAAACTGGAGGTTGTGGTGGGTTTTTTTATTAAACTTTTTATTTATCTATTTATCCTTTCATTCCTTTCATTATTTAAGTAACTCATACTCGTTCAGGTTGATGTTGATGCGGAGCAAGAGCGTCGACGGTCGAACAATGGTGCCACGTCGGATATGGGTGGAATTGCGGGTGCTTTGGCCCGAGCTCTAGCCGATAGAAGGCATAATATGGGCAGTGATGACTCGGATAGTGATGGTACGGTCTTTTGCGAAGTCATACTTTTTTGTCCGAGTCAATAAATTAGTAAACCGTCAGGGTAGTTAACTTGTCGGTGTGAAAAAATAAAGGAACTTCGAGTGACGCATGAATTTTGTGCGAAGCCATGGTTTGCAGAATGATTTACTAGTTAGATACTTACGTGGAGCGGGGCAGGAACTTATACCCGCTTTGTAAACTGTTTGCGGACCTAGAACTAACTATTCTTGTTTTTAGATTCGGCGGAGAACAACGAGTGGTCCGACTGATTGTGAGAGGCATGCAAGGGGAATTAGATTTCAATTTATTTTGTTTGTACTACGTCTATGCTTCTTTAAACCTTTATTCTTTGTAATGTTTATTTCTAGTGGAAAGGATCTATTTTTCTTTAAAAAAACGTTTAGAAGTGTGGTACTAGTTTCTAGTGCTTTTACCCCAGTCTACCGGTGATTGTTTGTTTATTCTTAGTAATGTGTCTGTGATTCCTTAAAATA
Organism: Pelodera strongyloides; assembly: GCA_036852015.1. Classification (NCBI taxonomy): domain Eukaryota; kingdom Metazoa; phylum Nematoda; class Chromadorea; order Rhabditida; family Rhabditidae; genus Pelodera; species Pelodera strongyloides. The sequence continues at coordinate 242,330 of JAANDG010000069.1, read as the reverse complement.
TGCTCATTATGTGCAATTTGCGTTGTTTCGGAGTTGAGGTCAATAAGCTATATTAACTGTTTTCTTATATTCACCCAATAATTTGCCAAACTACTCGTGCATATTGTATTTTATTGCTTTTCTGGTGTTGTTGTTGTCCTGAATTTCTGATTGCTTTAGTTTTTTTGAGCGATGTATGTCTAATTCTGGTCACTGGATGTACATCTACCCTATGCGTAGAACTCGCTGAAAAGACTCGTGCGCTTGTTTCGGAAGAGTATGACAGAAACTGTGGGGGAGAGACTTGTTTCTCGCCAATATTTGCGCGCGTTCCTAAAACACCTGGAGCGCACTAACGTGTGACCGGCTACGCCTTGGCGCTGTGTTTTTGTAGGCGTTAAGCGTACCGTAGGTTTCAATTTGTTAGAATTAAGTGTTGAAATTTCCATCCGATGTGAGGTGTTATGCATGCATGTTTTCCAGGGTTCTTTTTTTAAACTCAGTTTTGCCGAAAGTGTACTTGGTCGTTGTGAATAAAGTTTCTTAATATTTTCATTGACATATCGTTTTCTATTTTTAATGCGGTGTTGACATGGGTCGCCACATTCCTTTATCGAAGTATCCTCGTGATAATTTTGCACCCCAGATTTACATCCACCAATGGGTTTAAAGATGTATAACAATACCAACCGGCTACGCCTCCTGAGGCCTGAGGTGTTTTTCCAAACTTATGAAACATCCGTAACGTAGATGAACGTCTTTACGAATGAAGACATACATAGTTCTTTTACCTGAGGATATTCTAATTTGAGCTGCGGCAATCTTATATCCAATGCGGAACAATTTATTCGAATTCTACTTCCGTAGCGTGTGTGCTAGCGCACGCTACAATTACTATTCTACTTCCGTAACATGAGTGCTAGCGCACGCTACAATTAATATAATAAGATACAAGTATTTTTCAAATGAACTAATTTGGGTTCTGCATTCCTTCCCATGTAGCTTATGCAAATAAGCGCGCTAGTTTTAGTATTTACGTTTATTATTTTGTATAAACCATAGTGTGTTGCCCCACACTAGGATTCAAAGCAGACGTTATATTGTGACTACAGTATGTCATTTTCAGACTTTAATTGCGCATAGTTGCGTAGATACCTCGAAGCGTAACTATAAACCAGCAATACGCGTTCGTTCTAAAATGCATTTGTTATCGTAGTGGTTACACTATTTGTGGCGAATGTGCCGAGTCGCGCCGCGTGGCGTTGCGTGCGGTCTCGGAAACAACTGCATTTCTTCTAGCACTCAATCGATTGCATATGGAGGTGCACCGTCCGGAGCAGGCTGCTCCCCGGCACGATCATTGTGCCGGGATTCCAACTTCCCCCGGAAAAATGGTCATGGGGCGTTCCGATGTGAGTTGTTTGTATTGTTGTGAATAATGAGTGGATCTAGAGCGGAGGTTATACCAAAAGAAGGGGTGTAGTTCAAGAGTTTGGTGCTACTCACGATGGGGCAGTGGGTACTCCACAATTTGCTTGACGTGGGAAACCAAAAACCCCCTATTTCGCCCCGACCAAGTCCCTCAAAAATCGGAGCGAAAAGAATCAGGGCGAAATCGGGGTTTTTTTGAAGATAATCGGGTTTTTTACTTTCCTGTGTGAAGTTTAATAAGGCCACGCCCCCTATAAATGTGGAGTAACACTCCCCTCGTTAGTAGCATCCAGAGGGTTTCTCAGACCCAACTTCAAAATCCACTACTTGTGTGAGGCGCCTTTACAACATGTAATTTGGCTTGGAAAGCATTTATGGGCTACCCTCACTAGTCCATATTGAAATATATTGACCTATTTGCCATTGACGGTTAACTGCCAAACTGCCCCGAAAAGTCATAAAGTAGTATTGTAAAACTGGATGTGATGTTCTTCCATTACTTTCATGTGAGAGATGCACATATTGTCTATTTGCAGCCTCTAGATAACCTTGACTATGGTAGGCAGTGTGCGAGAGATCATGCACATGTCTCCATGTAGGCGATTACACGGTTACTTAACGATTCAGTTCAGATGGCGCCCCTGGTGGATGCATTGTGCATCACAGATGGACCCCTAAGTGGCCCCCGCGTAGTGGTGCGGGACTGTTGTGCGATGCCCATTTCGAAGGCATCGCCAGCCCCGCACCCCCGGCTAGGCCAATGGGTTCTGGGAAGGAAGTGAGTTTTTTTATTACTGCTTGATAATAGATAGGGTTTTTGCTTTGTCTCATAATTTGCTTCCTATGTGGCATAGCCTTCTGAACTGTTTTTTTTTTATAAAGGTCTTATTCATTTAGAACCCGTCTCCCGAACGGGTTTTTCGAGTTTATAGTCGAAACGACCCAGGAGGATCTGATCCCCACGACTGTGCGGGACGGCCCGCAGGGAAGAATTTTAAAGGTATCCCCTTACATGTTGTTATTTATTACGGTAGTTTAAGGCTTTTTTTCGTGACAGTAACGTAGGGTCTTATTTAGAAATAATGTATTGGGTTCAGCGCATTTTCTCTTTTATGAATGTAAATGAAAGTATACATTGCTTACACCTATCACATTTAACCTGGAAACCTCTTCATTCACTCACATGAAGGATGAAGGGGGAAAATTGACAATTGATATCGTGAAAGAATATTTGCAATACTTCTGGAAAACATTGTGTTCTACTTTGTTACTATTAACTCCTTTCACCAGTCGATTATTTCCAGCTATTGGACAAAATCAGGATTGAAGAAAACCCCCACCCCGACGGCGGATTTTACGCCGTCACTGAGACGTTTGCTGATAAGGTTGTTATCAGCCTCCCCCATGCATGGAACCCCACCCAGATGAAGCAAGAGTTCATTGCTTATGTGTTTTGGTAAGTTAATTGTTCTGTCATGTATTGTTTATGTTTTTCAACGTACTCGGTCTCGCTACTCCCGCTAAAAAAAAGAAGTTAAAATGCATGATCCGTTCAGTGGTTCACGTCCTTCACGGCGTTCTTGTTTCAACGGTGTTTACATCAATTTGTTTAGGTCCAAACAAAAAGAATTTTATTTGGACGCGAGGATGAGCCTTGCAGAGCAAATGAAGAAGGTGAGCTGGTTATATTATAGGTGTAGGTAATTTTATTATGTCGTTTACTTTTATTATTGTAGCATTGCCTGTTCCAAGTTGTCCGATACTTTGTGTGAAGTATTATTTGAATGCGTTTCCGGTCACGCTTTACCCGCCTACACTTTTTGTTCTAACGGTAATGTCATTAAAACTGTATTTAGATAAGATTATCTAAGATGTACGCGAGCATGGGAGTGCCCCCCGTTATGTGCAAGTGGGAGTTGCGGAAGAAAAAGGGTCTGTCGAATAAGTACTACATTAATTTCCTTATGATGTGTCTATTTGGCTGTGTTTTGTATTCTGGGTATATATCGGTCCGTTAAAATCACGCTCTAACTTTCACGGGATTGGCTACAGCCATCTCCGGAGCGCAGGCTATTGCAGTTTGAGTGAGTGGAATCGTGGAATGGATACTGTCATTTTATGTTTTGACCCTCAACAAAACGACATTTTACAAATTTGCGCATGGAAGTTGAGCCTTACTTGTATTTAATTATTTGATGTGATTTACGTGCTTTTTAGGAGCGTCTCCGAGATACAATGTGAAAAGTGTGTTAAATCGCGCGATAAGAAGAAAGAGAGGTTTGTATCCTATTTTTTTTGTTCTTATAGGTCTTTGTACGCACCTGTCCTTGAGCTTATGATATTTCACAATATTCTGGCGGTGCTGTCCAGAATGTTGTGGTATGGTAGTGCGGGTGGGTGTGCGGGAAAATGGATGTTTCATTTCTTTTACCTTACAGTTGGTTTTCCTTTGGTTGCACAAAAAGGTCGACTTCGTCGTTCAGGATGCGCCGTGCGGGCCGCGCCGGCCGAGCGGACGAGACCACCCGACGACCTGGAACGTGGTGGCCGGCGGCCCCTTTAATGGGTTGGGCCGCGGTGGGTCCGGGAGGACAAACTCCGCTCGTTTTCGCGCACCAAAATATCGACTGTCTAAAAGACGTGTTTTGATGGAAAGCGTTGTGGAAGTTGAGGAATGTATGGATCCCACGAAGCATGATAGCATGAGACTGATTGCCATTATTCTGATTATTCTAATTATTCACATGAGAGCACGAGACTGCCCATTGTCATTATTCTAATTATTCAACTGCAATTACATATTTTTAAGGCCATACCCCTCCCCCATTATTCAGAGGGGCATTCTAACATGGCTAAGGCTAATATTCTTAATTTATAATATTGTCCATGAATGGAAGAGAACATGTGGATCTAATGTCTTTGAATGAAAGAGAACATGTGGATAGAGTGCTATATTTCCTTGTGCTATGTCTGCATCTTTTTTCCGGTGAGAGATGATGAGAGTCCAGAGTTGTGTTTTGTCTGTTATATGTCGGCGTCTTTGAGGTACTATAGTAAAATCTCGTTTCCGCACACCTGCCTGTACCACGTCATGTAGATTACAGGGAAACTCTTAATAACCGCACTAAGTTTCCGGTAGTCTGCGAGTGATGCGGGTGAACAATGGCGATACTAGAATCAACCTAGAATGATATAAATGTGAATGAAATTCTAAAACCACCATGCGCGGGAGTTAGGAGGGTATCGTGATTATCGTGAATGATTGTTTGCCTTCGTGTACTTGAAATATGCTTCCGAAGAAATGTTAAAATGAAAGAACATTTGTGGCTGTTATGTTGCTGTTCCATCGCCTTACACATGTATCGAGTTTATGTCTCGAATGATATCTTCTTGTTTGCTGTCTTTCTTTCGCCTCTTATGTGCACGAGCTTTTTCGCGGTTGACCTCGGCCTAATTATTCCTTTTTTTCAGATGTCGTGACGATGGCGCGCGCTCAGAATTGGGAAGGATCTGCGAATACAGTTACAGTAGAATCATTAAGGATCAGCAGCGACAGGTTAGTTCATGTGTTTTTTTTTTAGTTGAATCGCTTCGCGTAGCATGGGCTATCTGTTATCGGTGTTTCATTTATTAATGCTGTTTATTCACGGGTACTTAACTTGTATCAAGGTTTTGTCTCAGAGCGGACGTAATCACTGTGATACACCCAACCACAATTACCAATGTATTTTTGTCAAGGTTCAATAGATTACGCAAGCTTAAGTTTCAACCCCAAAAACTTCCGAATTCACTTTTCAGGGAAGTGAAAAGAGACTATAACGATAATCAAGGCACTAAGATAAACAAGCCTGGACTGGCCATCAAAGAAAAGGTATGAGTGACCAATTTGCCCGTAGTCCATAGATTTGTTTAGCTTGAAATGAAGATGTCCAGACGTATTCGCTCAGTTATCTTTATCTATATTTCTCCTCATTTCATTTCTAGTATGTCACAAATCCCTCCACGAGTCGAGTCTGTCTGTAATCATATTTGATGTGTTCAAAGCATATCACCATGATGTCGGTGTATTTCTGTTGCAGATGGCGAGCACCAAGGCACGCTTTATCAAGGGACTGGTGTGCGCGAAGATGCCTGGAGACGGGAGATCTCCTCTGTATGTAGTCTACACAAGCGACAAATCGGCCTTGTTGATGTCAGCGCTTCTCGATTCTGAATCAGCAGCAGACTTATCGGCACAACCCCTTGCACTTGGGGATTTTGTGAAGATTTATGTAAAGTTAGTGATTTTTCATGCGATGTTTTATCAATTAAAAGTGATTAGAGTAGAGTGAGTGGTTCTAATTCGATTATGAAATCCAGTTCCTTTCGCCTTGCCCCTTACGCCTTTGCTCTCGATAAAATAGAAAGGAGCGAGGAAAGTACAGCCGTGCAGCCGGTACTGGATCCAGTTTTTTATGTTTCTATGTTGTTGTTTGTACTAGTTAAACTACCAATGATAATATTTAGGCATGAGAAGGTCTCGTCTTCAAATATTTTGTTGGACTATACAGTTGAATCGTTCACTCGTATGGCGCCGCCGTCCGACTTTTCTGCTACTGTTGCAGACAAAGGCAATTTTGCCTTGGTATGTTTTGCTATGTCTTATTATTATTTTTTAGCAGTTCTTTCTCTTACGAGGGAACGACGCACGTAATCGGTGGGAATTATCTAAACTGATGTCTCCACATGAGAGAGCATTGCTTCAGGCGCGTTTTTGGATAAATAAATAAAACATTTCGGTATTTTTTTAGAAGCGTGTTGTAAAGTCGATCTAAGCCGTAAGCGCGTGGTTCCCTTGTTAATGATTTTTTTTTAATTGTACACTGAATAGCCGCATGTAGAGGACAGAAAGTGACAATCTGTGTGTTTTAGTTGAAGATGCCCCTAGTCCTTTCTAATGGAAAGTTGCTCTCGTTGTGCAGAACAATTGTGACCCCTGTTAGTGAGGAAGTTTGTAAGGTGGGTTATAGTTTTTGGCTCAAACCTCAAACCTTTATTATACTTTTTCTCCAGCTTACCCCCGGTACCTCACATTGAAGGCAGTTTTGTTGAATTTTGATTAATTTTGAATTTGAATTGTAATGAAATGTGAGATCTTGTGAACAATGTGAGTGTCAAACACGTGAACTAATTATGAAAAACAAATACACTAATTACCTCCAACCTTAGTCTTTAAAGGGACAGGCCCACCGATATAAACCTATATTTATTATTTGTTCATAATTCATAAAAAGGGTAATTATTATAGTATATACAAACTAAATAGTATTAAGTTTTACCATGGGGAAGTTTTTCGGGTGAGGTTTCCTTACGGAAGGTACCGTAGACAAGCCTTGGGTGAAAGAAAGTTAAAACATTTTTAAGGCAGTTAAAACCTCCCCATAGTACCGTAGTTGTTTGCTTATATTAGTCCTGCGACGAAACACGAGAGAGTATGCTGAATAAAGAGGCACCAGCCTAAGAAGACACATATGCACATGAGAGTGCAGACAACTAGGCAAACCAAGACGAACAAAAAATGCATACACCTTTAAACAAAGACGGCTCTACGGTACCTTCCGTAAGGAAAGCTCACCGGAAAAACTTCCCCGTGGTAAAACTGAATAATATTTAGTCTGTATATATTTTAATAAATACTCTTTTTATGAATTATGAACAAATAATAAATATAGGTTTATTTCGGTGGGCTTGACCCTTTAAGTTGTACTTAAAGGGACAGGCCCCATCAAAATAAACGTATATTTACGATTTCATCTTATTTTTTATTCATAATGTTTATTACAATATATACAAACTAAATTTTATCGACATTCACTCCGGGGAACTTTCTTCCGACGAGCTCAACGTATATTGCTACCGTTTCCTGGCCCTTCCTCTCGTTGCCTATACGCTCTGGTTGTCTGCTCTCTGGGCGTGCGCAGTCCTTTTTCCTCTGGCGCCCCTTTATTGAGCATACTCTCTCATACGTAATGCTAGAACTGTGTTATAACATACGCAAATTAAAAGATTTATTAGAACTGAATTGATGCAGCTACGGTACCCTTATAAGTTGGGCTCGTCGTAAAAAAGTTCCCCGGGCGGGGTGAATGTGGATAAAAATTAGTGTGTATATATTGTAATAAACGCTGCTAATAAAAAATAACATGAAATCGTAAATATATGTTTATTTTGATGGGCCTGTCCCTTTAAGACAAGAAAACAAGAATAAGCGTAATGTTTAGTAAAGATTATTAACTGGTTGTTCAGTTTTTCTCCATCCTCGCTTTTGGGTTCCTTTCACGGCTGGATCGACGTAGCGGCGGCGCAGTCGTCACAGTAACGGGTTGCGGGGTAGAGGTAGCATCTCGGAACATCTGCTCAGTTTTAAAATCCGCTTATATATGGGCCGCGAACGTGCACTTGAATTAAACTTTCGCACTTTCCACGTTCGCGAACGTGCACTTAAAAGCTCTATCACACAACACTTGACGTATTGAAAGTGCAACACAAGGACCTTCGATTGATACTTTGATTTAGACATTAATTTTTTTGGTTTCGTGAAGTTGCAATTGCATTAGGGGCTCGAGTTTGAGAAACTTCTTCCACTTTGTATAGCTATGTAAACATTCTGTTTCAGAACATGGTGAATGGCGAAACGTACACGGCAACCGTGCACTTTCAATACGATGCAAAGTCTCAGGGAATAACCCCCGTTGTTTCCCCAATTCTTTGTGAAGGTAACCAATGTTCTATACTTTGTTTTCTCTTTATTTTTGGTTCACTTTCTCGTAATTTTCTATTGTCAATCATATGGGGTATTTGTATTTCAGAGAATTCAGTCGGGAGTAAGAATGTGAATTGCCTGCAGTCGCAATCAGAGGTCTTCGCGGTTAGTTTAGTATTATAATTTTTTTCAAATAATTATTACCGTTTTGAGGTAAATTGTACTATTCGAAATTTTTCAAGTAATTAGTTCGATCACTATAATTTGTTATTAGACAGTACTGATCTTTGCGGCATTGGACGTGTATCATTTAGTTGTGTGTGCTCAACAAAGTCAGATAATTGTGGGCTATCCTTTAAACATTTTTTATTCATGTTGTCATTTTCAGCTTGGAGAGGAGCGTTGTAAGTCCGTATCGCCGACTTTGGGCGGAACCGGAACTTCATCCGAGGTATAGTTATATTATCTTCGCGTACTACTCAGCACTTGTGCTGTTTGCAGACTGTTCATTCTCAATTCCGCTATTTGCACTATTGTTAGGCAATTAGGCTAATTGTTGTATATTAAAAATTTCCCCGGGGCTAGCATCTTTCTTTCTTTGTCGTAACTTTTTTTTGCCCGCCGGACTCCAAGAATTGTTCAACTGCTATACATACGTATGTGAATTCGAAAAGGATATTCCTTCAAATAATACGCGAGGCCTTGTGATTACGTCAAACCCCGTTACCGTTTTCCCAACGAAGACTGGGAAGAATGATTTATTGACTGACATCTGCTGAGGCACTCAGTATTCCCTTTGATACTGTGTTTCCAATTACGGTACGCTAGAGTTTCAGGCAACATGTTCGCACGGATCGGACGACAAAGACAAGGTAAGTTTTTTCATGGGGTTTATTTTTTTTATTGGATTTTCTAGCAATGTTTTTTCCTATGGTGAAGAAACGTAACTTCCTATACAGACGTATATTGTATTCCTGAAAATATTGATTTTGCGACCCTGATTCATAAACACAATATGTTATTTCACTGGTTCAAGGGAAGCATTTTTCGCTCTATCAGTTTGTATGTTAATCCGTACTTCTTAGCATTTTTATGTTTTATTGTAGGCAACTACAAGGAAGAAGAACAAAAAGATTTTCCCCGTAGAAAATCCTTACAAAGTTAGTTGTTTTATACATTCCTTACATTCTATTTCGAATAGGGTATTGCGAATGTTCTTAAATAAAGATTTATTCGTTGCGCTAACGTTCTCTGTTTGTAAGCTAATTTCTCCCATATTTAGGCGAGAATACAAGTCGGTGCAGCAATGCCTACTCATGACAATTTGGACCGATTCGTCGACATGCACAGACCAGTTAGTCCCATTTCCTTTTTCTTAAACTTTATCGATTTATCTACTACAATTAGTTAGGCTAATTATGAAATTTTTCATTTAAAACCTGTTTATCGTTCTCTGGTGCGCTCTAGCTAATCCTTTGCTTTACATTTGCTTTAACTCAAAACTTAAAAGTTTCGCGTTGATTTTCCTTAATCTGACCCTTTAGCATTGACCACGTACAGTTACAATTTAAATTAATAATTACAAGCTGTGTATTTCAGCACGGGCTCCCTCCATTTGGGTTTTGTGGCACGTATTCCGATGACGAATATAGTTCGGAGGGTATGGAAGAAGAAAGTATGGATGACAGCATGGACATGGGAATCGAAGTGGAACAACCCGAAACAGTTCGTTTCTTTCCCGCAAGCTTCATGACTGAAAACAAATGAACAGCCAAAATTTCTGGCCAAAGGGGCTTTATGTAAAGCAACGGGTTATTAGTAAGCCTGACTATATCAGTCAACGATAGTAATCAACTATGAGAAGATTTCGTAAGTAACTACTTGTGAGGTGAGTAAATCTATCAAATTTTAAAAATAAGACCAACTGGTCTGTAATTTTATTGATTAGTGTGTATTTTTAGAGAGATGCGAGAAATCAAGAGGATAGTAGTTGGAAGATGGATCAACGAGATGTTTCCCCCGATATGGACCGCATGCAATCATACGTAGAACCAGTACTACAGATTTGATATTGCATATATTACCTTTGTTTTTTCATGTGTTTTTTATTGCGGAAAACGGTGATAACGGAAGAGAGCCACTATTTCTGGTTCAAAGTGGCTTTAACAAAAATGCGTTTGTTTTGTGAGTTTTATAGTGGGTGGTTTTAGAGAGTGGAGAGAAGTCAAGAGAGTTTGGATTGGGATACGGACGAAAGAGTTGCCTTCTCCAATATCGAACGAATGAGAATAGGAAGCCACCCCCAATCTCACGAGGATTCACAACCTGTTCAGGTACAGTTTTGTTTTTATATTACGGTTTTGTTGCCTTTTTTCCATTGGGCCATATTAATATCGCATCTGTGTCGTGGTTTTTGTCCATAATTTTCATTCTGAAAACAGATGAGCAAAGGGAACGGTAGTGGCTTTATCAAATGATTTGTAATTTATTAACGTGTATTTTAGAGAAAATCAAGCGCAAGAAATCGAGTGAGTTGGGAAATGGACGGCCGAGTCCAGCCGGATCAGGTACCATTTTGCATTTGATTGCCGTTGCTTTTCTTTTCCATTAGGCAGTATTAAAGGGATATGGTGTCACTAGGGATTGCACGTCTTGAATATTTTTTATTGATAGTATAGCCTATGCTGGTCACAATACGAAAATTAAAGTAAATTGTCTTTGCTCCTCGAGGCAGGAGACAGGAGCATGCTCAAAAGGTGCTACCTCGAATTTATAAAACAAGTGGCGCACTGCGTGTTACCGAAATAGCGTGATAGGGCTGGAGACGCTAGAAGATCTAGGCTGGGAAACTGAAGGGTTAAGTACACTACTTGGGTAAACTGAACCCGTAAACAAACCCCATAAGTGTTCAGTGGAAGTGTTACGTAACACCTAGGTAAACTCAACGGTTAAGTTGAATAGTGCATTTTTCCTCCGCAGCGTGCATTTTTTTTCAAGTTTTTTTGGACTTTGCAGTAAAGTTCGTGTTTTCCCAGTGAATTACTATATATTTTACTATGTTAAGCATTGATGTGTTGCCTTTGTGGTAACTCTCTTTATCTATTCATGTTATTATTGAAATATGGTCTGTATTGTTCATGTTCCTCGAATTATTCTGCCTTTGGTTTATTTTATAGAACGCGCTGCATCGAGTACGTGGGACGAGGAGGATCACTGTCCTGAATCGGCATGGAGTGTTGCTTCTCGATACGAACATCGCCGAATGTAGCCTTTTCCACTGTGGTATGTTTTACTTACACAGCATCTTCTCAATCCTCAAATGAGCAGTGAATTTCGTTAATTTCATCTTGTCTAGATGTGTACGCGTTCCTATTCTCTTTTTAGATGTGATGCTTCTTGTGCCTTCTGCGTCCCCTCTTCCCCTGGCGTGTTCATCAACTGTACATCAACTGCGAAGATCTTGAAAAGGTCTGACTGGAATCTGACGGATGTTCTGCAGTGGCGCTGCGCTGATGCAGGAGTGTGAATGGAGATGGAGATTAGAAAGATTGTCTTTGCTTTCAATAGATTTGTTGGTTTTGTAGACAGCGCATTTTGTCTTGTCCTACTTTTCGAAGAGTGACACCTGGCCTGTATGCCTTTACTTTGTTAGATCGTTATTGTATGAGATGTACCGAATATAGTTTTCCTCTAAAATTGTTTATTGCTCCAACTTCTGCCTACTTATCGTATCCGTTAGGTTCTATCCAGAAATGCCAGTTTTTTCATTGATCGTTAACGATTATTTAAAATACATATCTGAACGACTATTTCTAACAGCTGTATTTTGTATCTTGTGTAATTTTATGCTTGAAGCGAGCCTTTCCTCTTTATACACGATTTTATGTTTTATATTTTGCTATGTTTGAGTTTTGTTTATTGACACTTTATAGAATAGTTTATTTAACGTACATGCACCTACCGTAAAGCCTTATAATATATTATTAACACAATTTATGTGTTAATAAGTATTTATATACTTATTCTTTATGTTCATCTTGTATTTCGTTTTGGCTGGTTTTCGTTGCTTTTATTATAATAAAATTATTTAAGGTAAATTTCTCGTTATTTTTAGTGTGCTCTAATTTTTGGATAGGTTACCGTATTTTAGTAGTTGCGACACTATTTGGTGCTACCTACCCGCAGAAATTTTCCCGAAGGTGCGCTCTAAAACACAAACGCGGTACCGTAGTCGGGGCACTTAAGGGTTAAACTTACCACTTCAGCTGAAGGGTTAAGTTTAACAATAAACGAACCCTTCGGCGGAAGTGGTAAGATTAACCCCTCAGTAACCCTATCAGAGATGCATGACCCTTGTATTCACCCTCTGTCTATCAGTCCATCACAACACTCTCTGTACCTCTTGCTCTAGCCCTGTCTAGCTATTTGCTATTTCGCGCTTGTAACACAGTTTGGCGTACCGTTTAACTACGGCTGCGGTATGCCAGTGGTTTTATTAATGTGAGGTAGCTTAGCTTCTGACTTCTGAGCCTCGAGGAGCGAAGGCAATTCCTGTAATTTTCGTATGGTGACCAGCATAGGCTATACTATATTAATATAAAATTCAAAAGTTGCAATTCCTAGTGACCCTGTCCCTTTAATATCGCATCTGTACCGTTGTTTTTTGTCCTTTACATTCTGAAAACGGAGCATGGTCGGATGGAGAGCGATGTCCCTGGTTAAAGTGTCTTTATCTATGCTTCATGATTTATTAATGTGTTTTTAGACGTACGCAAGACAGGAAGTTAGCAGGGACATGGAGGATCAAAATGTGCGCCGCAGACCAATGCAAACCCATCCCCAACCCCGCTTTGAGGAAGCTCAAAGAGTTCAGGTACAATTTTGCATTTGTATTGCCTTGCTTTTCTTTTACGTTAGGAATACGGATAGAGGGTCACAACTTTTGTTTATAAAGAGTTTATTGATGCTATGTAATTAACATATCTCAAAGGGTAGCCCTAAGACACCACGCTTCACAACGCAAACACTGGCGAGGCGAGGGACCAAACAAGTTCAAGGTGGCTTTATACAATTATTTTGTAATTTAGTATATTGTGTTTTAGCGAGAAGTGAGGCGTGAAGCCGGTGGTTCTTCGGAAGCGGAACGTTTCCGACACCCGCACCTCACCGACAGTGAGCGATTTGCCGCCGACCGTGTGCGAATTGCCAACCACCGCCCTCTCTCACGGCCGTCGACGTCGAATGCCTGGACCGAACCGACTGCCCGGACCCAACCCATGTCTGCCCGGACCCAACCCATGTCTGCCCGGACCCAACCCATGACCTCCGCTGCTCAGACCCCCCTAACTGCAAGTCGAATTGTGTCACGCCTCTCTTCGAACCCTGCCCTAATGCAGGCGATCCAGAGTAGACAGCCAGCGCAGTATGATCGAATCAGATCATTCGGCGGTAGAAGTAATAACAAACGAAGGTCGGGTTTTTACTAGAACATACACATCCTGCTGTATGATGGTGTGTTTGAGTTTGAGATTTTGAAGTGATAACCCCCGGTAAATGACGTACATGTACATTATATCATTTTATGCATTAGTATTACTATATTAAGCGCATCATGCGCCAATTTTTTATCGTGAGATAAGTATTGTAATCTATTACATCGAAAACTATATGTTTGTGTTGGCTACTTGTTCAGCGTTCAGTCATCATCTTTCACCCCCGGACCCTTAGCACATTGTGCAACCTATTTTATATTTAAAATATTTAGACCCCCAAACCCAACAACTTGTTTAATGAATGGTGTGAAGACCTCGTAGCGTGGTTTATGCTTATTGTTCTATATGTACTGTAGTCACCCCCACTCCCAATTTATTAATGGTCAAATACCTCGTACCGTGGTTTGGTCAGTTTAGCCTCTGGCTTCAGCTGAAACTGCCGGTTTTATTAGCTTTTAATGTGCAAAATTGTATTTATTCTCGTGCCAATTTTATGTAATTTTCTTGGCAGCTGTTTTACCCCTCATCACCCCTGCCAGTTTTATCCTATACTATTTGACGCTTTTTTCGTAGCTGTTTTATTATATGTGTATTTTCCGGTGCTTTAGATAGAAGAAAAAAAAGAAAAACAAAAAAAAACTAATAAAATAAAATAAAATAAAAATGTCTATAAGAATGGAGTTGTACTTGTATATTGATGTACACTCGCTCCATTCTTGTAGACGGCCTTTCATCTCTTTATTGTATTTGTTTTGTATATTGTATTTATGTCTAATAAAGATTTGAAGGGCCAGCATTGCGTTTTATTTCTTATGTGAGGTTTTCATCACCGCAAGTTGTATTTTTGGACTTCACGACTTGATATTCTACCGATTTTGCGTGGATGTATTGGACATCGATTCAAAAGTAGGTATTCAGTGGCCATGCCTTTATTTGGTTTAGCCTTAGCGCGCACGTAGTTTATCTTTTAGGCCAGGCGTTCCCGAAAAATAATGGCCCGAGATAACTTAGTCCTTGGAATAGTTGTCCACGAACTGGATCGCCTCAGGTATTATTGACCTTTCATTTGATTGTGCTAGGTTTCCGTGATGTATGCTTGACTTGAGTGCTATACTTATGCTTTAGCATAAATTACTGAGAGTTCCTTTAATTATTCCAGGTTTTGCATTTCGGAGTACGATCACTTTGTCATAAACGATCGTTCGACCGGTCATGCGAACATCAGACCGGAGCATCTCGTGGTAGGAGACGTCGTTTTGGCGAATATTAGGTATTTTTATGCTTTTTAATTCTTTACGGCAGTGTTAAAGGCAGTCCGTGTCGATGCTAATTGTAAGATTGGGGTAATGTATAGAAAGTGAGCGTTAACAGCCTATTAAAGGGTCGTCATTTTCCTCTCTATTCAGATGATTATTTGGGAAACGGGTGAACCCATTTGGCGAAGGTGCCTGGTTTATTTTCGTAGGCCAGATCATTTGGTGAACACTGTGACGTCTTTGCCGTGAGCGAGTTTTCGCAAAAACCATCTAATATATTCACTCAGTGGTCACAAAGTGGACGGTGACGATCATCAAATGGTTTAACGGTTTAAGAAAAAAACATTTGGTGACCGACCGTTTTCCTCTATTGTCTCGGAAATTATTCTCTGCCTACGTGTTGAATAAGCGCCTCTATTGTTTCTTCTAATTTAAGGAGAGTGCCTGAGTACGTTAAATGGAGTGCAATGTCTCCTTACGAGGCCGTTTCTTTTCAACGAACGGAAGTTCCCGATGATTTGGTAATCTCCGGTGCTGCTTGGAATAGGAATCCAAAAGATCTGCGGGTTTGTACTAATTGTCTTACCATTTTTTATTGTCTTGTTTAAAGCGATATAACGGCTGGTTCTTGGAAGCTGATCCTGAACACCTCCATTCTATGTATTTTCATAGAACACGTTTTTTTATTTGCCGATAGATCAAGGTGGAAGTTTTGCAGCGTTGTTATAGATATAGATTAGCGGACTTGCCGCGTGAAAATAGTTTTTTCAGAGGTACTTTAGTTATGTTGTCTGTTCAAATACTTTAATGGGTTTCTCCCTTTAATGCCCCGACTTGTAGATGCGACAAGATCACGTTTTGTCTGTATATGATAAGTTCATGTCCTAATCAATTACTTGTTTTCTTTTTAGATCCGATGCAGGGTGCAATATCTACGGTATGACGAGCGGTTGGAAGCTGACGTTTATTGTAACAAATATTTCTACGAAGTTTTCGATGCTCATGACCTGTTGGTTAGTTTTCCTTCTTTTTTTCTCTTACAAAGTGTGCATACGCTACGCGTCGTACAAACTTTGATTGTAGTCGACGAGTTTGGGTTTGTTTTACTTTGTAAGATGTGCGTGAATTCGTTTTCGGATGTAGTTCTTCTTATGATCGACCTATTTGTAGCAAGGAAAATGGGAAGCAAATGTCATCTTGTCTCTAGCCCTACAGAATAATCGACGTGTGAGCTCGCTCGTTATTTCTGATGTGGAAATCGAGGTAGGTCGCTATTCGCTATTACAAAACATCTTATTTGTTATGGATGATGCTACTTAATGCTTAAATTCATAAAAGTCACCTTTACAATATTGTTGTTGAGTTAGTATTTTGATTGTGAACTTTACTAGTTTCATTGCTCCACAGCTAAACTATACGAACTTTTGCTCTTTTAGGAAGAAAGGCCAGTGCGTCGACCTTCCCGCGGGGAGGTATTTTCTGCACCACAGCGTAGCTCCAGCTATAACGGTAAAGGTTTTGAGTTTTGCAGACGATGACCCTAGCTCTAGTGGATTATTGTAACTTGTCTTGTACTTACAGATAGACGTTATTTTGCTTTGAAAAGTAGTGCATTCGTATATACTAGCTTTTGACCCGTCCCTAGCCATAAACCGAAAAGTTCCTTGAAACATTTGATGTTGTAAAAGTGGCCGACACGCAATAACATTGTTTAGGTGTCACAACCCACCTTGAGTCTAAACCAAAGACGCGAGCAGGAAATACAGGTTTGGTTTGACAGTATCAGTGTACGCTATTGTGCTTTATATTTTTAGTTGGATCTTTTTTAAGACAAAGTTATATTGTGTCATTGATCTGCATCTACAAGCCCGCCTAACCTTATTGAATTTGATTTCTAGGTACCGTCATATAGAATGGAATTTGTATATTTATCTTTGGAGTCTTTTTATCCTTTTTAAATCTTATTTTCATTTAGTGCACTCAAAGAATGGGGAGACTGAGAGTCGGAGCTTCCGGGATCGGGATTCAACTCGTGATGTTGAGAATGTGAGCGATCGATCCGCGCATCCTGCCATGTCGGTACGCCATTCGCTTTATTCACCATGTGACAATTATGCATACACATTACAGTACTCACAAGAGCTGGGAATAAAGCGATGTAACAGACGGTTTTTGAAACGTACTCAATTATGAAAATTAATATAAGAATATCGCGCGGCCAATTGCATGCATACGTTCCAAAAATCGGATGTTGTACTGCTTCAAAATAAGGATTTGTCCCCCATCCAGACGGTGAGCTTGCTGGCGAACCGGCTCCGGAAATAGAATATTGCAAGTTTGGACGGCTCATTACTGTACCGCCTCCCCATTAGAGTATAGACGTACGAAATTCGGAGGTGGTATGAAAAAATAGCAGATACGTATCACTAATAGAGAAAATGACCCGAGTCACCTTCGGTCGCACCGGCTAGATTTATGTGCCCCCCATCTAATTGCAAGATTATATTAGTCTCTATATTAGTCTCCTTATATGACCATTTGCAGGATCATCTGGACGACAAAGAGGCTCT
Source organism: Pelodera strongyloides (assembly GCA_036852015.1). NCBI lineage: Eukaryota > Metazoa > Nematoda > Chromadorea > Rhabditida > Rhabditidae > Pelodera > Pelodera strongyloides. Next base: position 224,860 of record JAANDG010000069.1, on the reverse strand, counting down.
CTCTATACTGAAGGCCCTTATGAAGGACGCAGAGCTAAGAAATCTTATTGAAGAAACCGATGATGATTTATTCCAGGATATCGTAACTATTACTTTTTAAGTGCGCGTAACTTTTTGTTACTGTCTATGTCTGATTTACAGTTATGATTAGTTGACTACAGTATGAAATGATTAGCATACCTACAGCTTGTTATGTTTAATGTATATAGTTCCAGTGTCTACAGTATACTATGCTTACTGTATACATAGTTCCAGTATATGTCCAGTTTAATTACAGTATTTTATGACTAGTGTAATTATAATATGAAGTTATTTTAAGAGAGTAAGGTGATGTTTGTAAATGTTTGTTTCATCGATTTGTTTGTGAATGATCAGTGTATTCATAGGACGGGTCAAGACCGAGGCTGTTGTTATCGGAGTTATACCAATAGGGAGTGCCACCCGTGTGTTTGTGTGTTATATAGCTTGTGTTATTGGGTTATCTGACCTATGTATAGGCTCAAGGATTTTTATTTCTGCTTGTATTCGCTGTTGTATTGTTAATGAATTTAAATGAAATATAATGTTTTACTTGTTGACTTTACATGAAATTGTGGTAAACTAACCAGCAATTGAATCTATTTTACTTTACTCTGGTTGTTCATCTTTACATTTACGATTTACGTTTTGCACTGTGGGCATGTTTGTACAACCAGACCGACCACCGAGCCGAGAGGAACTGAATCCAGTTAAAGGGAATGTCAAGGGGGATTCTGCGCAGAAGGCATCTCCTTTAAGCAGATGAAGTGGATCTCGAAAGGCGCACAAAGAAGTATACCCATCGATTGAAAAAAATTAAAATTTTGTCATAAATGTGAACAAAATCACATTTGGATCAATCAATAGGGCAGCTCTTATATCACAGTGGACCGCGCCGCAGTTGGAGTGCGTCGCGTCCGTTCAAACACGCCGTGGCTTCAGTGAATACATTGGTCTGAAGCCAAAATCCGAAATACTATGGTGAAGACATTTTCTGGAGGGGTTTGAAATTGTTTTTCTTTTTATCCAAAAGATTTTGTTTATTTTGGTTTTCACTTTTCTTACCTACAATAAATAAACAGATTATTGAGCCCAACATGCAAAACCGGCTTGACATTCCCTTTAATGTACGGTAGTAAGGGTGCGTGTGACGTCATTTGCATGCCTCCTGGATGTGTATTTTACCAATCTGTCTCCTCTTGCAGGGGGTTTATGGACGAAAAGAAGCGGTTCCAATTCACAGAAACAATTGGCGTTATTACTCGCTCGGTGGAAACTGACAATGATTTCGTGTGGTTAGTTTCTACATGCTAAGTTTACCTACATTGTTCTCTAAATAGTAACGGTATGCGGTTTTTGTTAGCAGAACAGAGGTCATATTCACCACTCCTATTCCCTCGGGGAAATAGTCCCTAGGGACAGAAAATAGCATTCTAATGTGAGAGACGCAGAGAAAAAGACGGGGAATTCCCCATGGGGAATTGAGTGAATATGGCCTCAGGACAACGTGCGCACTTGCACCGAGCATTAACCTTTTATATTAAAATAAAAATACGAAGCTTTGAGTTGTGTTTTGTTTCTAGGTATGGAATCACATCAATTGGACTGTTCATTTCACCAAATTTGCGGTGTCCAGGTAATAGTGATTCCTTAGAGACGCACTGTGATTCCGACAAACTTCAACCTGGAGACGTCGTGCATGTAATGCTCGAGTTCGTTTACCTATTTACATTTTTGTATTTATTATTCACGGTATTTTCGTACCAATACTGTCCATGCTGCCTTTCACTTAGTAAAGTGATATTGCGGCGTGATTTTACGCACCGAAGTTACTATACACATATGTATTACTTTTATCTTACTTTGGACATTATACTCAAATGATAGCTCTTAGTGATTTAATGGGGCGCGTAAACTATGTACTTTAGAGTCATGCCAAAATGGGTTGTTCACAAGAAGTGTCCGTTTGTGGCTATCACTTGCCGGCCGACATCAGCGCCCTCGATTCGTACTTATTTTATTGGTGGAAGCAGTAATTTTGACGAGAAAAGACTTATTGTAAGTTTCCTTTGCTTCATGGTCAATTCTTTCTGATTTTTTTAGTGAAACATTATGCATGTAAACCTGTCAATCCAAATAACTTTCTTCACTCGCCTTTTAGATTCGCTGCAAGATTGATTTTATGTCATATGATGAGGAATATGAAACCATTTGTTATAAGTGTGAAGTAGTGGACCGGGTGTACGACACGCGCTCCATTGTGGATGTGAGTTTAAGAAAAGTGGTTTTTGAAATAGGTATGAATGGTATGATATGTGGTTTGGAAGAGGGTTGGACTGTGTGCGCATGTATTATCGTGAGCTACCAGCTTCTGTTGACTGATGTGTACATAATTACACGCTAAGAATGTCAGTATTTGTAGTTTGCGCGATTTCCTGGTCGATCACGATGATAGACTAACAGTGAGGACCTAACTCTTCTTGTTTCGAACACTTGTTTGTTTTGGTTTTAGAAAAGCAGAGGTTCCTGTCTGGCTGAGGTTGCGGCGAACTGTCTCACCAATAACATTCCAAGATATTATTTTGTTTTTGCTGTGGTCAAGTATCTAGACGATCGTCTTCCGGCCACCGACAGTTCCAGTGGAAGGTTTGTGCTTTGTGTGTGTGTGTGTGTGTGTGTGTGTGTGTGTGTGTGTGTGTGTGAGTGTGTGTGTGCGTGTGTGTATGTGTGTGTCACATTCAGGTGGTGCAAAACTTGAAGCTTTGTTTATCGTAGAGGAAAGCTCATGTACGCAGTTTAAACAAACCTTGAGTTCTAAACAAACCTTCAGTTCTTGCCCATGTGTTTTGGCGCATAATTCCATAATTTCAGCCCAACAGCTCTTCGTTCGGGTGATTTACAATTAACGGACGAACATTATGATCGTAAGGAAACAATTGGCATGATTACTGGCGCAAGTAACCTTATACGGTATGTTGTACTCTACCATTTTTTATTGTAGCAAGTGAAACTATGCGACATCGCCGCGCTGAAAAATATGAAAATATGGGCCGTCACATGAGCCAGCGTGAGAAACGACCCTTACCTCATTTATGCTCACTTAACTGTGACATACGAATTACAATGCTACCTTTAGTGAAAATATTTTTTGCAATTTGCAAACAATATAAATTAGGCAAAAGCCCACGCCTTACAGTATTTTTTAATAAAACCTAAATCCCCTAATTTCCGTTGGTATTCATTACTGACACATTTCCGTAAAACATGTTGAGCAAATAGTTAATAAGCTGTTTATTTAGTTTTGGCATCTCTCCAGTTGGTCTCTTTGTGATGAACACCTCCACGCACATGCAACACCGGAAAAATCCTGTGATTGGAGACATTGTTGAAGTCGTGCTACGGTAACGTTATGTTTGAGTTTCTAGTTGATTTACAGCAGCTGTGGCTCTTGCCTCCAGCGAACATGATGAGTCAGCTCAAATGAATTTAGTCATGGAACAATGGAAACAATTATAGTGGAAACAAACTTGCTAATCTTCTTTACTTCGTGTACGATATAAATTATTTTGTAACTCATAAGCAGTCTGTGTGGTTCTGGTTCGTTGCTCTATTTTTTACGGTTATACGGTTACGGTTACGGTACGGTTATTATAGCCCTCCTTATATTGCGCAGTACTTCAGGGAAACTCCAAAGCGGTTCGCTTATGCTGAGAAACACCCTTTCGTAGCTCTTAGTTGCCGGATTGTACCAACTCCACCTTCACTGCAAATATCGTTACGGAAGAATGCGTACGGAGAACAGCTATTTGTGAGTCGTTCGTCGCTCTTGTATGAATACACCTTAATTCAGACGTACAGTCATAGCCTTAAGCATTAGAAGACACCTTATTATATAGAGGAGAAGAGTTTACTTGGTCTTTTGTTTGTATGCACGAAACTAAATTTATAGTAATTGCGCGGATGAGTCCGATAGAAAATGAGCTAGAACTCATACTTGTTTCAGTATTTTGTGTTAGGATTTTAGTTTGTCGTTTATTTTTTTTTTTGCACTCAAAATGTATGTGATACGTTGTGGATCACCTTATCTTGCTCGGTGCTAAATTTATTCCTTTAGGTCCGCTGTATGATCTCGCGTTTGGACTATGAAGTTTTGGATTCTGACGACGATTTTTACAAGTGCGAAATATATGAACGAGTCCGTGATCCGTACCGACGCGTAGATGTATGTTTTTCTGCTTTTTGGATCTGAGTATCTACTGAACATAAATTGACTCGTAGGCATACTGATGCTACACTTGCCGCATTTGTGCCGCGCTGCGTGCGCTTGTAGCGGACCCTCTTGTGTGTGGCTATGGCGCGGAGCGCATGAGCGGTGTGCTCGCTCAGCAGCCCTGCTTCCAGATTCACAGCAAATTATATTTAATGAAACTTTGTTTCTGCGCCCTTGTCTGTTATTTGGAAAAATACGAATACCAGTAATTGCTTTAGGAGGCTCGTTGCCCCTGTATGGCGGACTTAAAAATGCAGCGTGTGGATGGCCGTTGGACGCTTGCTGTTTACGCTGTGGTCAACTGTCTTCAACAGTTTGTTCTTAATACTAATAACCTTATTTTGCTATATTGTTAAACGCGTCATCTGCACTGACGTGAGCGCGATTACCTACAGCTTTGGAAACGTTTCCATATGGACCGATACTACATGATTGTAAGCAGAAATAGTAGTTGAGTCCGCTAAAGTTGAGTCCGTTTGGGTCGTCGGCGGTCTGCTGGTTTAAGTTAGGACTTCTGTTTAAGACGTCCGAGATAAGGACTGATGGAATCCAACCTTTACTTCAGAACCCCGTTGCCTGCCTCGTTTGATGATGAGGTGCCGAAAGCTGACGAACCCCGTAGGACAATTGGCATCATCACACGGACGTATGACCATTTGCGGTTTGTTTAATTTTTTCTCTTGTTTTTGTTACAAAGCTTTGGTTTTTTCTCTTTCTTTTCTCTCTCTCTCTCTCTCTCTCTCTCTCTCTCTCTCTCTCTCTCTCTCTCTTCTCTCTCTCTCTCTCTCTCTCTCTCTCTCTCTCTCTCTCTCTCTCTCTCTCTCTCTTTCTTCGATAGCCAGTTGATCCATAAGTAATCTTTTAGGTTTGGCTTCTCGCCCTTGGGACCATTTTCTATCCTCTTCGAAACAATAATGGAAGAGCCCGAACATTCCAGAGATCTCTGTGTCGGTGACGTCGTGGAGCTTCTCCTTGGGTAAGTAGTTCAGGATTTAGTCGAGTACTTTTGGGCACCCAGGCTCTAATTGGCAACTGTAGCCCATTTCGAGAAGAGCATAACGATTTAGTGAAACTCCACATAACGATTTATTTAAGCAATTTAGTGAAACTCCAACAAGTCAACGGGAAGTCGCTAAAGATCGGCTCAAAGCCCTTACGTGTCGCAGAGTTCCGGCTCCCCCTTCAGTCGAGATTTATTTTCGTGAAGGCGTCGTTAACGGATACCTAACTGTGAGTCAATGTTTGAGAGTTTGCGTAGTTGCTACTTTTTTTGCCACATTGCCATATAATTTTGGTTGTTAATCCCTGCCCAAGGATTAACCGTGAAGATCACCCGCCTTTCCCTATATAATCCAATAGTGCAATTCGCGTCACGGAGTCGCGTAACGGGACTTGTGACGCTCGAAAATTCGTCGACAATCCAAAAATGAATCCTATGGAAAATTAGAGCTCACTGAGACAAGCAATCGCGAACACTGAGCCGCTGGTCCCCAGCGAATCCGAAGCGAGATATAAGCGAAAGTTAAGCGTCAGAGAACGACTAAATAGCACGGAGAGTGAGAAGACGCAGCGTAGACGGCCAGTATTGATCCGATTGCCGGGAAAAGGAAGTCTACGTTCAATTTAGAGTTCTATGTTTGGAAAAGTGACAAAAAAGTGATGTCAAGCAAAATGGCTGATACCGTGGTGTGGACTTCCTTATCGGGACCCATGAACAAAATGATATCAAGCTCGGCGAAAACTTCATCCGCGCGGCCCATATATGGAAATGTTTCTGGCGATGACGTCATCAAAAATGAAAATCGTCGGAATCGCTTCGTTCAAAGTGCTAACGTATTCAATATGATGAGACAAGTTCGGAAGTGAGGTTCATTTTTGTGTGACTGTAATGCTTCAGAATATATGACGTCAAAAATAAGTTGACGTGCAAACTTCAGCGTAGCTCAAAAGAAACTATGCAAATGGACTTCAATGATGAAGACAAGCATGCACCATCGATCGATTTTCATTTGCGCTTCTGCTTCTGAATCTATGACGTCAAAAATAAGTTGACGTGCAAACTTCAGCGTAGCTCGAAAGGAACTATGCAAATGGACTTCAATGATGAAGACAAGCATGCACCATCGATAGATTTTCATTTGCGCTTCTGCTTCTGAATCTGTGACGTCAAAAATAAGTTGACGTGCAAACTTCAGCGTAGCTCGAAAGGAACTATGCAAATGGACTTCGATAATGAAGACAAGCATGCACCATCGATAGATTTTCATTTGCGCTCCTGCTTCTGAATCTGTGACGTCAAAAATAAGTTGACGTGCAAACTTCAGCGTAGCTCGAAAGGAACTATGCAAATGGACTTCGATAATGAAGACAAGCATGCACCATCGATAGATTTTCATTTGCGCTCCTGCTTCTGAATCTATGACGTCAAAAATAAGTTGACGTGCAAATTTCAGCGTAGCTCGAAAGAAACTATGCAAATGGACTTCAATGATGAAGACAAGCATGCACCATCGATAGATTTTCATTTGCGCTTCTGCTTCTGAATATATGACGTCAACAGTGAATAAACAAAAGAAATGGTTACCACGGGCGAGCGAGGCGGGCCGCAGGCCCGCCGAGCGAGCTAACGGCTATCGAGGCCCGCGAAGCGGGCCGAGAAGCCGAGGGTGCGTAGCGCGCGAAGCGCGCGGAGCACCCGAGCTAGAGCGAGGCGCGCGCAGCGCGCCGAGCTCTAGTCACCCGCATTTCCCTATATAATTTGAATTGGCAAAAAGCGTGACGGTAAAATATTCCCAAAATTCTTCGTCAATCGAAAAATGAATCCCATGAAAAATTAAAGCTCAATGAGATAAGCAAACGCGAACACTGACTCGCTTGTCCCCGGCGAACCCGAAGCGAGATATAAGCGAAAGTCGCGTGTTAGAGAACGACTAAATAGCACTACGACAGCGAAGACGCAGAGTAGACGGCCAGTATCGATCCGATTGCCGGGAAAAGGAAGTCTAAGTTCAATTTAGAGTTCTATATTTGGGAAAATGAAAAAAAAGTGATGATCCGCAAAATGGCTGATACCGTGGTGTGGACTTCCTTATCGGGACCCATGAACAAAATGATATCAAGCTCGGCGAAAACTTCCTCCGCGCGGACCATATATGGAAATGTTTCTGGCGATGACGTCATCAAAAATGAAAATCGTCAGAATCGCTCCGTTCAAAGTGCTAACGTATTCAGTATGATGAGACAAGTTCAGAAGTGAGGTTCATTCGTGTGTGTCTGCAATGCTTCAGAATCTACGACGTCAAAATAAGTCGACGTGCAAACTTCAACGCAGATCCAAAGTAGTCATACAAATGGACTTCAATGATGAAGTCAGGCGTGCATTCGAGAGAGATTTTCATTTACGCTTCTGCTTCAGAATCTATGACGTCAAAAATAAGTCGACGTGCAAACTTCAATGCAGATCCAAAGTAGTCATGCAAATGGACTTCAATGGTGAAGTCAGGCGTGCATTCGAGAGAGATTTTCATTTACGCTTCTACTTCAGAATCTATGACGTCAAAAATAAGTCGACGTGCAAACTTCAATGCAGATCAAAAGTAGTCATGCAAATGGACTTCAATGATGAAGTCAGACGTGCATTCGAGAGAGATTTTCATTTGGCTTATTGGAGAAGACACCCTCCATACATCCCGCGTGCATCCGTACATCTTTGTACACCCCCGTGCATCCCGTCGGGAGGCCGTACACCCCCGTGCATCCCCGTACACCCCGTCGCAATACTGTACACCCTCATACATCCCATAGCAATACGGTACACCCTCGTACATCCCGTGAGGTATACGTACATCCTCATACATCCCGTGGGGTATACGTACATCCTCGTACATCACTTTACACATTTTTTTGAACAACATGATTTTAAGGATGCAGAAAATGTGCAAAATATGTCCAGAAAATGTGCAAAATATAGTGAAGGTGTGACTAAATATCGAATGAAAATTATGAAAAAAAAGCATTAACTGTTTCACTGAGAATACCCTATGCTCCAATTTTATCAATGTTCCAATAAAATAAACCATGTTCATTTTCATAATCATAGACGATGAAGCTCCCTTCGCTCATCACTTCACAACCCAGTGACCACCTAACACCTGTTTTCTGCATCTTCAATTCAATATATATCTATATATTCAGATATAAAGAGAAACTATCACCGCCAAGTATCATAGCAGAAAATGATACCCTGGACCAATGCCAAATGGAGCACACATACGCCATTTTTAAACGAAACATAAGATCAAATTGAATGTTGGTGTTGTTAGAACACGCAATAAATTATTTGAGGTGTTTATTTTAGATTGCGCTTTGGTAATTTGTGCTAACCAGAGTTTCTCTCCATTTGGCATTGGACCAGCTTGTCACTTGGCTATTGTCCAAGATGCACCCTACCCCTGTACCCCTACCATCTGCGCCTCTCTTTGTACCCTTATCTGATGAATCTGATCAGGCTATGGGGTGGTGATTGGTGATATACTTGGCTGGATATTGATTCTCTATGACATCTTACGGGACACTTTGATGGTGCGGACGCTGAGAAGACGCAGATGGTAGGGGTACAGGGGTAGGGTGCATTTTGGACAATAGCCAAGTGACAAGCTGGCCCAATGCCAAATGGAGAGAAACTGTGGTTAGTACAAATTACCAAATGCGTAATAATCTAAAATAAACACCTCAAATAATTTATTGCGTGTTCTAACAACACCAACATTCAATTTGCTCTTATGTTCGTATGTGTGCTCCATTTGCATTGGTCCAGGGTGTCATTTTCTCCGTATCCTTACCTGTACAGACTATGATACGTGGCGGTGATAGTTTCTCTGTATGTCTGAATATATAAATATGTATTGAATTGAAGATGCAGAAAACGGGTGTTAGATGGAAAAGGGGTTGTGAAGTGATGAGCGAAGGAAGCTTCATCGTCTATGATTATGAAAATGAATAGAGTTTTTTTATTGAAACATTGATAAAATTGGAGCATAGGGTATTCTCAGTGAAATAGTTCATGTTTTTTCACAATTTTCATTCGATATTTAGTCACACCACTCACTATATTTTGCACATTTTCTAGCGCAAAATGCATCCTTAAAATCATGGTGTTCAAAAAAATGTGTAAAGTGATGTACGAGGATGTACGTATACCCCACGGGATGTATGAGGGTGTACGTATACCTCACGGGATGTACGAGGGTGTACCGCATTGCTATGGGATGTATGAGGGTGTACAGTATTGCGACGGGGTGTACGGGGATGCACGGGGGTGTACAAAGATGTACGGATGCACGGGGGATGTATGGAGGGTGTCTTCTCCAATAAGCCTTTTCATTTACGCTTCTGCTTCAGAATCTATGACGTCAAAAATGAGTCGACGTGCAAACTTCAATACAGATGAAAAGTAGTCATGCAAATGGACTTCAGATGAAGTCACGTGTGCATTCGAGAGAGATTTTCATTTACGCTTCTGATTCAGAATCTATGACGTCAAAAATAAGTCGACGTGCAAACTTCAATGCAGATCAAAAGTAGTCATACAAATGGACTGCAATGATGAAGTCAAGCGTGCATTCGAATGAGATTTTCATTTACGCTTCTGCTTCGGAATCTATGACGTCAAAAATAACGAGACGTGCAAACTTCAATGCAGATCAAAAGTAGTCATGCAAATGGACTTCAATGATGAAGTCAGGCGTGCATTCGAGAGAGATTTTCATTTACGCTCCTGCTTCAGAATCTGTAACGTCAAAAATAAGTCGACGTGCAAAATTCGTCGCAGCTCCAAAGTAATGATGCAAATAAACTTCAATGCCGACAACAGGCATGCAGTCGACTTAGACGGACACTATGTCATCTGCTTCAGAATCTGTGACGTCAACAACAACGGTTACCACGGGCGAGCGAGGCGGGCTGCAGGCCCGCCGAGCGAGCTAACGGCTATCGAGGCCCGCGAAGCGGGCCGAGAAGCCGAGGGTGCGTAGCGCGCGGAGCACCCGAGCTAGAGCTCGGCGCGCTCGCGCGCTACGCACCCGAGCTAGAGTCAACTTTCACCCTATAATCGAAAAGTGTAAAAAACGTCCGTCAGTCAGTCTGTCTGAGGCAAAAACCCTCACTAAATTCTCTTCGATTCCCTCGAAACCCGCATAGGAAATTAGAGCTCAGCGAGACGAGTAAAAGTTACCACTAAGAAAAAATTCAAAAGCGACTCCGCCGCGAGATATAAGCGATGAAAGCGAGTTAGAGAACAGCGAAATAGCGCGCGAACTGGCAAGACGAAAACCAATCGGCCAGTATCGATCTGTCAAAGTAACCTCAAACTTGGGTAATAAAACCGAAAGGAGTGAATGAAATGCTTCGCTTATATAAAAAGGAGCGCCGCATAAGTAAAGCGTGCACAAAAGACAATGAGTGTTCTCTGATGTGAGCGTTCTCTGATGCATAGAAAAAGTCCCAGAATTGAATTTTCACAGCTGCTCCGAAATCATAAATAGATCGAAGTGCGAAGCCCCTCGTAGTGCCAAAGCAATGATGTATCGAATACGCTTCTGCTGCAGAATCTATGACGTGAAAAATAAGTCGGCGTGCGAAATTCAGCATAGCGCAAAAGTAACTATGCAAATGAATGTCAATGCTGAAGTAAAGCGTATAGAAGAGGCAGTTTTTCCAATATGCTTCGACTTCAGAATCCATGACATCAAAAAAAAGTCGACGTGTAAAATTAATCGTAGCGCCAAAGTAATGATGTAATGAACTTCAATGCTGAACGTTAAGACAGTTAATATCGCTTGTGCTTAATATACGATAACGAAAGAAACCGGCAGAACGGGCGGCGAGCGAGGCGGGCCGTAGGCCCGCCGAGCGAGCTAACGACTATCGAGGCCCGCGGAGCGGGCCGAGAAATCGAGGGTGCGTAGCGCGCGAAGCGCGCGGAGCACCCGAGCTAGAGCGAGGCGCGCGAAGCGCGCCGAGCTCTAGTACGACAATCCGCGTATAACCAGAGTATACGGTAGCCAAGAATGTGTATGGCTTAGGGAAGGTTGACGTGGTGCAGAGTTGCGCGGTCTTCCAGGCCAGCTCCAGAAGGGAGGATGGGCACACCAGACCGAACGGTAGTACGCCGCGGCGTCGACCGAGAAAACTGTCGTGGAGTACTGTAGGGAGGTGGGGGCCTGATCCCCAATTACTAGGCCTGCAAATAAGACAATGATTAGCGGGTGGGCGCGTGGCCCTTATATTCACTCTAGTTAGGTGCCAATACAGCACTATTTACATATACGACGAATATAGCAAACTATCGTGTTACATAGTATGGTTCAGTTGTGACGATCGTGTATTAATACGAGAGTTACGACAGGTTATCCGGTTATCTTTGAAATCATACTTTTGTCTCATAATCAGATTGTTACTGTAGCTTGATTTATCGTATTTGGTTCAGGTTCGATGCAAGATTACTTACTCTGGATACGACGAGGAATCGAATTTCAATGTGTATGACAGTGAACTTTGTGGAAAAGTTCACGATATAAGAAGAATTGTTGATGTAAGCCCATTTCTCGGTTATATTGTTTAATGCTTGCACTTTTTGTTGCTGTGTGCTATCAATCTTGAATGTACTGTACTCTTTCTTGTATTTGCGTCTTTGGATACTTTGCTCTGGTCGTTATATGAATATTCATGGTATGTAAATATATACATTCATATTCAATATATTCTTTTTGAAACACAAGTTGAAAGGAAGTAACTTCTTCTACTCTGGTTCTCAAGCGCGCAGCGCGGAAATGTGTAGCTGCGTCTGCGGGAAAAGATTGCAAATTTGCATTGAAAAATTCGAGACACAGAGAAGCCTCTTTTCTGTTTCTTCGCCTTTCCCGTGTTAAAAAGCCATATCTTTTCCGCGGACGCGGTTGCGCATTTCCGCGTTGCGCGCCTGAGAAAGTAGTATGTACCTCTTGTTCAGCAGCGTAGATGTGCCTGCATTGCCGATTTGACACCGCGTCGATTGTTCGGCAAAGAAACAGTCGTGTTTTCCGTCCAGTCGGTGCTCGAATATTGTGAAGCCGCGACTCCTGGTGGACACTATGTAAGTTTAGTAGAGTTCTGGATTTTTAGAGATATAGCTGTTATACTATAATTATATTATTGGTACTAGATCAGCGACAAGGGTACGCAACATATGTATTGGGTATATGGTTATGTATTGAAAGGTTTGCCTGTTTTCTGATATTGTGTGATTTTTAGGAACCGGCAGCTCCAGGCGATCGCCACCGTCAAGTTCGCTCAGAAGTTGAGAAAGGAGACAAAACAATTCACGTTAGTTTTTTGCTCTTTGTCAATTTTTAATGTGTAGTGTATGAGAGTATGAGTTACGTGTTGTCTGGTATCCACGCTTGTTTCTCGACATGTGATCGTACATTCAATTCTAAATGTTGATAGATTTCTTCGAAAAAAAGGGCTGGTTCACAGTTGTTGTTTATTTCAGCCATCCCAATCGCCAACAAACGAATTTGTTGATTCCGGTGTCTCTATTACGGGTTCTTCACTCATTTCCGAGGAAATCAGGGGATCAAGCAATGATCAGGTGAGTACATTTTGTGGCTTTGTTTATTGACATTTGGTTGTGCGTACGCTCGCTGATGGCGCCCAATTTAACGAGTTCTTCTTTTGAATGGCTGACGCCTCGGTGAAAACAATCCCTTTTCAAAGGAATTTGACTCTTTATTTGTGTTATGTATCAAACTGTTATCGACTACGGTAATTATTGTTGTGTGTGGTGCTTGTGTATCTTAATCAAATTCGTAATTATATTGTTCCAGAGCTGGGAGTCATTACTCCGCCGTGTTATCAAAGACCGTAACGTGAGAGGTGTTCTGCGAACAGAGCATCCTGATCTTTACGACGAGGTGATGGACAGACTGATGGATTGAATTGGAAATTTGCATTCCAACATTGCAAGTTAGTCATACTTTAGTCTGAGGATATATCTTTTATTGTTAGCTAGGTATACTGTGTTTTTGGGCTGTTCATAAGTTCATACTTGTTTGTTAATTTATCTTTTATTCTGTTGAGATTTGTTACTGTACATAATTAGAATATATGTTATATGGTTCTATTTTGTAAGGGTGCTGCCTCCATTGTATATTGGTGCTATCCTGCTTTCGAGTTTGTACGCTACCTAGGAGATTACCGATTACGTCATATATTGCCACACATTTCTTGCTTGTGTACAGTTTTTTTTTTTGCATTAACGGTGACATTGGGACATTAAATTAACGCTGTGATTACCCTTTGAGTATTACTTGTAGATTTTGATTCTAGTCTACATAATGTGAACAGTATTACTTTGAGATTCTAGTTGTGTTGTTTACTTGTAGAACAACAGTGGTACCCGTTTTACTTATGTTTACGTTTCCGTCTTGTCGTTTTATGCGTGTTTTTCGTTATATTTTTAAATATTATCTAGCGCTACGCGCAATAAAGTTTTAGCAAAACTTGCACTTTGTTATTTTGCTAACAAAATGATGTGTCTGTACCACTGGAGCAGTGTCGCGTATCTGAAAGATTCATAATTTAGTTTTTTTTTATTCATTTTTGTTCCTTCATATGGGCATGCAAGGATTACAAAGTAATAAGTTACGTATCTATTTTGCCAATCTTTCTCTTCTTGCAGTGTCTATGGATGAAAAGAAGCGGTTCCAGATCACAGAGGCAATTGGCGTTATCATTCACGTGATGGAAACAGACAATAATACATTGTGGTTAGTTTGTAATTTATTCCTGTAAATTTGACTTATATATTGTTATTGGATTCATGAAGAACACATAGTTCGGTTCACAACGTGTGCGCACATATAACATTTCGACTTTGAAACATACGACTGCATTCTCGTTCCTTATATGCGCAATGACTAATTGCAACTTTGTAAGATCGTTATGTTTCTAGCTTTGGAACATCTACCGCGGGAGGATTTCTTGCAGCACACATGCGGTGTGCAGAAAATTGTGATTCCATTCGACCACATTGTGATACCCAAGAAATACCCCATCGGGGAGACGTTGTGCATTTGCTTCTCGAGTTAGTTATACTTTTCAATTCTATCCATTCGTTAAAACATAATGTTCTCATTGGAGCGGCATAACAGCCGGGCTTTGAAATGAGACTGAAAAAAAGCATTCCCATGTATATGCGAATGAGTATGATTAGAGCAAATGTTAGCATACGCCAATAAGCACTGCTGGGACGAATACAGCGTCCACCTTACACAGAAATCGGCTGTTATTCCGCTTTAGCATTGTTTTGTCTTTAGAGACGCACCAAAACGAAATCCACCGCACTCGAACAAATTTTTCGCGATTACTTGTCGACCAGTATCTGTGCCTGCTGTATGTACTTATTTCCTTGGCGGAAACGATAATGCCGATGTGAAGAGACTGATTGTAAGCTTTCTTTCGTTATGGACAATTTGTGAGATCGATGTTTTAATTGTTCTAATTGTAAGTGCTAATAGTTTACGTTTGTAATATGGTCAGTGCTTGTGTCACAAACCTAACCAAATCAATTGGTTATCTTGTCTCCCTATTTAAGAACACAGAAATTGACCCCTTTTTATCCAATGTTTAGATTCGCTGTAGGATTGATTATGTGTCATACGATGAAGATTTCAAAGATTGTTATAAGTGCGAGGTACTTGACCGGGTGTACGATACGCGGTGCATTGTTGACGTGAGTTGCAACCCAACACTTTAAAGTGATATGTACACAGTTAACACAACCTGCGCTAATAAGCTCAGTGATCTTTACAGTTTGTGAAAGGCTAACGTGAGCATATGAAAACTGAAAGCGCGTTATTATGGCTTTAAAAGTATGGTCAGTTCCTCGTACTCGTACTCATTTGCCTATTTGCCATGCAGATTGTTGGGTATGTGAAAACAATTTCCCGGACTCATTCGCCTGTTGTAGAAAAGCAGAGGTCCGTGTATCGCTGAGCTCGCTCCAGATACAGACTCTAAGGAGGCGAACTTCTTTTTTGTTATTGCTGTCGTCGAGTATCTAGACGATCTACCGTCGGTCACGGAAAGTTCAAATACGAGGTATGTGCTTTTCTCCTATCTTCTCCACCGTTATATGGTACGAACTTGCAGTGTTGCTATGTGAATGTGTTTCAACAACTTACAACTTACGACTCATAACTTTTTAGCTCAAATTTGAGCGGATCAGTTTGTGAAATAGTGGACGTACGGGAAGATTATAAGAGAGCAATTGGAGTCATATCTTACACAAGTGGAGACGTACGGTATGTTATGTTGATTGTTATGTTGATGCTGACCCTTGAACCTATGCCGAAGTTTTCCCAGCTACCGTATGCTTAATCATCTGTGTCAATTTCAACGAGTGTGGCAATGCGCACCTACGGTTAGTGAAAACACACCTGCGGTTAGTGAAAAGAAGCGAAATTTTTGGATGTTATTTGATTTAACGCATAACAGTCATTTCAACAAAAAAAAATCGTTTAGTTGTGGCTTCTCTCTTGTTGGCAATTTTGTGATCAACAACTACACTATGCAACATGATGAAAAACCGGCCGTAGGAGACGTTGTGGAAGTCGTATTACGGTAACATTACCTTTAAGCTTTTTACCGTGACTCAACTTTATACCCTAACTAAGTATTGTTACTCACGAATCTGTACGGTCCGCACCCTTATCTTTATATTTCAATCAGTTCTTCAGGGAAACTCCCAAGCGGTTATCCTATGCCCGTATTAACCCGTTCCTCGCTGTTAGCTCCCGTATTGTACCAGCTCCACCCTCGCTGCAGATATTGTTTCGAGACCGTGTTCACGCGAAACTTATTGTGAGTCATATTGAGTTTATTCAAATTCAAGTTGTGCTTTTTACCTTTTTTATTGTTAGGCTCCTCCCTCAATTATGTTTTATTTATTTTTCGGTGCTCTCGTCGTGTTCTAATCTTCTTTTTTAGATTCGCTGTAAGATCTCGTACGTGGTTTGTGAGGATGATGAGGAGTTTGACGGCCATTTTTATAAATGCGAAATATATGGAAGAGTCCGTGACCCGCGCCGTCGTGTTAATGTAAGTTCCTACAGACGCCTTTTTTCTGCTATGCTGTTAAAACGTATTAACGTTTGCAAATGTTAATACTTTAGAAGCACCGAGGCCCCTGCATTGCAGACCTAAAACTGCATCGTTCCAAGGACGGTTGGACGCTTGTCGTTTCTGATGTTGTCGAGTATCTTTATCAGACCATGTTTGTTGTTGATCTTATTATGTTTATAATTTTGATTATGTCATAGAATAGCGATGCGATGATATCCATCGTGTCTGTTGTGCTCCTTTTCTTGGGATACCATTCAATTCAAGCCATATGAGTGCCATGAGTGGATAAAATATAGAAGAGGGGGTTCATTCAAATTTTAAATCATTAGTGTTGACTTTACTCATCTCCGCTAAGAACACAAAAACGTAAGATCTTTTCGTAATCACTGAGCTCCAGTTTAAGGTACTGAAAGGTTGTCGTACGGTAAATATGCAACGAGTAATGGTAAAAGATCCCTCAAAATCGATGATCGAACCTGGCAACCTTTGAAATCGTTTTTTTTTGAGATCCTTGTGCCTATTGGATGGAAAATCGATCTAATAATCAAGGAATAAATTAGGCCCGCATCTCCTAATTTTGGGGAGGGAGGTGATTTAGACAAATTTGCATATAATGCATTACGGATTGGGAGGTGATTTGGACTAATTAGCATATAATGCATTACGGATAGGGAGGTGATCGTCCGCATTTGGCGGGGTGTTTTATGATGCTATGCTAATAATAGAAAAGCGATTGTGACCCCCTCACCGCCTTCCTTTTGCGGACTTAGATTAGATCAGACTAAGGCTGTTGCGTGTACTCCTTGCTTCAGACCCTCATTGCCGGCGTCGTTTGATGAGGTGGCGAAAACTGACGAACACCGTAGGACAATTGGTGTTATCACAAAGATACACGAGCAATTGCGGTTCGTTTCCCCTTTATTGTTTTGAAGGCTTACACACACATCACACACATCCATACCTACATTCATGCACACACGCACGCAACACCGCATATAGACACGCTCGCTCTATCGTACCTTCTTAGTTCTGAATTTTCAACCAGTGACCATCAACTCTAAGTTGTGTTTTAGATTTGGCTTCTCGCCCTTGGGAAAATTTGCTGTCGTCTTCCAGACAATAATGGAAGAGCCCAGAAATTCCAGCGAGCTCGGCGTTGGCGATGTTGTTGAGCTGTTCCTTGGGTAAGTAAACCGGCAATATGTTCCCACACCGATTACCTCGGGGAAATATTCCCCGGGGACAGAAAATAGTATTCTAGTGTGAGATACGCAGAGAAAGATACGGGTAATTGACTGGTGAATAAGGTATAGCCGGGCGAAACCTGGAACTCTGCTTGACTTTGTGGCTGAAACGTATTGTATCAATGGAGGATCGTTCACTCACAAGGGCACAACTCGGTCTTTACGTGACAACGTGACCTACGGTGAAACCTTCGATGCCCATGATAGAGCGTACGTGGACCAATTGATCGAGCTCTGCCCTTGTCAGTATATAAATATCCAGTAGCAGTAGCATCCGGAGACGGTGGTGTGTTTCATGTTTTATAATTTAGGGAAGCACCAAAATCTCGTCGGGCCTCGAATCTTCCGCTCAGAGCGCTTTTGTGTCGCAGATTGCCGACTCCTCCTTCAGTGGAGATTTACATGCATAGGGAACAACTAAATGTGAGTCTCTTTCTCTCCCTTTCCCTCTCTCTTTCTCTCTCTCTCTCTCTCTTCCACTCTTTGTAGTACAGTATAAATCACTGTTGTTTATTAATCGTATTTGGTTCAGATTCGTTGTAAGATTACCTTCGTCGGGTTTGACGAGGAGACGAAGTTCAATGTTTATGAAAGCGATCTTTGTGGCAAAGTGCACGACATGCAGCGAATTGTTAATGTAAATTATTGTCACTTACTTGTTGTCATTTCCGTTGCCTACATTGCTTTGTCGGCTACGTGTATATCCTAGTGTGTGACATGAAAATACAAATACTTTACAGTGAAAAATGTTTACTTAGTACTTTTTGGAACACGTATGGAAGCAAGCGCAAATCGTTATTTGATTTGGGTTTATTTAGGAGCATAAAGGTCCCTGCATCGCGAATCTCATTTGCTGGCCATTTTTTCTAAACGGAACAAAGACAATCGTTTTGTCAATTCGCTCAGTGTTCAGATAT
Organism: Pelodera strongyloides; assembly: GCA_036852015.1. NCBI lineage: Eukaryota > Metazoa > Nematoda > Chromadorea > Rhabditida > Rhabditidae > Pelodera > Pelodera strongyloides. Next base: position 206,249 of record JAANDG010000069.1, on the reverse strand, counting down.
TGTGAGGACGCGACGTATGTTGGACATGAGGTGAGTTTAGTAGTTTTGAACTGTTATTCTATCCTAGTTAGATATATAGTGGCACGCACCATGGAGCTACACTATATTTTGAATATGAATATTCTGAAACAAGGAATTTGGGGCACCTACGCAGATAAAGCAAGGCACACACATGAGGTACATAGTAGATTTACTTGACTGATTTACGACTTATGTGTTGGCTTTGACCGTTTTGGTTTTAACAATGTCTTATTTTAAGGAAGAGGAATCAACACCACCACAGTACGATCGACAACAGCTAGTTCCCGCAGTGGAAATGAATGGTCGAGTTGGGCAAGGAGACAGCGATATGCACGTTCGTTTCTTTTCTGCTTTTGACTTGTAACGTGCTTCCTTTCTCGTGCTTTGGTAATATGATTTAAAATCTCCGTGCTTATGCTTATGCAACAGCAGTAGTATATGAATAGGAGCAAAAGAGGAGCGTGGAAATTGCGTGCATAAGCTTGTTTAATGTATGTTGAATATTGGACGGTTAAAAGACAAGGTGATTATGGAGTATTTCAGTCAGCCCAGTCCCCAACATTCGAAATTGTTGATTCACCCACGACTTCGCGCATTTCCGAGGAGAGTAGGGAATCAAGCAGTGACAAGGTGTGAACAACGTATATATCCGTTTCATTATTAAAGCGCTGAAGCTATGTGTTCGAAGCCTACTGTTAGGTATTACGGTATATACCTAAGAATTATTATATGTGTAGTTTGTTACTATAATGTGTTTAGTTAATCACTCACATTTGCTCACTGATCTTTTCGTCCTTAGTGATCAGTGAAACACACTATGTCTTGCCGTTGGCAAATTACGTAATTGCGACTACCCGCAAGTTATTAGTGTTTATATTATTGGTGTTTGATCAGCACGTAGCCATCCGTATATAAAGGCTACGGCCTAACACTCATGGCTCATTATATCGACTCGTCTACTTCGTAATAAACCTATTATTCTACTGGTCGTACTCTTGGCGCTCAGATCTGTTTGTATCACAGAAGTCATATCTTGATACATAACAACTGGCGTTCAGGATTTCGAATCTTCGCTTCTGATTACTTACGGTGACGGGACGAGTTCCCATAAACCCGGAGTAATTCTTCACGTCGTTTGCTGCTGCTGATTACTTACGGTGACGGGACGAGCGCCCATAAACCCGGAGTAATTCTACACTTCGTTGTTGCTGCTGATTATATCGGTGAAGGGACGAGCGCCCATAAATCCGAATAATCATCTCCACTCAACTGTATCACTTTGGTCATCTACCCACCGGTGAGGGACGAGCGCCCATAAACCCGGTTGATCATTTGTGAACTTTTGAGGTGTTGTTGTTTGGATAAAGGTGCTATAGGCACACAGGTCCATCAACAGCGGTTACCTTTGGGTATCTGTAACCCACTGGTGAGGTTTTCATTCTTGAAACCAACACCCAGTGTTACAGTATATTCAAACGGTGACATTGTACAGTCTCGGACTGAACGGAGTTATCGCCAATTTTTTAATTGACATCGGCAACATGAGTGCGCAGGACAACGAGGACACGCTTAAGGCTATCCTGGCTTCTCTGAAGCAACTTCAAGAAAGTCAATCTTTGACAGTAGAGCGACTGCAACGTTTGGAAGAGAGGAAGGAAGATGAATCACAAGAAAATGTCACTTTCGAAAGAACGCGTGAAAGTGAACCTTTGACTGCGGAAGCAAGGGGAATGTTGGATGTGTTGTATAAGAACATCCCTATGTTTGAGTTCAATGTTGAAGATGGAACCAGTTTTTCGGACTGGTATGAGGATCATCAAGATCTATTGGAAGTTCAAGCTGAATGTGTTCCGGAGAGCAACAGAATACGATTCGTGTTGTCTCGTCTCGGGCCCCACCAGGAGAAACAACTGAAATTGCGCTGTCTACCGAAGAAGCCAATGGATATGAGACTGGATGAGGTCATCGAGAAGATGAAGATTATCTTCGTCACCAAGAAGTCGTTATTCCGGAAACGAATTGAATGCTTACATGTAATCAAGCAGCACGGTGTTGACTACAAGACCCACATCGGCGTCGTCAACAAGGCCTGCGATGATTTTGCATTCAAAGAACTATCTGATTCACAGTTTCGCGTGCTCAACTACTTGAATAGCCTGCGCAATCCGGAGGATATGGAGATGCGTGCATGGCTCATCAGGAACACTGGATCGGACTCCAGAGATGACACTCGACGATGTCGCTGAGGCCAGTCGACAAGTACCACGAGCACAAGGACGACATTGATCTACCCGTGAACCCTATTGCAGTGAACCGCGTCAATAAACCCAACCACCGAGAGCACAAGAGAGACGACAGAAGGCCCACACAAGGAAAGTGCAAGTACTGCGGGAGAGATAGCGGACATCGGTCTTGCCCCGCAAAGGAAGTAACTTGTAACAAGTGTGGAAGAAGAGGGCATTACGCCGTGGTTTGTCAACAGAAGGACAAACAAAGCAACAGAAAGGTCCATGAAGTGTCTTCACGATCTGTCGGCCGCAGATTCGTTAACGTTTTGATGAACGGAAAGAAGGTGCGACTTCAACTGGACACCGGCTCAGATTTAACGCTGATTTCTGAGGCCTCATGGAAGATGCTGGGTCGACCAAACTTGAAATCCCCAAGTATAGTCGCGACCGCAGCAAATGGAGAGCAGCTCGAATTGTTTGGTTCTTTCGAGTGCAACGCGTCTTACCAGGATGAGCAGATCGTCGAGGTCGTGCACGTCACCGCTAGGATGAATCTCCTAGGCCTGGACTGGTTGGAGCGTCTACCGTCATTCAGATCTATGTTGGATGCTGTTTGTAATCGGGTCTCCGGAAAGCCTTCCATCACTACATCATCATCGAGGGAATCTGCTGCGACGTACGTTGCTACGCTCAAGACGCAGTTCTCTGATGTATTCTCCACCGAGCTTGGTCTCTGCAAGAAGACCAAAGCGAGCCTCCAGCTCAAGAAAGGGGCAAACGCAGTTTTTCGCCCAAAGAGAATGGTACCAATTCACTACAAGGAAAACGTGGAAAAGGAGCTGGACCGGCTAGAGCAACTTGGAGTCATTGAGCGCGTCACATATTCTCCGTGGGCCGCTCCGATTCTCTGTGTTAAGAAACCGAATGGCAGTGTGAGAGTCTGCGCCGATTTCAGTACAGGACTGAACGATGCACTGGAAGACTTTGCACACCCGATTCCAACAGCAGAAGATATAATGACAACACTGAACGGTGGAACCGTCTTCAGTACGCTCGATTTTAAGGATGCATACCTGCAAGTTGAGCTAGAGGGCGACTCCAAGAACTTGCTCGTCATCAATACTCATCGAGGATTGTACCGATACAACAGACTGTGCTTCGGAGTCAAGACCGCTCCTGGGATCTTTCAGCAGATCATGGACGCTATGATTTCTGGACTCGAAGGTTGTTGCGCGTACCTTGATGATGTCATCGTTTCTGGTAGAACGCTACAGGAACACAACCGGAACCTAAATGCCTGTATGAAACGCATCTCGGAGTATGGTTTCCACGTAAACTTCGAGAAGTGCACCTTTGCTGCAAGAGAGATAAGGTACCTTGGGATGATTATCTCGGCAGAAGGTCGCAAGTCTGATCCATCCAAGATAGAGCCAATCTTGAGGATGCCCGAACCGAAGGACGTCAGTCAGCTACGCTCTTTCATCGGCAAGATCAACTACTACGGCAGGTTCATAAAGGAATTGCACAAGTTGCGTGCACCATTCGACGAACTGTTGAAGAAAGATGTCAAATGGAACTGGAACAAAGAGTGTCAGAATGCCTTTGACGAGGTCAAGAAGATCGTCGCCTCGTCAATGCTGCTCACCCACTACGACCCAAAGAAGGAGTTGGTCCTCGTCACGGATGCATCTCAGAATGGTCTAGGCGCGGTGCTGTTGCATCGAATGAAGGATGGTACGCAGAAAGCAGTGGAGCATGCCACACGAACTCTACTTCCAGCTGAAAAGAACTATGGTCAGATTGAGAAAGAAGGTCTCGCGATCTTCTGGGCCATGAAGAAGTTCTACAAATACCTGATGGGACGCAAATTCACTCTCGTGACCGATCACAAACCTCTCGTGTCAATTTTCGGATCGAAGAAGGGTATCCCCGTAACAAGCGCCAACCGACTTCAACGTTGGGCTGTGTTCATCAAAGGCTTTGATTTCAAGATCGTATTCAAGCCGACCGCTGAAATGGGATGCGCCGACGTTCTTTCAAGGTTGATCGCGGATCAGAAAGAAACCGTCGAGGACAAAGTGATTGCAAGAGTCGAAACGGAGTTGTTCAGAGACGAACACTACCGTACTATTGCCGCCCTACCAGTTACCGCGAACATTCTGAGTGAGGCTACGGAGAAGGACAAGACGCTTCAAGCGGTCCTGAAAGCTCACAGAACTGGTAATTGGCCAGCAAAATGCTCGAGAGACATCAGTCAGTTCGCCAACAGACAAACATCGCTGTCAGAATCTAACGGAATCCTCTTGTTTGGTGAAAGGATAGTCATTCCTGCCGCACTCAAGGGACGGATTCTTCGTCAGTTGCACCAGGGACATCAAGGAATTGTTCGAACCAAGACGCTCGCAAGATCGCTAGTTTATTGGTCATTCATTGACGAGGATATTGAGAACATGGTGAAGTCCTGTGCAAACTGCAATCGTGCTCAGAAAGCACCGACAAAGACCAATTTGGAATCGTGGAGCAAGGCTAGTGCACCAATGGAACGAGTACACACTGATTTTGCTGGTCCACTTGAAGGAAAGTACTATTTGCTTGTCGTTGACGCTTATAGTAAGTGGCCAGAAATCGTTGCCATGGATCGCATCACGACGTCTGCTACGATCTCCAACCTGAAGAAGATTTTCTCGCAATTCGGTATGCCAGATACGCTGGTAACAGACAACGGAACACAATTCACCAGTGCTGAATTCGCGTTGTTCTGTGCAAAGAATGGAATCAGACATATGAGATCGTCACCATTCCACCCGCAATCGAACGGACAAGCGGAGAGGTTCGTCGACACTTTCAAGCGGGCGCTGCTGAAATTGAAGGGGGAGGGAAGCCCGGCAGAGAATCTTCAGACGTTTCTGCTATCATACAGGATGACGCCGTCATCTACAGTTCCTGAAGAAAAGTCGCCAGCTGAAGCATTTCTAAATCGAAAGCTGCGCACGTCGTGGGATTTATTGAAACCCAGGCCTGAGAGGAAGCTCGTCAAGGATGAACGTATGGAAAAGCAGTTCAACAAGAAACATGGTTCGAAGGCTACAGTCTTCAATCCCGGAGACTTAGTCTATATCTATGACTACAAAGTTCCGAGTAAGCCTACTTGGATGGAAGCTACGGTAGTGAAGAAGAACGGTACTGTGATGTACGATGTGAGGATTGAAGGACGGAAGAACCTTATCCGCCGACATGCTAATCAGATGAGGCCAAGAACTGTCAACACCCGAAGTCGAGCCTATGACATCTTGCTTGATGCATTCGACATCAACCCACTGCCCCAGTCGAACCTGAAAGAGTCTAAGCCTATGCTAAGGACTCAACCGTCAACTGATACCACTGCTGAAGCAGTTGAATGTACTACCGCACCGACGGTACAAGACGTTGTTCCGGATGATGAAGAGGTATTCGAAGATGCTGCCTCTACGCCGCAACCAGCTGTGACAACTACGCCGCCGCTACGTCGATCCAGCCGTGCAAGGAAGACAACGACGAAGATGGATATCAACCCGTCAAATAAGCGTTACTAAGCCATTAGTATAATTGTCGTTTTCTTGTTTTAAGTATAACTTAAATACTAAGGTTGGAGGTGTTAGGTATTACGGTATATACCTAAGAATTATTATATGTGTAGTTTGTTACTATAATGTGTTTAGTTAATCACTCACATTTGCTCACTGATCTTTTCGTCCTTAGTGATCAGTGAAACACACTATGTCTTGCCGTTGGCAAATTACGTAATTGCGACTACCCGCAAGTTATTAGTGTTTATATTATTGGTGTTTGATCAGCACGTAGCCATCCGTATATAAAGGCTACGGCCTAACACTCATGGCTCATTATATCGACTCTTCTACTTCGTAATAAACCTATTATTCTACTGGTCGTACTCTTGGCGCTCAGATCTGTTTGTATCACAGAAGGCATATCTTGATACATAACACCTACTGCTTCGTTTTTCTATCTTGTTTTTCAATAGTTTATTTTCTTTCAGCGCTGGGAATCACTGCTCCGTCGTGTAATCAAGGACCGTAAAGTTAGGAGTGTTTTGAGAACGGAGAATCCTGATCTATACGAGGAGGTGATGGACAAACTTATGGATTGACGTGAACACAAATGTGCGTTCCTTATTGCTATTGTTATTGATATAGGTTATTGACCATACCCTAAAGACTAACATTCTTCCAGCCGTTGAGGTTAGAAGAAGTTTCTAAATTTCTTACATGCTTACAAAAAACATACTGTACATTGGTTTTTTTTTCACTTTGTCATATTAGTCAAATTTGCGATATACTGTATTACTATTAACTAAAGGACTGTTTTATTGTGTTCTGTTGAAATTTATTACTGTGCATAATGATAATATATGTTGTGGTGTTTTTTTTTGTGCATAGACTGTATTACTAAATTTCTATTAAAGGCATACTACTGTATTTTGGGCTTGTTTTATTGTGTTCTCTTGAGATTTGTTACTGTGCATAATTCGAATATATGTTGTGGTACCTTTTATAAGAGTGCTGATTCGATCGTACATTGGTGCTATACTATTAAATGAGATTATATGCAACTTTTTATTGCGTCATATTTTGTCCATTCGTGTGCATATGTACATCAACCTTGTGATAAGCCTTTCAGTATTACTTTTATATTTCTTTGTAATCTTGTGTTATAAGTAATAATAAGTACTACTTAATTTGCTGTAAGAAGAGTGTAGCGCGTTTTAGTAAGTTTTACGTCTTTCGTTTATGGTATGGCTTTGATTATATTTTACTTATTAGTATTTCCTCGCGCTGTGCGCAATAAAGTTTTAGTAAAACTTTTTAATTTGTTATTTTGCTAACGATGGTTGTATGTTGTTTGTGCACCACTGGAGCGCCGTCTCATATCTGAAAGGTTATAGTTGTCTTTTATTAATCTTTTTTTCTAAATTCTTTTTCATTAGGAAAAGAAAGAAATGAAGGAGGAAGCTTCGTGTTGTAAACTGCTATATTTTCAGCAATTTTTGAGGAAATGCACTCGAGGGGTGGCACAGTGCATACTGTAGGAATAGTAACGGATTCATATGCTCGATTACGGTAAGTCTTAGTTTTCATTTTGTTTCAGCGAAGGGAGAGGAAAAGATTATAAGGGAGAAAGATTAAATGTTGAGGTTTCGCCCTATATTAAATGTGTTAGGTATCACTAACATCTTAGCACTATTCACTTGGTTGTTAGTGACCAGTTTATATTTGTAAATGTGCATATGTCTAATGAGTCTTTAATCTGTCTTTAATCTTTAATCATATGTCTTTAATCTTTAATGTGCATATGTCTTTAATCTTTAATGTGCATATGTCTTTAAGTAACATTTTTTTAATGAATGTTGTCCTGTTTGCAGGTTTTGCAGCTCGCCTTTCGGCTCTTTTGTCGTCCATGACAAAACAATAATGGAGGAACCGAAGTTGCCAGAGTTGCTGAGAGTTGGAGACTGTGTGGAGGCTGAGATAAGGTGAATTATATCATTCGATATTTTACATTAATGAAAACAAGTGTGGCCTTGAAAGTGATTGCGCAGCATATAAATGTATGTTGTCATTTTGGCAATCTCCAGTTAAAAAAAGCACAAAAATGTACTTTAGAATGTCTGTGACGCCCCTAGAAAGACGTGTTCTTGATGTATGTGGAAGAATAGAAAAGTCCATTTCCTAATTGTGTCTTCATTGCTTTAGAGAAACGCCAAAGTATTTGAATTGGGCTCAGCGGAACCCGATCGAGGCTGTTACGTGCCGGAAAACAGAACCGCCCCGCTCCGTTCTAGTACATTTATACCGACTAACGAAAGAACCTCGACCAAGTGATCTTATAGTGAGTCTTTGTTTACTATTATAGTTTCTGTCGGTGTCACTGTTTAAGCAGGTCTACTGTCTGTTTCAGCCATCTAAAATAGAAACACTTTGGAGCCACAAGCTCACTTTGAATCTGTATTTTCACTCTTGAATAATGGTGCACGCTCTTGAAGCGTAAACGATTTATTTATCAAAAGTATTGTCTTGTTTTTCATTTCTGGTGGCTTAACATGATAGAGTTGATTATTCATGTTCACGTTGAAACTTTTTCAGGTACGCTGTCAAATCGGGTATGTGAAATATGACGGCGATCTAGAGTGCGATGTCTACCAGTGTGAACTGTCCGATCGGGTATTTGACTGCGATCAAGTAGTCAAGGTGTTGTTTACATGTGTTATTGTACTTCATATGTTGTGTAGCCTGCATGTATGCTCCTAAATAGTAACGGTTAAGTTTTCTTCGTATGAGCTGTAGAACCTGATTTTTCTTATATCGTTGAGCGAAACATATCGTTACGTCGCCGTATACAGAGTTTTGGCTATGACTATGACCGCTCCAAGATTGGCATTTGCGCGTAATATGGTCTACCGTTTTTACTTACTGTCTTAGCAGTTCAACAAGCGTATCGTTTAGAGAAGAAGACCGTGTATTGCCGAACTGAAATTGATGTTCCTGATACATGAACGCGTCTCTGTTTTTACGGTTCAATCTGTGGTACGGTACCTCGACGACGATTTTGCGGATGACTCGTCTCTCGTATGTTTTTTTTTGTTATTTGAGGATTGATCATATTTGGTGCGACTTTACGGCCTTGCCGTTTCCCTCTATCCCGCAATTCGTTGCCGTTTTCGTTTTATGTTTATGAGGCTGATAGTACTGTGCTTCTCCACATTACTTTTCGAAATAACGTATCAAGTTGGTTGCTTTTGCGTTTGATTAGTTGTGTATACGGTACTCTGTATATTGTGAAGCGTTTTTTGGCTGCTTTTGCTTTGGTTAGTTGCGTATACGGTATTATGTATACTGTAAAGCACTTTCTTCTAGAATGACTCTCTAAACTCGGCATCGGAGAGGCAGCGAGATACTGGTGGTGTTAGCATTCAAGGATCGCGACGAGGCTTTGGAGATCTAGAAATGGAGGATGGTTTGTTATTATTAACTTGTGAAAGTCATTAGTAAATGCAATCATCTTGTGGAGTTTTGTTCCATTCTCATCGATGCAACTGTATCCTGTGTTGAGTAAAAAGGTTGTAAGATACATTTTTATTATGAATCTTGGTTCTTTTCTTTCGATTCACCCCATTAGGGAAGTTAGCGTATGTCTTCTAACTGTTTTAACGTCACGCAGTAAAAATTGTGTTGTGATTGAGCGCAACGCAAATAAAATGAAAATTAACCATACCAATGTTTAGGATCAGATCGTTCTTTCGGATTTGATAACACGCGTGTATCGACGCCCGAGCAGCGACCAATAAGGAATGTACTTGTACGTTGACCTAGCTAGCTATCTCTTTCTTTCTGTCATGACTAGGATAAGAGGGTAAGGATATGCCTTGCTTTCTGAGTACATCATATCGTGTCGTTTTGCATTATTCTTTTACTTTTGTCTAGTCATAATAAGAGATTATAATTGACTGATTGATTGGATTATTGTTCTTGAAGTGATATGCTCCTTTTAGGATCGCCCTGCATCCGTAGCCTATAGTGGACGCCGTCTAGTATCGGCAGCCGACTATGTTGATATGCCGAGTCGAGCTGGAACAAGCCTTTCTGGATCAGTGAGTGTTTACTAGTTTAGCTTGAAATTTCAGTAGAAGTTCCGTTTTCATCCATGAGGGTTCACTGATGAAAAGGACATTAACTGGGAATCTTAATTGAGGCGGAGCTATGCAAGACCGTTAAAACCGTTACTTCTACGTTACATCAATTGTGTTTGAGTATGCTTTTTCGCTTTGGCTAGTACACAAGTTGGGAGAAGTTTCCAGTTCTCGCCTCATTCTGTGTTCCTTTACATTTGTAGTGCCAATCCACCAATGGCGTCGATGATGGTTTCTCTGTGGATGATACAGCCACACAACTTGCACGGACTGAAATATCGACTACATATAACAATGAGAAGGTATGTTTGTTAAAAAAAAAGCTCTATTTCGTACCCTAAACATATTAACATATCTAAACATCGCCAATCATTGTGGCGTGAAGACACCAATTGTAAGCATTGGGCTACTATGTGACTTCTTTTATTTGTCGTGCCAAAAAAAGCATACAACGTACTAGATACACTGCGAATTTAATTGAATGTTTCTTGTCTTGCGACGTTTTTTTGGCTTGCGATAGTAGACTTGTTTGATATTGGTTACCGACCATGACCAGGCTGTCTACGTCCGTTATGATATTGATTACCTGTGTATTTAGACGTGGGAATCGTTGTTGCGTCGTGTGATCAAATCGCGTGAAGTGAGGAATGTGCTGAAAGAGACGAATAGAGATTTGTTTGAAGAAGTTATGGACAAACTGACCGAATAGGTTGGAGCTATAGATTATTTAGATTGTTAGATTGTGCTGTTCATAATCGCTAGCTCTTGCGAACTGTACTGCTTTGCTTGGTTGACCTTTAGTATACGGTAATTTTCTCTTGATTCGACTGGTTTCAGGGCGCTAATTGATAAATATCACTGTTTTTGTTTGCTCAATGTTGTGAATTGCAGCTTCGTCGTTTTGTGACGCCCATCTTTTTCTTATATTCTAGGGTACGAACAGAATTTGTTGTTTAGTGTTAGCATAATTTTATGTGTATTTCGTGTTTAGAGCATAGAATCCGTTTTTCTGTATTTCAGCTTACCATCGTAGATACGGTAACTTTAAGTGCCTGATTGTAATGTGAGTGTATCAGTCGAATCAAATCAGTTTTACCTGCGATTTATGCATTTTCGCTATTTATGCATTTTTGCATTCTCGTGATTGTCCTATATAAGTCGGATGAGTTTGAACAATTGAATACATCTGCCTTTTTTTTGCTTTAATTTGTATGTACATAGTTTGATATCTGTGAATGAGTTATGTTTTGCCAAATAGTAGTTTTTGGCCCAAGTTTGTTGTCCTCGCCTTCCGCAGAACTAATGTTGTTATTGATAATGAACTTTTTACCCGATAAGTTATAGTTTTACTTTACTAATCATTAATAAACTTTTATTTGAATGCTTCAAATTTTCTTTTGGCAAGCTGGTTTGCTTCCTACCATCTACTTTTTCTGCTGTTTATCTTGTGCTTTTTAGTATCATTTCATTTATTGTGTGATTTTGTGGACGACGAATTAAGTTCAGTTTTCTTGTACCTCGTTTTCACTTTGCTAATTTGATCTCTTCATTTAGGTGTGCATCCGGGATGGGGCTCATCTCGACCATTGGAATTGTTGTGCACGAGCGCGATCGATTGAGGTAATGTTCTTGATGTTCTTATCATGTCTATCCATAGTATAGCTGGTTTCTCTTAGTTGTAGTCTCAGTTGTAATCTTAGTTTCTGGTAGTTTAGTTTCTCTCTCTCAACCAATTTCCGCTATTCGCTTGCAAAACTTGCCAATTGTCGTTTTTGAATGAATGTGTATGCGTTCTGCCTGTTATCGTCTGATCAGAATCGATAGGTTGTGCTTGAAGCTTGCGCCCAAGAAAAAAGAACCCGTGTGTGAAGCAATTGATTTTCTTGCCCCAAGCGTTTGCATCTTACTGTATGTGGGCGAGTCTGCTACTTTATCTCATAGACATCAATATAGTGCACTTGGAAAATATGTGTATGTAACAAATGAACAATGTTGTCCGTTGTAGGTTTTGCTGCTCCCCGAAGGGACCGTTTGCTATCCACGACTATACGAAAATGGAAGAGCCGAATACGCCTTCTGTGCTGCGAATTGGGGATTGTGTCGAAGTGGAGCTAGGGTTCGTATGAAAGTATGAATATTTCCTTAAATTCTAGAATTGTGGTAGTACGGAAGTACGGTAATAGTTAGCAGATGGTTCGAGTAATATTTGTCATTTAGGTGTTCTATCACTATCACACTGTGGTAGTACGGTAGAAATTAGCATATTTTCGAGAATTGCAGTCATCATTCTATCATGAAGAGCGAGAACAATCTCGTGATAAGTGAGGATAAATTTGAACCGCGACCATTTTACTTCAGAGAAACGCCGAAACATATGAGAGCGGCGCAAAGGAATCCACTTCAAGCGGTCTTCTGCCGAATAGCGTCACCGCCTCCATCGGTAGCAATTCACCTCAGCAAAACATCGTCGATCTTGCCGACCCCGGAGGACCTCACTGTTAGTTTTGCAAGTGTTTTCACCAATATAGTAAAACATAAGGGACATGCATACGGGTAATATTGCGTTGAATTTTCTTACCCAGTGTCCAAGTATCATTATTGTAAGCGCCACGGCCACTGTCGACGTTATTCAAAAATCGCGAAGTCGGAATTACGGTAGACCGTGAGTAGGTGTCTCGAGAAATACCCCCTCGAGATTTCACTGCTATAATGTCTACATATGTGTGTGCATTCTATTTCTATAAATATGTATATATATATCCCCTTCATGTTCAGCTTCAATGTAATATCCATTATTCCACATATGATGAATACAACGAGTGTGACACATTCGACTGCGCTCTCGCCGACTGTATATACGACTGTGATCATGTTGTTGACGTGAGTCTTTCTGTGCTGGGCTGTTTATAGACGCAGAGTATATGTTCGTCTTTTTCTTTGCATTTAAAGCGAATGTCAAGCCTGATTCACCGATATTCTATAACACGCTGTCACAAAATACCGTAGTTTAAAAAATTTCTCTCGCGCCCTCCTCTTTTTCTTTGCTGACTTCAAACATTTCTCTTACGCCCTCCTCTTTTTCTTCGCTGTCTAACAGCCTCGTAAATTCAAACGTCCCGTGGACAGGGATTTGGCTTAGCTCTGTCCGCACGACTCGAATCCCATACTGAAGGAGTTTTTTGGAGCGGTTTGAAATTGCTTTCTTCTTACATGAAAGTTTTTGTTTATTTTTATTTTCACTTTCCTCACCTTCAAAACATAAACTTTTTTTGAGCCACTTAACTATTAGGTAATTTGGTTTGACTTTGTTCTGGTTTAGAAGTCAAAGGGACCTTGCTTGGCCGAACTAAAATTGAAGTTTCTTCGCAGTGCAGGTGTGACTGTTTTCACCGTGCATACCGTAATCCGGTATTTGAAGGAAAGGCTGGCGAAGGATACCGATGACTGTGAGAGTTAATAATTTATTACGCACAATCAAAGAAAGCAACGTAACGTGCAGTTCTAGTTGTACTCTTGTATGTTGCTCTTGTTTCATCTGTTTTCGTTATGTTTACGACACACTAACACTAGGAACTTCACGAGTAATAAATAATAAGCGACTCATACCGTAATGTGTAATGTTCCAAAAAAGTTTCATTTTCACATTTTGACTGCAGCCTGTCTATCACTATTCAGATCCTAAATATAGCGACAATCGGTCGCGTCTGGAGTCACGCACTATCGAACCAGCTGCATTACAGATTCAGGGTGTAAACCGAGTGAGTTGGTCAACCTTTTGCGTTTGCTGGACGTTCATAAATAGTTGTAGATTGTATTGATTATATTTACATTCAAACATTCAAAAAGGTAAGACGCATGTTTTTAGAGCCCTTCTGACCCGTGTACTAGTGCATCGATCGAAATCGAGGATTCGGTGTGTGAATTCGTCCGTGGTGATGACATAGTGAAGGGATCTAAGAATGAGCAGAAGGTTGGTTATGAAAACTTTCCGTGCGGTCATAGTTTGATTTGCGACTATATCGGAATGCTGCTACCATATTCTATTTGTGTGCTGCAACCACTACCACTTTGTTGCTATAATCTGAGATGGTCTCTTTCATCTTTCTCTTAGCTTTCACTACACTTCTCTACTGACTTCTTTGTGTGACTGCTTGTCCTTTGTGAATGGTATGTCTGATCTGGGCATTGGAAGGCAGAGAGAGAGTGTGAGAGAGATCGAATGGAGGGAGATGGTGAATGCAGCAGGAGAGAAAAAGAGATATAGAGAGAGAGACGGAGAACGAGGTGCCATGAGGACGCGCACATATGGCCTTCTCTTTTAACCGGTGAACCTCCCTATCAACCCGTACATGTATATGCAAAGTTCACTTGGAAACATCTTGGAAAGGATTAGTCATTGTCTGAGACTGAGACTGAACTCTCTCGAACTCGACACACTCAACATTGAACCACTTTTTCGTATTCATTCACAACTCTTATTTATTCATGTAATTTCTTTACTCGGCGAAAACAAGATGTAGCAGAGAAACGTTAACTGTGGGCTTTTCGATATTTGGTACTGGGATTTTCAGCACTAATTTGTTCACAGTAGCTACGAGCAGTATTAATTGCGCTGAAATTTGTAACTTATATAGCTAAGGATGTTGTAATATTCACCTAACCTCAATACTGTAATCGACACCGCACTTGCGTAATGGTCCTTACAGTAGTCCGTAGTTCCATGTTGGTAAACTATGAGATTGTTAACTTGACTCTGTCATTCTAGCAATCTGCTTGGAATTTGTACATCTGCAGGAATATATTATACATTTGTACATTTGCAGCAATATATTTTACTTCTGTATTATTTTTTGTGAAGTATTTTTTGTCATTCGTGGTTGTTAGGTTAGCCGATGAGTTAGTACACCATTCCGCGTTCTTCGTTGGTTACTATACCTTTCTGCCATGACCAGGGCATCATTTTTTTCTGTTTAGATGGACCCATCATTATGTATTCACTGCATTTGCATCCCTCGTGTTATGTTTTGTTTATGCGCGCATATACACAATCCTCTGCCCCTTTGTTCGGCTCATCATTGTGGTAAAGATGTATATTAGCGGCCTACGTTCTCTGTGCTGACTGCATTATTATCGTAGCGGTCTCATCTTAGTTTAGGCTTATTGTTAGACTTAGGGCTTGGAATTACATTGGTTGTCATTTATAGCTTCTTATTTTACTTCTCTTACATGGTACCTGTACGTGTATTTCCTTTGGTGGTCCTTTGATGGGACTCCTCACTTTTCCCTAGATGTTTATGTTTACTATTACGGCGTGCCGCGTGACTCAGCTGCTTAATGTGAACGGCGTATTCTCTCAATCGATCGAATTAACATATTTATTGCATGCCGGCGGTTATTGGGAACTGCGGAGATTGACTATATTGGTTTTCTTTGAATTTGCGCATACTTATTATTAGGTTTCCATTTCCTACCGTAATCTTGGCACATTTATTTGTTTCCTTCTCACCTTTCTTTCCTTCATAAGTATTAGTCTTATTAGTTATTTGGTATTCAAATGATGTTTCTTTTCAGACACTCGATATGTCGGGAAAGTCTCCTTCAGGGTATACCAGCCAAGTGACTGGTTTTGTCATCCACGCGACGCCTACTATTAAGTAATGATTTATGAAGTAGTTTATATAAGTTCAGAGTTCAGAGTTCAGATCTTGTGAGCATGCATCCCGACAGTGGAGTATGCCACAGGCTGCACTTAGTTTAGTTGTGTAGGTACGAACAACATATGTACACACTACTTTTAACTCACACCGGCACTAAACCTTTGGTATCGTCCGTATGCTAGATTAGGGTGTCATATAGGATTACTATGAGGCACTTTGAGAAGTCGTGCCTGTGGCGAGTCAAGTCATTTCGTAAGCAGAATTCTCCTAAAAGAATACTGTATTACGTTTTATTACTGACTTACTGACTAATAACAGTTGTTCATTTCAGAATCTGTACAACATCGCGTGGAAGTTGTGCGATTAGAAAGCCGGATTTGGGTTTGGGATGCACGTTTGCCGACGTGACCATTGGAACGTTTTTGCAGCTGACTGTCAGGTAACTGGCTGGCAGAACACGGGTTTTACCGGCTGATTATTCGGTGCATTTTCGTCAAAACAATTTTTTTTTTGGAATTCCCTATTTTACTTATAAATAATACACATTCAGAGTTCGATTTGACTTGGCGCGCTCTCCGAATTCCTTTGCGGAAAATATTTCTTGTTTTAGACGATCCCGATCATCTACCAACGCGAAACGATCGGCATTTGAGTGCCTGAGCTATGAAATAATTCAGACGCCCGCGGACGTGCATACTAGGAATAAGAAAGGGGCTAACTGTGAGATGAAGGCTAGTTTTCTGGAGGTATGCCTTCATTTCGTTAATATTTTATCAAGTCTTAGAAGGCTGTTCTGTAGACTATGGTCCTCAGGCGCGCAGCGCGGAAGTGCGTCGCCGCATCCGCGGGAAAAGATTGCAAATTTGCATTAAAAAATTCGAGACACAGAGAAACCTCGTTTCTGCGTCTCCGCCTTTCCCATGTTAAAAAGCCATCTCTTTTCCGCGGACGCGGTTGCGCATTTCCGCGCTGCACGCCTGGAAACGTAGAAATGGTGAGCTTCCTTTTTTCTAGGGGTCGGGGGTCTGGTTTTGGTGGCCGGTGTCGTCGATGTTAACTATTCCGCACTATATGTGTATAGTGGATTTTCAGTACTAAACAGCAGATAGACGGGAAAAACTGTATAAATGGCAGAATCTCCTCCGTTTCAGATCGAATGTTCCGTGTATTATAATCGTTTCGACGAGTCGGAATGTGTGGACACTTTCACTAATGATTTCTGCGATATTATCTACGATGGGAAGGATATTATTCGAAGGGTAAGTGAGGTTCTCTTTGATTACGGGTGACCGACGGTGTTTTGACTGGCTCCATTCTATGATTGGGAATGGGTAATTGCGCGTGGAGAAACCAAGAAACCTCGCACGCGTGCATTATGGTTCACCATTATAAACTGTTCTGAACATTAAGTTAATACAGTTATGCTTAAAATTGCAAAAAAATAAAGCAATGAGCTTACCACGACATAATATGTGAGTTAATGGATTAAGTTACGTGGCAGATACACACTGTCACGAATATTGGATTGTCTCCTCCACCAGCTGACAATCCTAAATTTATCTGACATCATTATTATTGTATTGCAGGCAGCCCATGGTGTCGAGTATCGTGTCATCCTGGAAATGACTAAACTGTTGTCAATGGATGTGCTCGTGCCTCAGATTGTTCGTTGTCTGGCCGTTTATGAAGATGAGAGAGCGGTTGCGGACGCGCATCCTTTGTTGAAGGCGAAGGTGAGAGTTTCTAAGATAATTATTGGAATTGTGTGATACATACATCGAAATATACGTATTCAAAAGGATACCGTAAGAAGAACGTGCTTCACAACAGTTCCTACTAAAAAGGGTCCAAAGTTAGCTAGGGGGTCCAAAATTAACAAGGCCACGAGGGTCCAAACCAAACAAGGGAATTGGTTTCGGCAGCTCGATCATCTGAATCCAGCGTGAAGCGAGGTCTAGCTGTATAGTGGCACGGTTGGTGCAGTCCCATCTAGCTCGATGAAGCGAGTTTATTAGTTCGGCGAGTTCAAATTTAATCTGATGACTCAGAACTCACAAAACCTAGTACCCCTGGCTCCGTGGTAGCGACTCTGTCATGGATCCAGGTGCATTACAAAATAGGGGGACATAATGCAACTAATTGGTGTATGCTAACAAGAAAAGTAGTGTGTCCTCGTTTTTATTACTATGCTAGTAGTAGCGTGTAATTGCAGGATGCCCCTCGGTTTGAGCAGCCGGACGATGGCTGGGAGCCCATAATGAGGCATAATACGCGCTTTCGTCGCGAAGATGAGGATGGTTTGCGCTCGTCAGAACGCAGTGGAATTCACGAGCGTCACCGCACGGCTCCCGTTGATGGTGCGTTGTTTATTGCGTGAAGTCTTTTGCCAAATATAATTTTTCCCTTTTGATTGATAGTCGGCTCCAGATGTTTGAGGTTAGCTGTAGGGTAAACTTAAGAACGAAACTGACAAATAGCGAAGCCCACATTTCTCTCCTCTCTCACTATGTAGCAGAGCAGTATAACTGCCGATTTTTGAAAAGTATGGTGGACGCTGTGCCGTAGTTCCGTTTAATTCCGACATACGTTTCAACAACCGGCCGTTATTTCGCTTTCAATTTTAGTGCTGCGTACGTGTGCGAATTATATTTTCATTATCTTATAGACACGAACTTGGTACGTTACTCTCGCGCGAGCGCCACATCTACTACGCGTGACCGAGACCTTTATGCGAATGGTGGTGGGTTGTTTGAAGAGGAGAGACGTGTGGATTCGAGGAGCGATCCGTTCAACATGGAATCTCTCAGAATTGAGCTACAGTCTTCGCAAAATGGAACTGGTAGGCTGATGGTTCGAGCAATTTTTAAGCCCTTTTCAATGTGAGCATTTGAATAATAAGTGTCGGGTAGATGCGCCGCATGAGGTAACCCGTCCCTGTGTGTAATCCAGTGCTAGGGACAATCAGTATTGGTTGAGTGAAAAAAGGTCCGTGTAGCTCAACCGGTGAGTGCTTGTCGAGTAGGCAAGTAACTCGGGTTCGAGTCTGCTCCACCTCCACGCCAAGTTTTTCGCAATAGACCAGCTTGTTGCCTAAGTAATATATGCATCGGGTGGACGAGAGAGCAAATATAGATAGGTTATATAAATAATAAAAGAATTGTTTACGCTTCTAGAGCGTGCTCCTTTACTCTGTGGTTCAATACGAATACAGTACTCAAATCGTGTGACTTATTCCGCAAAGGTACTGTACTGAGCATTAGACGACGAGTTCTAGATGACAATGACAAATGCTCGACGATAAATGTATGAGTGCTCCTTTTTCAGTGTCCCCTTATTCTGATGTTGTTCGAGTTGACACCAGACCTGTCGAGAGGGGCGTTCACTTGAAAAGCACCTTAGCGGTATAGTTTTTTCCTCAGCTGCCTGTTTACTGCTGTTTTGGTTATTACCTTTGTAAGTCCGATTGTTTGATTGAATAGAGAAACTAGTTTCAGTTTGGTATCATGTTTTTAGAGAAAATATACGTAAATAACGGACATAGCCGTCGTTTGATTGTATTCCAGTTGTGAGTATTATGCTTTACGTTTTCTTGTAGGACGACAGTGCAGTGCATGAGGATTCACTGAGTACAAACTCGCGAGACACAGCCAACGAGAAGGTGAGATCAGATTATGTTATTACAAGTCGCCAGGCGGGCTATCGCGCGCCTGGCTCCTGGAGCCTGGAGCGCGGGTCGTCACGGCCTGATGGAAGTCTGTAGCCCTTCAGCTTTGGGCCTCTGGCTATAATATGTTTTATTGGTAGACAATAGAGAAAAAGAAAAGAGCATGCACAGAGCAAGGAGAATAAAATTAATGTCGACCAACAGTCGTGTAGCGCAGGATGTTATGCATGATGTGTACTGGTATTAGCACTGGTCAATTTGGTGTTTTTTCAAGGAAACCATTATTTCCTTTCCTTTCAAGGCTTGGGAGACATTGATGCGCCGTACGATGAGAATCAAGGCGGTTCGTGATGTAATTATGGCGGCTGACCGCGAAATGTACGACCAGATTGTGGAAAAGTTGGCCGATTTTTAGAGTTCGGGCATATCGAATTGTATGTTAAAGCGATGTAACGGCCGGTTTTTGAAACAATGCCCGTATGTTCTCTTTCGAAAACCGGAGGTTTTACCGCTTTAAGTGTACTGGTTATATGAGAGCTGTTTCCAGATCATAGAGACTGTGTAAGTAGTCGTTGTTTTCTTCTACATTGAATCTCACTTTTAAACTTAAATTTTAAACTTCACTTGCATTACTTAATCGTTGTCTCATAAATTTATATTGTATGATGAATGCTTAAATTGCCTATTTGGTCCATTTTCTTGCCATTTTATTCCATTGCCATACGTATTTGGGTATTAAATTGTATTCATAATTATCTATTATTCATATTACTAGGATACAGGGTGTTGTTGTTATATTATATGTAATGTAGAGTGTATAGTTTTCCTACTTTCTATACAATTAGATCTCCCTCTTCTCTTTCAATTCAAAAATAAGATTCTATTTATGTGTCAATTAGTAATGAGTATAATTTACGGTATTAGTATGAGCAATTAGTTTTTATTTATATGTCGAGTAAGTATAATTACGCAAGGTTGAACCCATGTCCCATGTGTGCAGGTGACTTTGTACATGACTGTTGTTAGTATTATTTCGTGTCCAATATTTCCTATTACTCTAACGTTTGTTGTGTTCTTTACACTTGTTGTTACACATTCCTCGCTAATAATATGCAGTAAATTGTTAGACCATTTTTTTCATTTTTTCTTTATTGCTAGTGAAAGCATGCAATCTTATCTATGTGTGGATTTGCTGTGGTTTTTTTTTAGGAATTCGTGACGTCAGATTCGTTTGCATGGTGTTTTGCAGTGCAAAACATGCACAACACCTTGATTGGATGATGAAGTCTGCCACGGCGTTTTGCAGTGCTAAACACCGTGGTGAAGTTCGTGCCACGGTGTTTTCCAGTACAAAACAGCTTGATTTGATGATGAAATCTTGCCACGGCGTTACAGTGCTAAACACCGTGGTGAAGTTCGTGCCACGGTGTTTTGCAGTGCAAAACACCTTGATTGGATGATGAATTCTGCCACGGCGTTTTGCAGTGCTAAACACCGTGGTGAAGTTCGTGCCACGGTGTTTTCCAGTACAAAACAGCTTGATTTGATGATGAAATCTTGCCACGGCGTTTTGCAGTGCTAAACACCGTGGTGAAGTTCGTGCCACGGTGTTTTGCAGTACAAAGCACCTTGATTGCATGATGGTCGTGCCACGGTGTTTTGCAGTGCTAAACGCCGTGATGAAGTTCTTGCCACGGTGTTTTGCAGCACAAAACACCTCTTGATTGCATGATGGTCTTGCCACGACGTTTTGCAGTGCTAAACACCGTGATGAAGTTCTTGCCACTGTGTTTTGCAGCACAAAACACCTGATGGTCTTGCCACGGCGTTTTGCAGTGCTAAACACCGTGATGAAGTTCTTGCCACGGTGTTTTGCAGCACAAAACACCTTGATTGCATGATGGTCTTGCCACGGCGTTTTGCAGTGCTAAACACCGTGATGAAGTTCTTGCCACGGTGTTTTGCAGCACAAAACACCTTGATTGCATGATGGTCTTGCCACGGCGTTTTGCAGTGCTAAACACCGTGATGAAGTTCTTGCCATAATTTCTTACGTAGCCATATCATTCTGATTCGTGGTCAGCAAATGGTCTGTCTACGAAGAAACCAGGACCCGTCGCTAAGTGGTTCCTTCCGTTCCTGTGATTACATCATTCTGATCCTTCTTCATACTGCCACCCGTCTGTCTGTGCGTGCGTATGTGCGTGAGTCTCTTCTGTCCGGCAACTCTTCCGATTGCATAATCTCTGCGATGATCAACCTCTTTTCTCCCTCTCTGTTTCCACACTCTCTCGCAGCTCTTGCATTTTCGCCCGCAGTTTGAACAGCCGCATTCCTTTCCTATGGTGAGCTGCGGCCATTTTTCGATGGATTACTTTCTTTTCACGTTTACCCTTCCTTTGATTTCCTATTCTTCACGTAACTCTGGCTTAACTCAGTAGGCACACCGGATTACTTGCTTAGAAAGAGTTTTGAGAAGGCGAAACCCTCAATTTTTCCTCATTGCATGGTTTTGAATGATTGCTAAATTACGGAACACGTTAGTTTGTTTCGGAGCAACGGTTAATATCATATAAGAAGACAAAGAGGTAGTGTAATATGGAGACACACTCAGCCAATTTGTGCTTTCATGTTTAATCCTCTATTTGTTTATCCATCCATGCACATCCGTTTCTTCCCTTTGATTCTATCGATTTTGGTGTAGTTCTGATGATCGTCGTTTAGTATTTTCCTTCTATTTATTCAGAATTTATGTCATTAGTGATTTAGGCACAATGGCCTCTGCAGAGGAACGGGGAGCTTTAGTGGAAAGCGGACAGGCCAAATTTGACAAGGTAAGATTATTGGTTTTATTATATTAGATGTAAGGCATCGTGGAATACATTATTACATACATTAATCCATTTGGTCATGACCAGTGGGTGGCTACATTGCCTTCCGCACATGGCATTTTTCGCAATTGCTGAGAAATAAAAATATTCGTGGTTCGCTGCGTTTTTCATAATATTTTTTTTCAGAATCGTGACACAGTCACCGTTGAAAGCTCAAAGCTCATTGGTTTGACAAAGGAACAACTCGAACAGTACAGAAATGATCCGTTTTGGAAACTACTTAGGTAGCTTTGTCTTTACTTTATTGCTGTTATTTCGTATTTCGTGCAAATCGGTTCAAAGGTAATCAGAATACATATCTCTAAAATGATTGGACTCTAGACTGAGCCGGAAGTTGGTTAGCCAGAGCCTTCCCAACTTACTAGTAACAAGTAAGTAATGCCATTTTGTTCTGAAGTGTAACTTCGTGCACGTATCGTAGCATCAAATCGTTCAAAACAATTCAAATACACCCAAAGGCTTTGATCTGTATTTATGGGTATTTATTTAGATTTATCCTGTTCGCTCTGTTCTGGCTCGCATGGATTGTCATGTTTGCTGGTGAGTACTTTTATGCACTGTTTCAATTAATATAATAGTAAAAATGAGTAAAATTAAAAATAACACCAAAATCTAAAAAATCTTATTATATAAAGGAGAAGAGTTTGTTTGTCGTTTTGATTGTCGTTTTGTTTGTACGGGACGAAGCCTTTTCATAAATATATGACCGCAATCGAAAGAGAACCATACAAAATCTTTGCCGCTTGCGGGATTCGAAACCACAGGCATACAATCTCTCGATTCACAGTCCAACGCTCTACCTGGTACTAAGATAATAGAAAAAGGAAGATGTATATATCAGTAATCTAGAAAATTAGAGAATATAGCAACAGTGAATAATTAGGAAGTGTTTAATTAGTAACACCTCGTAACAATAATCAGTTGATTTTTCTGTCATTCAGAGGTTATCCAGTCCTTCAATTTTCTTTATATTATACCGATGGCCACTGGCTCTGGCTAATGGAGCTCGGGGCGTTCGATCTGACAAGCTTGAACATATCATATCAATTTCCTAATTTAGGTGCAATCCTGATCGTTGTAATGTCTCCCAAGTGCGCTGCCAAACAGGAACCCGACTGGTGGCAGACTAAGGTTTCCTATCAGGTAGGCGCATACTTAGCATTTAAAGCGACATATCCGCCGGTTTTTGAACCGCATCGTGGAGAACTGGGTTCGTACGCATTATGCTAATTTAGTTCCGTTTTTTCATTCTTCTTTAAGTTCATTTGCATAAGCTGCATAAGAATGTTGGTCTACTCGATATGTTTCAAAAACCGGCCGGTATTTCGCTTTAATGTTCTTTGATAATTGTGAACTACAGAATATATGCCCTTCGACGAGTAAATACGATAGGTGCCTGATTCTCACCTAGTGTTTATCAGCACTAATATCTAGTTTGTGTTATGCAACTGTAGGGGAGGCCATTTGGGTGCCGGCAAGGCGGCAGATTTCTTATCAGATACATCTCCGCTGTTCTAACCTAGATGCGTTATTGTCCGGGGGGCTGCATAATTTGTTTGAGGGAGTAAAGAGAGTTCATAATTTGGTTAGCACGTTAGCAGCGGGAGTTTCTTGGAATGTGTAAATAGAGTAGTTTCCTTCCCGTGTTGTCAGAATGCTAGGGATTAGCCGAGTTGTGCAGGTGTCGTATAATTAGTTCAGTTTTTTCCGCAGTAAGAATGTGATTTCTTCTGGGCAATCGGCTAAATTATTCGGAGTTATAGTTTTAAACAATAATAGAATTAAGTGCTTCGTCTTTAATGGTTTTGCAGCTGCTTTCATGCTATGTTGGGTTATCCGATTTCCTTCTTTTTCTCTGCTTTATTATTGGCCTTGCGGCCTTGCTCATACCAACAATCGGGCTTTTGAGTCCAATGTTCTTGGTTTTGTGCCTTCGACCCGCACCTATTGATTGTCCATCAATCAGCTGTCATGACCGCATAATACATATGTTTGGGAAGAGAAGAGGGAGGATTTGCTTTATCTATAACTAAGTGATGACAAGTGCGCACTGAGTGATAGCTAGGATGTTGGGGGATATGGCAGCTGGTAGCACTGACTGACAAGAGGTATTAGAAATACCGGTGAAAATTAACGTCGTGCAATAATGCTCGATAAATTTGAAAAGCTAAAAAGATACCAAGATACCTCCTCTCCTTCCACTCTAAAGATCGATGTTTCAACATCGGGTTTTCTTTGTTTGAGCAGTATGTAAGACAATTAACTCGGGCAATTGGGCAAGGTGCTAATTTCGTAAATGATCTTGCTTTTTGACTAACTTCAGCCGGAATTGCTGAAATTTGATTTACCCTTTCTGTACAGTTCGGCTATTTATTGAGCGGGGGTGTGATAGTCTGTCTACGAGCCCGCGTTTATCTCTATCTTTGTCGCTAGCTCTGTATTTCTCTCTTTCTCTTTACGTCGAGTATTGACCCAGTGATCACCGCGCCGCACACTTATTTGTTCGCGGTGCCGCTTCATCTCACAAAGTCTGACAAAGGGTGCGCCTAGCCACCCTCTCCATATTTGCATAGAGAGATTGTCGAAAGCAATACGATTGAGTGCTTGGGTGAGAGGATTAAGCACTACCTGGCAGAGAGTGGCAAGCGGGAAAGAATGTTTTAGAAGACTAGTCTAGGTAACTTAGTAACTTAAAAGGATTTATACTACCTTTCGATCTTTCCTCCGATTCGTGTCAAGTATTAGGATAATGAGATTAAAGCGAAATACCGGCCGGTTTTTGAAATGCACCGTGGATAACTGAATTCTTAAGTATTTATGCTAATTTGCTCGAATTTAGCTAGATTTTTTTATTCTAATTTATTGTCATTAGCATAGGCAGCATAAGAATGCTGTTGTACTCGATGTGTTTCAAAAACCGACCGGTATTTCGCTTTAAGCGGGGCCCGGGTGCGCAACTACCGTAATGCGTGGGTCAATTATATGTGATGAAATTACGCTATAGCTTTGCTTTTTATAAAAGTATGGTGTGCCTACATTAATACGTTATGGCGTTTGTTTGAGGTTTATGTGTTCGGAAGGATTTTAGTATGTATAATTATCGTATTTTAGCTTCTAACGCCCACGTTCTACGACTCGAATGGCGACGGAGTGGGCGATTTCCTCGGAATCAAGGACAAATTGGATCTGTTGAGGAAGATCGGTGTCACCACAGTCTACCCATCGCCGGTCATTGCCATCGATAAGGTATAAAGGTGTTTTTGTTTTACAAGCACAAGCGTAACGGGTGTTCGTCTAGATAAGTACTAAGTACGGACTGACTGCCAATTAGTATTCCAAAAGTTTATGTTATAACGAAGCAAGCCCAATTCCCGTAATTAATTTTTCTGTCATCGTCGCGCATGTTGGTCAGTGAGTGATAGACTGTATTACCACTATGAATTGTATGAATTACTTGAGGCATTGAGTATTGTTTGAAATATTCAGTATAAAACAGGAGGGAATAGAGTAGGGTACTGTATGTACATGTACTACCAAAGAACTTGCTACGATTATCAGACATCAGTATTATATTTGCAGGATGAGCTGTACAACCCCTACGATGTGGTCGATCATCTGTCTGTTGATCCCCGCTTCGGAACTGAGGAGGACTTCAAGTCACTCATTGAGGCTGCACACAACAGAGGTACATTACATGATATGACTTGTTATACAAAAAGTATAAAATATTTTAATACTCAAGCTTTCCTCACATTACCTTACGCCTTACATCGATGGTAGAAAATAGACAATGACAGCCAGTCAGTTTCCTGTTGTTATGAGCGTCTTTCTAAATTTATGTTGAATTTAGACATGTACCTTGTGATGGATCTTCCTGTGTCCAGCGTATCACAAAATCACAAGTGGTTCAAGGTTTGTTCCACGATTTTAATGTTATGGGCGCATTCGAGTTGGACATTTTCCGGAAAAGAAAAGAAAAAAGTGGTTCGAGATGGACACCCAGAAAAAAAATAATACACGCAAAATAATTGTCGAAAATGCAATTGTACCGTAATTGAAACTAAAATCAATCGATCATTTGCATGTGTATGCGTGGCAATTGCATTCTTTTCTGGTGAAATCCATCTCGAACCAAAAGTTTTCTTTTCTTTTCCGGAAAATGTCCAACTCGAATGCGCCCTATGAACTTAATGTATTGTCGTGAAACGTGGAATTGTTTTGAACTATGCGGGTCTTACTACAGTGTACGTGTACATTGTTTGAGGTGGAACGTGGAAGTGTAACTCCAAATTTCCTGTTCAGAAGAATCCCTACTTTGACGAAAACAACAATTACTGATTAACTAGGATTTAGTGATATTCGTAAAAAGCATTGTGGATGATTTATAATATTTATCTAACGTTTACAGAACGCCTCATTCTCCGACTACTTTATCTTTGCGGGACCGTCTGATGCCGCGTACAATGACACAAATGGGCACTTTTTGGATTCTCCCAACCATCCTGGAAAGAAGTATTTGAGATACAAGAGTGGAGAGACCGAATCGACCAATCCTGTACTTAACTGGAAGAATGAACAGGTCGGACAACATACAACATTATCAAATAGAAAATAATTTATTAAAAAGAGGGTGACTTTGTTGGCCACTTCCTGAGGAGAGATTATATATTTGCGTGAAACACCATATTTTACGGATTAGCACTGGGACTGGGGATGGTGTATCTATGCATTTTTTTATATTAAACGGGGATGCCATGTTTGGTGTTGGTATGTGCCTTGCGCTAACCGCCCGCCGCTGTGCTTGCACAAGATTTGTGCATTAAATTGAAATACGTCAGTTTCAGGTGAAGTCGCTGCTCACAGATGTGATCAAGAAGTTCCTGATCCTTGGTGTCGATGGATTCCATATAGATCACGTCAGTCAACTGGCCGTCGACGAGCTGGGCAGACCCGATGTGGGTTTTATTTTTTGAACTTATGATGATGATGATGAATTAGTGGTTAGCTTCTAGTTACTACTGTAGTGTATAGTAGTTGTATTTTGTAGTAGTCCGTAGTAGTTTATGGTAGTTTCAGCAGTGTAGTTTCTAGTGAAATAAGCTAATTGTGGTACTTTACCCTTCTAGTGTAAATCTATTATTTCCTTGGTTATTATTCTTATGTTTTTAAATCTTCAGCACGACGGAGCTATCGGTGTTTTGAAGGAATTGACAGATACGATCAGAAACTTTGTTGCTGAACACGACGAGATATCCGAGAAGAAGATGTGAGTGGTGGTCATCTTGTAGGCTGTCTTAGTGCCTCTTCGGCTTTAGGTCTAATTTGCATATACCTATCTGAACGAATACATACATACCGGCACGAATACAGTATTGTCAAATATACATATCGGCGCGAATACAGTATTGTCAAATATACATATCGGCGCGAATACAGTATTGTCAAATATACATATCGGCGCGAATACAGTATTGTCAAATATACATATCGGCGCGAATACAGTATTGTCAAATATACATCGGCGCGAATACAGTATTGTCAAATATATATATCGGCGCGAATACAGTATTGTCAAATATACATATCGGCGCGAATACAGTATTGTCAAATATACATATCGGCGCGAATACAGTATTGTCAAATATACATATCGGCGCGAATACAGTATTGTCAAATATACATATCGGCGCGAATACAGTATTGTCAAATATACATATCGGCGCGAATAAAGTATTGTCAAATATACATATCGGCGCGAATACAGTATTGTCAAATATACATATCGGCGCGAATACAGTATTATCAAATTACATATCGGCGCGAATACAGTATTGTCGAATATACATATCGGCGCGAATACAGTATTGTCAAATATACATATCGGCGCGAATACAGTATAGTCAAATGTACATGTTGGCGCGAGTACAGTATTGTCAAACGTACAACCCCTTTACTGCTACTCAGCCTCTCCACCTCCACTTAATTGTAATTTAGTGTGCTCTTCTCATCACTCCGTGACATTGAGGACCTGCATGCGAAGGCTAAGGAGACTGCCGACCTGCACTATGTCATCGATACATCGTTTGCCAAGTTGACGTCTGCCAAGTGCTCACAGGGAGTGGCAAAATGCGTACATGATGCGCTCACAGAATCTTACAGCAGGTTAGTATTGAATTGTGTTTGTTGATCGCATTGTTTTGTTCGATTTGCGTACTTTCTTTCTTCTAGGTTCACTTAGAGCGTTAAGTGCTATTCTCTGGTTCTGAGGCCGTATTCGCCAACACGCAGGGAGCCCTCCCTGGCCTCTCCTGGGAACTAGGGAGTGCGAGAGCAGAAGAGATTCAGACCTCTCGTGATCCTATGGAGGGCTCCCTGCGTGTTGGTGAATACGGCCTGAGGTCTACCGACACTCCATTTTTTTCTTATTGTTAATCTTATGTTTCTTTTTTTATTCTAATCATTATAGACATACGGAAGATGACTACACCCCCTATTGGCAATTCTCGAATGCTGATGCTCCCCGTATTGCATCTCGCTTTGATAAGGACACGGCCAATCTGCTCACATTCACACAGCTCACCCTCCCAGGAGCACTGTCGCTTTATTATGGACAGGTATTTGATTTTGTTTGATGCCCAAATATATAGGGAGGAAGAATAGGTTCGTGCCCTGCCATTGTGTCTGCGTGCCGTCGGACATAGCAGTCTGAATAAACTCCAGCTTATCACATATATCCTCCAAACTCCAACTTATCTCATATATCCTTGTTGATACATTTCGTTTGTCTTATCGAATCGAGTCAATTTAGGAGCTTGGCCTGGAAGACTTCAAGAGTATCAAGGGTGCGTATGGACAACGTGGTATCATGCAATGGACTCCCAAGGGTAACGATCACCACGGATTTGTCAACGGGGACAACATCAAGGAGATCTTCTACCCAGAGGGAGACGAGGCTGATGACACTAACAATTTTGAGGTGTGTTATATTTCCTTGATCAGTTGTTAAGTTTGGAATCGCACTGTTTATGTTTATTTTCATATTATGGACTGGAGCCCGTTTAATTTCCCCAGAAGCATATTTTGGATCAAATAGTAGGTTTTGAGGCTTTGTTTTGTAAGTTATAACACATTGATGTATTGCAACGGATTGGTAATGATAACTGAATGATTGATGAATCAGTTAGCGATCTTCGCTTCCATAGTGATAACTGGATGTGTCTATTTATTTTACGTGTGGCGCGCTGTCGTAGCATCTAATGGTCATTCTTTGATTTCAGGCACAGTTCGCTGAGCCCAACTCGCCGCTGAAGGTGTTCCAGAAGTTGGCCAAGCTGAGACAGAGAGACGAGGCCCTGATCCTTGGAGCCACCGTGAGAGACGAACTCGTGGAGGATGTGATCCTCTTCTCCAGATTTGTCAAGGGAGAGAACAATACGGCCACTGGATCGGTTAGTATTAGTAGAACTTGTTTTGGGCTACTTTATTCATGTATAAATTAAAACGAAATGTAAACGAGTCTAAGTTGTACGATTCTATAAAAATTTTAACTACATTAACTTATATAAGACTTATATTAGAACTGTCTACGAATAAGTTAAATAAGAATATTAAATATGGGAGCGTCACCTCGTTTCACGGCGTATACGACATGAAGGATGAAAGTTCCAAGTTCCAAGTTAGGCTCAGTGACTGAAATTCATTGTTACCCGTATCGAAGTGCGGAAAGGATGTTCTATGCCATTTTATGATTCTGGGGGTCTACGTATAAGTGGAGTATTCTATTCTTCAAATATGTTTTGCACCCAGTTGTACCCACTCATTAATGTGTCTTGTAATCTTTAGGTATTCCTGGTTGCCCTCAACTTTGGAGATAACCATGCCACCTTGGTGCTCTCATCACTTGCAGGAAAGGGAATTCTGCCGGTGAACAAAGAACTCAGTGGCGCTGAGGTAAGCATTTTTTAGTAACATTTTCTTTAGTGTCATTAATAATTAATCGTGGTTTTCTTTCGATGTGAGTTAAGTGGTTGATGATTGGTATTTGACGTATTATCATTATATATAAAATAAAAAGATAAAGAGTACCGGGTTATATCAACCGAATCCGCAGAAACGGTGCACCGGGGTCCGGTTCATTTCTGAAGCCGGACGAACTGGCCTTTAAACTTCCCGGAGGCCAATTTTCTCGGGAAGCCGATTTATCTCCGCCGGTTTTACCCAACTACCAACTTTTGCACCTTTCGTGGGGTGAAGGGGTTCCGGGCCGGGCTCGAACCAGAGACCGATCGAACCTTATTAAAGATGTTTTGATTAATTGGTTTTTAGGTGTCTGCGATCACTTCTGGAGTGGTTGGACTACGTCCACGTCAGAAGATCGACCTCTCCACAGTGCCAGTGACTCTGGCGCCTAAGCAGGGAATCCTATTCAGACTCTAGACAATATACTAAGGATATTAGGGACTATTTTGTGGAAAGTAAATGAAAAAATATCTGATCGCGTATGAGACAAATTCATGTTTTATGATAGCAGAACCTCGTTCATGTTTCATTAATTTGTCAGAGAACGAGCTTTTTATGTGTTCAATTGATTTTTCTGCAACTGAATTCCCTAATTTACGAATTGTGGTCAATAGTCAATATACCCATATTTGTTACAATCTATATTTTAGTTTAGTATGTTGGATTAGTTTGGAAAGGTTTATTGCACGTTGATGAGGTCAGATGTATTCGATTATTATTATCATGAAAGAAAGAAAGAGAGTCAAATGAATAGATAGTATCACCAACAACAAGCGTGGGGGCGGCTAATTGTTATTCATTTCATGGCAGAAAATAAAGCGTGTTGTTACTTTTTGAGTGTTTGTTGTTTGCTTGGTGCATTGCAAGATATGCTGTGATACTTTAGAAAATATTCGGAAGTATGTTTTTATGGTCCTCTGGGACATCGGAAATCGATCGATAATTTCACCATGATCGATTGCCTCTCCCTGGCTGAATGTTGAAACTCCTAGGTCAGGGTCTTTCCAAGTAAAAGCGCACCGAAATTCATAGTGCGAGGTATTAGTCTCGTTGACCGACCTAAATTCGACGTTGTTTTGGTATGAGTATTCGGCGGTGTGTCGAAACAAACCCTTTCCATTTTTCCATCTGAAATATTTGCTTTAGCTTATAGTGCAATATGAGTGCTTCGACCTCTTCATCTGCGAATCCGTTCCCTGCGGATGAATGGAAGAAGATTGTAGAGAGAGTATTGGCTTCATGGAGTGGATACCAACTCGCTGTCGAACATCAGTCGGGAGGACCGGACACGAAGGAGAAGAATGAGGTCGGCTCCAGTTGGTTTACAATAGTTTGAACATAATCCGCTCGCGCTCATGTGGCCCGAAATGTTCGCATAGTTCTAGTTTGACGTGATGCGAACTTGGCTATTGAATTTCGACTGTAGTGAAACTCTGATGCTACGCGGCGAAAAAATCAGCCGCGCCCACATCTCGCTGCGCGCCTCGCCTAATCGTCGCCAGACTCTCGTCATGTTCTCGCGAGTGCGCCATTTTATCTGGCTTTGTATCAATTTTCGCATTTTCGTACAGTCGGCGCTCGTCGAGGCTATCCTTCGGTGCGCGAGATTTCCGCGTCACGGTTTCGCCGCGCACAACCCGATTTCATCAGCGAAATCAGCTTATAATGACGTGGGGGACCGAAGATTTCGAGCCACGCCGCATGTGCTCATAGTTAACAACGAAAAAGAAAAAAAAAACATATTTCGTTATAATAGAATGGTTCGTGTGTTAGCCGTTTGTATGGATGTGAAGTACCATACCGAGTGAGCTGTTTGTATCTTCTAGTTCAGAACACTGTATCCGCGTAATCGGCCGTAATGTGAGTGTTCTGGAAAATATTGAACTTTGTCTTTGCAGTGGTTCGTTGATGTGCTCGCGTCGCACGTGCACGAGACGAAGAAATTGAGTGAAGACAATCTTGAGGAATGGCTGGAAGCCCTTCTCTACACGGACTTTGATCTCGTCCTGGAAGACGACAGTGTCTATCCCACAGCCCACTTTTTGGTACAGGCATACGAGTGAGTTGTAATTAGTCATTATATGTTAGGCTTTTCTGCTTTTTCTAAGATTGATGCGACGCGCTGAAAACGAAACGCTTAGTGAAACTCACATAAATCGTGAAGTTAGTACCATTCTACCAACTGGGTACACAGGATGTAAACTCATCGGCATGTGCTTTAGGTTTCTGAAGTCTGGTAATCGCACACGTCTAGAGCAGCATCTAGCTACGCTACCACCTGTTGAGCTAGTCCAACAAGCTACTAAGGTTTGCTTTTGTGAAAGTTCTGTGACCTAAAATGATTTTGGTGCATTTAGTATAATTTGACAAATAAGCTTTTCGTTTCGTGAAGGTTACGGGACGTTCTTTAGAAAAAAAAAAGTGTGTGGGTGTGTGTGTGTGTGTGTGTGTGTGTGTGGTGTGTATATATTGTGTGTGTGTGTGTGTGTGTGTGTGGTGTGTGTGTGGTGGTGTGTTTGTTTATATTTTGTTTGTGGCGTGTGTGTATGTTTTTGTGTGTGTGTGTGTGTGTGTGTGTGTGTGTGTGTGTGTGTGTGTGTGTGTGTGTGTTTCCCATTGATGTTCGTGCTTTTCAGAATGCGGTGAAAGATGGTGACAGCGACGTCGACGACGAAGGATCCGATATGGAGGAAGAGGAGGATGAGGGTTGGTGGCTTTTTCTCAGTACCATTTTTTTTTATATAAACACTTATTTCGTTTTAAATACCATTTCTGTGAATACCATTTTTTTTTAAAGAATTCCATTTTACAATGATACAATCATCGCACATCACATATGTTGAATACGACCTGTTTTTCACAAATGATAGACTTATGATGGACTCACATGAAGGAGTCGACATAAGATGCGCATATTCTATCCTATATGTATCCTATGCAAATTTGTAGCCCGCCCTGCAAGCTTCCGGCACCTAATTTCTGTAGGGTATGCGTATCATATGCACATTTCCCAAAGTAGATACAATACTTATTTAAAGCGAAATACCGGCCGGTTTCTGAAGAATAAAAAATCGAGCTAAATGCGAGCAAATTTGCGGGAAAATTTTTTTTTCTAATTTACAGACTTTTCCTCTCAGTCTCTCTCCCGACCCATGGCCCCATCTCTCGTCTCCTCTCTCTGCCCCCCCTCCCTCTCTCTCTCTCTCCTCCTCTTTTATCTTCTCCTCGCTCCTTCTCTCTCTCTCTCTGCCCCCGCCTCTCTCTCTTCCCTCTCCCCCTCTCTCTCTCTCTAGTTGGCTACTAATTAGTTTCCTAGGACCTGATGATCTCCCCTGTTCACTTTCTCACATCCACTTAATTGGTCTCGTTGCAAAAGAGTCCAGGGCCCTCCCCTCGCTTTTTTAGATAATATCGTGCTCTGCACAACTATTATTTATTATTTTTTAAGCGTTTTGTATATTTGAATTGCTATTTGATTCGGTGTTGGGTGTTACGACCAATCATTGCTGTATAACTACTCATCTTCTGTATATATTTTTTTTTAAATATTATTCAACTGTTAACATATAATAAATAAACTTTTTTTAATAAATAAGTTTTCGTATCGTCCTTACCCGTACTTGCGTATATTTTAGATGGCGACGCTTCAAAGAAAGAACGGCAGCCTCGAACTGTTACCGATGACGACGGATGGACAACTGTGGTACCGAGGAAATGATTGAATGGGTTGGTTGAATTTTGTTATTGGTTATTACCTGATGATACAGCTTTTAAAGCGTTATGGCGTGTGGTATGCGAAACGTATGCTGACGACGACAAATTTGCAAATTGTGTTCCATTCATACTATACGTTGAAATAAAGTTATCCCGCACGAGTTCGAAAACCACAAGCAATTCCGCTAAAGCGATACTAACCTTGGTCTTGTTGCAAGCGAGACCAGGGCCCCTCCCTTTCGACCAGTAAGTCATATATGACTTAGGGTCGAAACGAGGTACCCTACTAACCCTACTTTCTACCCTTACCCTTATTCAATTATAACCCTTTTCTTTCCCCTTTTTCCTATTATTTTCCTATATGTTGTGTTATGAATTATATGTCTATTTCTCTTTATTGTTGTTGTAGTCTTTCTGCATTGGATACCAACTGCATAGCAATTTAACGATTTAACCTCATCTGCATAGTGCAGTCTTACTGTAGGCAGGCAGATTAATGTTTTGAGATATTTTTTATTCAAATTGAAAATGAAAATTGTGTACCTAACAATATGTGTTGTTCCTGCACATGTATATAAAGTCTTATAATTCTGGAATTAACCCTTCTTGTTTCCATCGGATTTAGAATCCATTTATAACTACACCACCGTCAAACTAATTGTCATCCAGTCATTCTAAACTATAAGCGGTTTACTTTGACGGTAATTATGTTTCGGTTTAGTAAAAATAGTCGAGCTCGAGCCATTAGTTCTAATTAGTATCCAAAAAGTAAAAACTTTAATCAACTAAAATATTTTCTGTAGCTCGGAGCTCATAGTGAGAATAGCTGTAGTAAATCAGCTTTCCTTTCCTTCCTTGTAGTTGGTCATGTGATTTTTTTGCATCTCTGATCATTTAATCATGTTTGTAATGTATATTGTGTTGGTGAAATATCCTCTTTGCAGTGAAACAAGATTTCTTTTCTTTTTTTTGGGGCCCCCTCCTATTTGTCGGCAAAGATTACTTTTTGAAGTTGAAGTGATGCAGATATTAATATGCTTACAATTAGTGTGCAAATCCACCGTTGCTAATGGGAACCCGAATTTGGCATTTACTTGTATTTATACCACATTATAATGCTTCACAAATGGAGCTTTTGTGCGTGTATCAACTCAGCTTAAATCTCACTTTATAGATTTGAGTTTGGAAGATCTTTGTGCACACGTGATCTGTATGATTTGCATGGACTAACTATAACTACCTCCTGCTGATATGTCTTTCCCAGATTTGTGTGTGGATGTGTTATATTCTTTTCATTCTATTAAATGAGCTCTGCACGTGTAATTGCGTTTTCGTTGTATGAATTATTCAGTAATCGAATCCCGCGCAGTTTATTGCACTTCAATTAGAGTTTTGAAACTTTTATTTTCCGGCGAAAACACTCCTTTCTTTATTTTAGCTTGATTATCCACAATGTCCACTGTTTTTGTAAAAATGACAGTTACTTTTTTTTAATACTTTTTTTTATATTATCTAATTTTCATAATTATTATTGTAATTGCAGACCGCATGGTGAGAAGCAAATCAAAGAATGCAGCAAATGTTTTGGGAAAATTTTCGTGGACCTGTGAGTTAGTTTTTATGTGTTGATTACTGTTCCTGTTAATTGAGTCCAATCGAACTTTTGAAGCCGGTCGCTTCATTGTTAATTTTAGTTTTTTTATTGTTGAATTTTGGAATTCTATTTTATACTCAGATTCAGATTTTTAATTGATTTTCGTTTTTATGTTATTCATGTTTTTTTTTGCCTATATCTATATGACATCAGTAAGGAAGATTAGTTAGGACAGGAAGTCGCGTATTAACGAAGATTAGTAGATCATAGAAAAACATAGAGAAAGAGGTTTATTCGTTGGTTTTGTTGCGTTTCTAAATATATTGACCTAACTAATGCCCTATTTCCATTTCCATTAAGTATTCTTTCCCAACTTTTATGCAAGTTTTCCGGTGTATTAGTGACCGAACGTTTTTTGTTCTTTCTTTAGCGCACAATTAAATCAGTGCAATTCTGCTTTGTGTTTGCCTATTGAATCTTGTGACACCGAAGTTCGTTGCCTAGATTCCGAGTGTGTTGTGAAATTTGTGTTATTCACAAGGGACTATTTATTACATAACCGTTTTTAATATATTTATAGTAGCGTATAGTATCATGGAAAAAAGTACGCGTTTCATAAGTAGAGGATTTTGTAATTCTTGCCTAAAATGGTTTGCTCTTGAATACTGTATTGTTGGGGATTGCGGAGTTGACTTTTCAAGTTTTTCTTGTGATCATTGTTATTATGTGTTATTTTCTTACAGCTTTCTTTTCTGTTAACTTGTTTCTTGTTGTTGTTGAATAAATTTTTAATTTACCGTGTAGTATTCAGGAATATTTGATCGGTTAGGTTAGTACCGTGATTATTATCTGCATTTATTTTTTTGTTCCACTTTGGTGTGGTACTCTTCCTCACTGTTCCTGGTTCTTTCTCTGTAAGGTTATGCTGCATTATATACATGAATGCTTTCATACTGTAACGTCTGGGCTTAACCGAAGTTATGTATCGAATACTTAAAACATTATTTTCAGACCTCATACTGGATCTTTAGTGTGTAATGATGTCGTCTTCGATGGGCGTCAGTAGTCCAATGCCAATGTCGACGGGAGTGGAGGAACTGAGGGCCAGTCTGGCAGTCGCCAGCAAGGATGCCCATCAACTGTATGAGGAGAACAAGGACATGCAGGTAATATAATATTTACTTTCGATTAAAACTGGTGGCTTTGTTGTTTCCATGATTGTGTGTGTTCATGGCATAAACTCGTTGACGCTGTGACCCGATGGTGGTTTCGTCCGTCACTGTGACCGACGAAACCACCATCCGATTTAGCATAGTGCATAAATTTAGACGGTGGTTTTGAGCTTTTCCCGACGAGTTTTATGCCCTGTCTGTGTTTGAAATCGTCGTGTCATAGCTTATTCGTGGCGAGGGTTCTGGGCGCTTACTCGCTTCTTTGCAGGGCCGATTTGTGAATGATCTCGGCGAGCTACAGCGTATTCAATTGGCAATCAGTCAACTCGAAGCGGAACATCGACAGGACCAGCTGATACAGGTATGATTGTATGCAGAACATACATCTAGTTGCTAGCCGGATTTGGTGACCAAAGACTATTTAGGTTGGTGGGTTTTGTGTGTTGCGTGGGGTAATGTATCTCTGCGCCATGGCGTATTGTTGCTCTCACCCTTTGTGCCCAGTGCTCATGTTTTATACTTTGTGTTTACATATCAACATCTAGGCTCGACAATCGATGGCAGAAATGCAAAGAAGGGCTTCCCAATTGTACGAATGTCTAATGGATCGCCGAGGACAATTGACCAAGAAGTTGAATGATGGCTTACAGTATGTGGCGCTTCTACAGGTCTGGATTATTATTATTCTTAAATGGGAATGGATTTTAGTGAATATTAAATATGATACATTGCATTTGTAACCTAATTGTTCGTTCATGACGAATACACCGGTTAGATATGGGTAATGTATCAGAAAGGACCCATTGAAACTGAAGACTGATGTTCTCAGTTCTCACTATGTTCTACGGTAGTTGCGGTCAATACAACATTTCGAGGCTTAGGCCTTCGGACGTGATAGCTCAAATCCATTAATCCATAGCAGAGTTGACGAGAGTTCTAGATGACACGACAAATTGTCCGAAGTTACACCCACCTTTCCCTCGCCGACTTATGCTAAGTTGAGTGTGGCTGTATCGCTATGCCCGTGAAAAAAAGATTACCCTTTTACAGAATCAATTAATCAGTGAGCGTTTGTATGAATGGAAGAACCGTCAGAAACTGGCACAAGTGGGAATTCCATTTGATAATAAGGATACGATGCTCGACGAAATACAAATGGAGTAGGTCCTTGAATAGTTGGTGATTAAGGGGAAAGGGAAAGAGAAGATAAGATACGTTGTGCGTAGGACAGTAGGGTTGTGTGTAAGTGTGTATAGTATAACGCTGAGCGACGAAAGTGGAAGCTATGTGTACAGTAATTTAGCCGAGGGGTGGGGGATAGTTTATTGTCGCGTGGTCGTGTGTTTCTCAAATATACATAGTGTCTCAGCTCAGAATCTGTTCGTTTGATCCCCCTCCCAATGAAGTGGTTTTTGCAGGTCACCCTTTTCTTTTGGCCACTTCTTTATGGTCAGGAAACACTATATTGCATTCATTATGTTTATGTGGATTCCATGTTTAGATTCGAGTTTCTTGCGGAACAAAACTGGCAACTGCGAACCTTTGCCTTCTGGCAATTGGATCTTGTTAGAAGGTGGGTTTCCTTGTTTTTGTAGTGTTAATTTTGTACCATTAGACATTCCCGTTATATTATTGCACAACATTATACTAGCTCTAGGTACTGTAAGTGTGGATTGTCTAACGTCCTAACCGACTGTTGGAGGAATGTGTCTCTAGATACTGTAACTATACATATCCGTACCTTGTAGGGCTTATAAATACCCTAGATGCCTTAGAGATTCATCTTCAGCAGCTTGAGCAAGTTGCGTGGATCCCTGCCTTCCATTTTCTTCTATCTTATCTTGCAGGGGTCCCCAGTTGAATGACAACAATGCTCAGACGTGCGCCAATAACCTCTCATCGATCACCGATCAACTTTCGAAACTGCTTTGTATGCTGGTTTCGCAGTCCTTCGTTGTCTCGGTCCAACCAGAACCAGTGCTCAAGACACAACACAAGTTTGTCACTGAGGTGGGTTGCAGTCATTCGTTTGTTTCTCACATCTCGCAAGGGAATAGTCAGCGTGAACGTCTTACCAAATAACACGTACATCTCGTGTTACGGAGTTTTTAATCCTGAGAAGTGTATTGAAAACGTGCAAAACTCAAGTACACGAGCAGTTATGTGCGAAAACTGGTAGCCGGGAGTTAGTACTCAGTTCCACGGATCCAAGTTTTGAGCTGAAATGGGGAATGTTTCAAGACCACTGTTTCGAATTGTGTTATTTGATATTATGTCATTCAGGCGCATTATGTGAGTGTTGTTGGTTACCGTTGTATTGTTTCTTTTTGGTTGATCGTGTGTTTTGGATATTTTTAAGAGAGACATGTCACGATGTCACATTTGAGCTCGACACATATTTTCCCTCTTCGAGACTGAGGTTTACAAAAGGGTCAACAAAACCTTTTCGCCATGTTTTGATTACTTCGATACTTTTTAGGTTCGCCTACTTATCGGCGACAAGTTGGGTATCCGTCAGCATTTGGTGAACACGAATGTGACGGTGAAGATTATCTCGGAAGAGGAGGCCAGAATGCTCTCCATTGGACAGTCGTATGAGAAGGACATGTGAGGTTTACTTGATGAATTGATTAACTGTTTATTATTCCATCCACATAGACGTGATGTTAACTTTATCGCTTCTGTATGCTTGTCCTTGTTTTCAAACAGGTCCGCTCGCTTTTTACGTTTGATCTAAGGGAATATATTTTCACTGTGAATGACTTGAAGAACACTTTGCAGTTGTAGTGTACAGTACATGGTACTCACATACTGTTTAGTTATACCATGCAACTTGTGATTATTTTCGACGTGATGTCGTCATGTTTCAGTGCATTGTTATTTATCGTTGTGTGCCTTGGTGTGCATTATGTCACAACCTTATTCTAAGTTTTTGCGGTAATCGATAACGTAGTTTGTGATCGTTTGTTTGTTTTTCAGTAAGACCGTCGGTTCCATTAGCAATGACTTTGAGAAGATGATGATGGATGAGAAGGGACATATGGCATCCAAGTTTAACAACTCGGTAGGATTTTAAAGCGAATTAGCGGTCGGTCTCAACAAAAAATAGAAAAATAGGAGGAGTAAACAACCGTGCTTTTTGCTTATTTTACTAGCAAATTCAAAATATTTTGCCAACATTTCGTCATTTGGATTCCGCCGAACTTTTAATTATTTCAAATTCCCAGATGGCGTTTTTTCAGCTATTTACTAGGTTCCGCCATGTGCGGATTTTTCCACACAAAATCCAACAAAATTCTTAGTTTGCACACATTTTTTTGCATTACGTACTTATTTGTTTGTGTTTTTATATTTATTTTCGTTGATAACTGTTCTTAAACCATTTTTGGTGAAAAAACCCCAAACCGGGTGATATTTCGCTTTAAGCATGCAATACTTACATGTAATCATTACCATTTATAAAGCGAGTAAGCGCAATCATAGCAAAAACCCATCATTTTATTAGGGTTAGAGGCTATGCGTGGGGACGAGTGCCGGTCAGTGATGTTAACACTTAACTCTTTGGTAGTCGGAATGCTATTGTCCTAATCAGTCCTGATTTCTTATTTTGATTTTCTTCTCGGTAATTTGCAGAAGTTGACCCGTATCGCTCATCGAAAGCCGCCCCCGAAAGGCTCGCAGGGTGATCTGAAGACTAATCTAGTGCAGGCGGCCACCGATCAGAAATATGCACTTGTGTTCCATATCAGCCCTTTCCATCTGGGCAACCTGGGCAAGGTGGGTCTAGGTTTTAGCATGAAATTTTTTATTTGTTGAGGTTTTCTGCTTATTGTGCGTGAGGGAAGCTCTCTTGTTTAAATACCACAAGTACTCTTCACAGACCCAGGCTTGGATTTTATCTGTGTCCTGTCGGTCTGACTTTACAGAACAACTTTAACGTAGACATTCACTAAATGTTAGGATAAGATGAGAAATATGAATTTCTTTGAGTAGTCCTCGCTTTCTTTCCAGTTTGATGTGTGGACGTTGTCTCTCCCGTTAATGGTGACCGTGCACGGATCCCAAGACTGTGATGCACAGGGCGCAATTCTTTGGCAGAGGGCATTTAGTAGTGTGGTAAGGTTACATTTTCTTTCTTTGTTATCTATTTTGATATTTGACGGATTTTTTTTTGACATTTTCCGCCACAATATGTTTCGCAACTGACTCGGTGAGTTGTGTAGAAAGAATTCCTTTTTTGTGAAAGGTGAGAAAGAATAAAGTTTCCTGTGTTTCAGAACCGCGGTCCGGGTGTGACAGACATCAATGCCGTATCATGGCAAGATCTATCGAATGTCCTCCGTCACAAATTCTCCCTATTCACTGGGGCTCGTCGTCCCCTCACCGAAACTGATCTCAATTACTTGGCCGAGAAATTGTTCGTGCCGGCAATTCAGGACACCAAACCAATTACATTCCATCGATTTGCAAAGGTTAGCTGATGAGTTAGTTTTTCAGACAACTCTCCGCTTGGTACTTGCTACTTTGAGGTTTCTGGGGATTTGGTCACTTCTAGAACTGGCAACTATGGACGTTGGTTTCTTTTATGGAGGCCTTGAAACATACTGTTTTCGCTTTCCAGTTTTTGGTATATTGACTTGGTTGCTTGGTTCTCTTCATTGGTTCTTTGGAGGTTTCTCCCATCTCTCTTTTTACAGTAATACGGTAATACGGTAGCTATATAGATATACAGTAGTAGACGCGTTACAGGAATACATATCGTAAACCTGAGCGTAACTTTTTCAGCAAAACTTGCGAGATGATGTGAATTTTTCGTTCTGGGAGTGGCTGTTTTCGATCATGCAGTTGATCAAGCAGAAGTTGCTCAAGTTTTGGGATGAAGGTGGGTTTCAGGGTTTCAGAGCAGAGCTAATTTATGAGTTTCACTAGGTGGTATTCCCCCTAATCATCTTTCAGTTCGCGTGGGCTGGTGGGCTCGACATAAATACTGTGTGATGGCGGGAATTTGACTTCTGAGTTTAGGGGGTCTCCAAGTTGAAAGTGTTGGTTTTAACCACTTATTTGTGGCTAACTAGGGGTTCCCTTCACTTATTTTGGAATCTCTGCGCTGAAAGCTTTATTTTTGAGATTAGATTCTTATAGGTTGGCTGATCGGTTTCATCTCAAAGAACGATGCCTCCCAATCGATGATGTCGGCCCCCGGACCCACCTTTTTATTGAGATTCTCGGATACACAGACCGGGGCTGTATCCATTGGATTCGTATGCGAGGATGAAGATGGCGGAAAAGGTGGGTTTTATATAATTTTCTTGAAGACTATAATTGTTTCCAGGTTCCGTGCTAGATCCTAAGTCGATTGAATTAGTTATTATCTTTTTAACGGGTCATGGGTCATTTTCAAGTTTTCAAGTGTACGTAACCACCGTACCCGTACCGTACATGTACATCATTAAGTGGGCTGGCTGTACGGTCGTAGTTCGTAGTCAGTGCGTGTGTACGTGTAGTACTTGCATGCTTGATATACGTAGTTCATGTGTATGCTAACGATAAGTACGATTCCTTCTCAGTTCCGTTCCACCTGGCTCCGTTCTCTGTGAAGGATTTGGATCAGTTATCTCTGGCACAACGAATTGCATCATGTCCCCAGCTCAAGGATATACGGTACTGTAATTGTAATGTATATACATTTTTATCAGCACAGTTTGGTATTTCTGTTGATATCGTTTTCGGCCAACTCAGTATATGGTCGAATGTTCACAGTTGTATATTTGAATAAAATATAATAATAAGTTGTCTTCAAAAGGGTATGTACTTTAATAAATCCCTGATTCAGCTACCTCTACCCGAACATCGACAAAGAGGAGATGCTCCGTTACTTTGACACCGAAGAGAGGAATCGATCCGGAGGGGACAGTCCCACCGGCTACATCCAGTCGGAGATTGTGATGGTGGCCAAGACGTAGGTCATTTACATACTTGTCTTATATCTGATACTGGGCATTGGCGTAAAATTAACCACGAACCACTTCTGGCCATCTCTGGATACTATTATTGCAAATCACTGAACTGATACATGATTGGTCCACAAACCAATCTAACCATTAATTTGTTCAAGGTAATTAAAACCATGGCCATTCAATTGTTGATTGTTTCGTCATATTAATGCACACATTTTATGTGTTAATAAATATTTTAATATGTTAAACCGTCTCCAATTTACGCACGAGATTTATGCCCTTGAGTGTACCTCTTCTCTCGTTTAGCCGCACTGGTGCTCATTCTGTGTTCGGGGCGGATTCCCCTTCGCCCTGCTCAGTGCAACCCAAATTGGACTGGTCTCCCGGTGATGTGATGCAGAACAACTCGATGGACATGTGAGTTTGGAGTCTATTTGGAATCGCATTCATTTACTGGCAGACCTTACAACGTCCACTATAATTAATGGAGCCTAGAAGCCTTGGATGAGGTTATTTGTGGTATATATTATGATAAAAAAATTAGAAAGAGCAATGGGTACGGTAGCAATATGTACAAACACTGATTTGATTATGTGATACAAATAATACAAAACACAGCACAAACACACGCACACAACAGTTTTTTCTCCGCTTGTTTCGTTGCCTGTATGATATGCTGATGTTTAGAGGTGAGGAGATCACCACAATGCTCTCGCACTCGGCCCTCGACAACGACGTGGAGACCCTGCTCGGGCCCGGATTTAGGCCCCAGCTGCCCGCCCAGCCTCTCCAGCACATTGATCTCTCTTTTGTGGAATCCACATTCAACCCCAATAACTTTCACAATCAGAGGTTCTATGGGTCATCCGAGCAACAGTAGTTGGAAGAGGGGTATTCAGAATTGAAAGTGATTTTTATCACTGAAATGTGAAATACATTATAGGCTGTTTATGTCTCGGAGATTGAGCTTTACTTCTGGATAGCATTGATTAGACGTGGGTTCGAAAAATGAACCCAGATTCATATAGTTGATTAATTGATATGATGAGGGCGATCCCTCTTAAATTATGAATGATTTATTACGCATACATATAATTCTCAAAAATAACAATGTAAATTGGCACGTCGGTTGACGTATTCCAGGGATTTTTACAGTATTCGGAGATTTAATTTAGTGTTTTAATCTTTTTTTTACGTTTTATCTTTTCGTCTAGTTGTTACGTTTTCATGTGAAATGCATTTCATTCTGCAATTACACCGTGATGATAAGTCTAACCAAAAGTACTGTATTTACGTTGCTTTACTTAGTTCTATTTTTGGATCCATTTTAGTACACTAA
Organism: Pelodera strongyloides; assembly: GCA_036852015.1. Lineage (NCBI taxonomy): Eukaryota > Metazoa > Nematoda > Chromadorea > Rhabditida > Rhabditidae > Pelodera > Pelodera strongyloides. The sequence continues at coordinate 162,309 of JAANDG010000069.1, read as the reverse complement.
GCTTTAGACCTGTCTTTGTTTATTTTACCCCACTACCAGCTTTATTACTTATTTATCATCTACCTACTTGTACATATTTGCACTCTTTCTATTCTTGTGCATATCAATCGATATCGTGTAAATGTTCCAACTTCTACCCTTTCCTATATTCTGATTCCATACCATTGCTCTCACACTATACAACGTGAAAGTCGGCGCCATCGCCGGCATAGGAGAACCCCCGCCAACAGATGGCGCACCTGCCGCGCACCCTCTTAGTGGGTTCGTCGCCCCGCTGTGGCAGATCCTCTTTTGTGCCCGGCGATGGCGCCAAGTTTATTGATTACATTGCTATTAATTTAATTACCATATTGATTGATCTCGTAAGTTTTTACTGCAATAATAACCCGTAATTCTAGTCAGTTTATTTCTCACGTTTTGTATTGAACAAACTTTTAAAAAACTATCCTTGTGCAATGCGTTAATATTTTTATAATACATACTTTGATTTTCTTGTTTAACGTTTTCTGTTTGTGATGTGATGCATGTAAACCGAAAACTTTGAATTATTATTGGACGCCGCCTGAGCCTGAGGCGTCCTTCCATTATCGACATTCCCATATTCATGTATTGAAACGTATGTTGAAGATCTACACCCTCATAAATTGAAACGTATATTGAATATCTGCATTCCCATATATTGAAACGTATGTTGAAGATATATGGGGACGTAGTGTTGGTCAAGATATGTTTCAATATATGAGGGTGGAGTTGGTCAAGATACGTTTCAATATGTGAGGGTGGAGTTGGTCAAGATACGTTTCAATATATGAGGGTGGAGTTGGTCAAGATACGTTTCAATATATGAAGGTGGAGTTGGTCAAGATACTTTTCAATATGAGGGTGGAGTTGGTCAAGATACGTTTCAATATATGAGGTGGTTGGTCAAGATACGTTTCAATATGTGAGGGTGGAGTTGGTCAAGATACGTTTCAATTATATGAGGGTGGAGTTGGTCAAGATACGTTTCAATATATGAGGGTGGAGTTGGTCAAGATACGTTTCAATATATGAGGGTGGAGTTGGTCAAGATACGTTTCAATATATGAAGGTGGAGTTGGTCAAGATACGTTTCAATATGTGAGGGTGGAGTTGGTCAAGATACGTTTCAATATATGAAGGTGGAGTTGGTCAAGATACGTTTCAATATGTGAGGGTGGAGTTGGTCAAGATACGTTTCAATATGTGAGGGTGGAGTTGGTCGAGATACGTTTCAATATGTGAGGGTGGAGTTGGTCGAGATACGTTTCAATATATGAGGATGGAGTTGGTCGAGATACGTTTCAATATGTGAGGGTGGAGTTAGTCGAGATACGTTTCAATATGTGAGGGTGGAGTTGGTCGAGATACGTTTCAATATGTGAGGGTGGAGTTGGTCAAGATACGTTTCAATATATGAGGGTGGAGTTGGTCAAGATACGTTTCAATATATGAGGGTGGAGTTGGTCAAGATACGTTTCAATATATGGATGTGGAGCGTTCGATTCCCAATCTTGTTTGTGTTCTCCATTTCTGTTTGTGACAAAAAAAAACCGTTCTCTTTTATATAATACGAATTTTATTTTGCGTATTGTGAGCATCTATGATGAGAGGACACGTAAAAGGTGAAGAATTATGCAAAGTAAGTAGTTTAAATGAGGTTGTAGAATAGTGCTAATTAAAGGGGCAGGTTCAATGAAATACGTCAAAATAAATGCATAACTATGTCTGAAGTGATAAACTGGATAGGAGTGTGACCTGTAATGTAATGAAATCAATTGTACTTAGAATAATTGCTTTCCATTGTGAAATGACGAGTGAGGTTTGAGTAATTTCTTTTGTAAATTCTCCTAATAATTATTATACACGGTGTCGGGTGGTCAGGCAACGTGAATATTGGCGTGCAAGCGGAGTGATAACGGCGTGCAAGTTGCACGCCATTTTCATTCCGGGTGCACTTTTGCACGCCACCACGTTGCCAAACGGACTTTACACGCCGTAAGGTTGCCGCTTGCACGCCAACTTTCGTCAGAAGTCTATATATGAGTCAATATATAAATTAAGTATATAAACGTCGCGATAAAATTAGTTCGTAAATATACGAAAGGCACATACAAGTTCTGGCAAAATAATCTCGAGTTATATGTAAACATATATGCGAACAGGGCAGATATTAAAAGTCAGCTTCAATACTAGGGCGAGACTCTGAAAGCTCGCGACGCACTAGTGGCTCGAAATTTTCGCACGGCTACGGTCTGGCGCAGGTTTGGCACACTCTTTGTTGAACAATCTGTTACAGCGCAGCGAATATTCTGGACCATAAGATTGTTGCGCACTTTCGGAGTTTCCTCGTTGTTGCCAGAAACTAAAGAGAGTCACAAAGGAACTGTTTCTAAAGAAAACGAGCTTTTCAAGCCTACGAAAATATACATGTACATTAACTTCGTATGGCAGCGTTCGGAAGGACACGCGTTCGAAAAACGGACCCCAGTTAAAATGGTTTAAACTTTAATATTTCACAACTACGCTCTATAAGAACTGTATATTGAAATGTAAGTGGAAGAAACGGTAAGAAAAATTGAGTGAAACAAAAAGATAAACGCAATAAATCCTTATTTATATTATACTATCGTTAATAGTATAAGGTCGTTTCCTGAGGAGACCGTAATCGGCCATGTCCATATTGATTGGAATGTACTGTAGCTGTGGAAGGGAGGCGTACTGTAGTGGCAGATGACATGTGCGAGGGAAAGATCTGCAAAACATTGAGGAATGCTTTTTTAGACAATGAGTGCGTCGAGTACCTAATATGCAAAAGTGGTGTGCGGCGGCAATATGGCACATTTGTAGCATAATTCTGGCAGATACAACACATGTGTGCCAACTGGAATTGTACATGTTTTCGCGCACAACGCTCGCGTGCTTTACGACGAAATTGGGGGCGCCGTCCTGCGGCGACTCCAGAATTTTCGTGTTGACTGAATAGTTTAGCGCGTTCAAGCGAAATACCGGCACACTTTTGGCACACATCGAGAACACCAGCATTGTTATACGGGTTATGCAAATGAATATAAATAAAAATAAAAAATCGAGCTAAATTCTGGCAACATTGCATAAATACGTAAAAATTCAGCTGTCCATGATGCGTCCAAAAACCGGCCGGTATTTCGCTTCAAAAAAAAATAGCATAATTTAATAGTGATAATGAAATGTAATAATAACATATGTGCTATCTAGATATATAGCCTACCGGTTGTCTCCTCAAGTTTTCCGCGGAGAATGAATGTGAGCGGAAATTTGATGGCGAACTCTGCCGTGTGGTGTTTTTATCACGGTTTCGTAATAAGAATCCCTAAAAATGTAAACGATTAGTTTTGGTTTTTAATCTCATTGGTAGTAAACTTTGTTGCCAGCACGCGCCCTGGCACGCGCCCACATCTCGCACACCAGTTTTCTGGGAATTTTTCGCCTTAATGCGCCACGAGTGCGCAAACACAGTTTTTTCGTGGGTCACACGTTTTGGCAACACTAGCGGAAATAGGGGTCCACTGTAAATAGTTTGCCGTGCAAAATGTTTATGTTGAACTGTTGAACTCGTAAAAGCGTAATAGACAAACCACAGGAATAGCACACTTACACAAGCACAGAGTAGAACGAAGAACACAGTCGCACACATAACGCCAGCTGCTAGGAGGATAGCTGAACGATTTACTCATTAAATTGCAAATTTGGCAGGCATTGCAAATTTGGCAGGCTGCTAAGCGGTTGGGTGCTCTGTGGCACATCACCCAATATATTGCATCTATGTCTAAACCAGTTCAAATGGAGACTGACTCGAGAGAATTATCTAAGCGGCGCATCACCAGTGATGAAACGGTTAGTACCCCCTTATATCCAACTAAAACCAAAAAGTTGGAAGATGTGATTGGCTTGGGAGAGACTGAACTGGAGTCCATTATGCGGACTGCTTCCAATGGACAAGGCTTCAACCTTGTAGGCTCTGAAGCTGTAAAGTTCATTGATGCAGTCAGCAAAATGGTCCAGTTCACGAAGAGTGTTTTATCTGGTACATCTAGTTTTATGCTGGATGCTGTGCGTGAAGAACGTCGTGTTCGTAGTTTGGTTCTAAACATTCCCCCCAATTTCGGTCTGAATGTTTCCCAGGGTGAGGTGGTTGCCCCTGCTCCTGCTCCTAGAACACCCATACAGCAGGCGGAGCATGCAGCCCGTGTGGAAACGAGCAACGAGATCAGGGTTAATTGTGAGGTGAAAACAATGCTCAAGTTTCTTAAAGTGGTAGAGGCCCCTGCGGCTATTTTTAGGATGAGTAATTATCTTTGGAAGGTGGAAATGACTAGTAGGAAATCTCAGTCGCTTGTGCTTCGCAACAAGCATAAGTTGCGTGGAACTAAGTGGAGTTCCATTTACATAAGGCCTAGCCAGACAGAAGAAGAGCGTAAACGGTTGTATGAGTTGCGCCGACAGAGGAACTACTTGAATACCATTGGTGGGCACGAGTGGCAGTTGCGAGGTGAGATCCTAGTATGGAAAAATGATCCTTTGTTTGAGGATCATACCGCCCTTGCCTTTGAGACCGTCATCCCTGATGGTTGGGTTGACCCTCGGTACGGTGGTAGACCCCCACAAGTTTCCTCTCAGCAGGGAAACTAGGTAGGAGACTTAAGAAAACCCTTGCTATCTCTTTTTGCAAGATACGAAGTGTGTTAAAGAATATCAACGAAATCCAATACTATCTCTCCTATTCAAACCCCGATCTGTTTATTTGTATCGAATCTTGGTTAAAAAGCATAGTCAGAGATTCTACTATTTTAAGTAATTCGGATTTTCAAATTTTGCGTTTTGATAGAAATCGATCTCAGAAAGGCGGGGGTATTTGCATATATGCAAAACCATGGCTGATTTGCAAAGAGCATTTCTCTACCGGAAATTCAAATTTTGAAGTGTATTGTATTGAAATTGAAGATGTCATGAATTTTAGGAAAATACGTTTTGTAATAGTGTATAGATTGCCCGGTTGCGTTGTATCGGCAGACGCAGCACTTTATGACCTTATCGTAAACTTATGTAGTTCTGGGAAGGAAACAATCGTTCTAGGCGATTTCAATCTCCACTATGACTTTGATAACCCAAACCCCAAATGTTCTAAGGAAAGAGAGTTTGCATCTTTTGTTTCTTCTATGGGCTGGGCTCATTTTGTTTCTGAACCAACTCGAGAACAACGTATTATCGATCATTTGTTTACAAGCTCTACTAATCTTATTTCTAATGTATCTGTCAATCCTCCTGTTGGTACTTCTGACCACAACCTAATCTCTTTTAATTTAAATATGTCGGGAAGTCTCATCACAAAGAAATCGCCAACTTTTGATTATAAAAACGCTGATTGGGCATCTATTCAGGATAGTCTGGATATAGATTGGGTTCAGTTCTTCGGGTACTACAATGATATAAATGACTTAGAAGCTAAATTTTCTGACTATCTCCGTTCTCTTTTAAATGAATTTGTCCCCTTGGTGTATAAGGAAATTAAATTAGAGAAATTTCCTGCACATATTAGAAATATGTTCTATCACAAACGCCGGCTCTTTCTTTTGAACAAAGGTTCTAATTCACAAATCATCAGCAATGAAATAAAAACCATAAGCAGGTCTCTTGATAAAGCTTTAGAAAAGTATTTTGCAAATAAAGAAAGGAAAATATTTAATGGCAAACTGGGAAAGCGTTTTTTCTCATATGTAAAGGGAAAAATAAATAGGAAAAGTTCAATTGTAGTAGTTACTGAACCTGGAACTAATCGTATTATTTACGAAAATCAAACAAAGGCAGACCTAATAGGTCAACAATTTGAATCGGTGTTTACTAATGATAATAATAATTTTCCTCCTATGAACGATATGAGCTATTCATATCGAAATGTAACTTTGTCGACAATATTCCCATCTGATGTTCATAAGGCACTCGGAAAATTGAAAAATTCCTTTTCTCTCACAGCTGATGGAATTCCACAATATGTTCTAAAATATTTAAGAAATGAATTATCTGAGCCTTTATCTCTGATGTTTAACATTTCTTTGGAAACTGGCAAAATACCATATTCATGGAGAAAGTCCTTTGTAACACCAGTTCCCAAGATTCCCAAACCTGTTCTCCCTGTTCACTATAGGCCAATTGCAATCAATAGTGCTATATGCAAATCAATGGAAATACTTGTCCAAGAAAAGCTTCTTAAGTTCATTAAGCATCTCAACTGTATTCCAGATGAGCAATATGGCTTTATTAAAGGAAAATCTGTTGATTTACAAATGTTAGACTGTCAGAAAAATTGGTTGACTTCCTATGAAAATAAGGAGTGCATTGACGTGGTCTATCTTGATATCGCAAAAGCTTTTGACAAAGTCGTCCATTCCAAATTGTTGTATAAGCTTCGTAAACTGGGTTTTCCAGAGCAATTAGTTCTTTGGGTTCAAGATTTCCTTGCGGATAGAACCTTTCAAGTTAAAATAACCAATGATGTGTTTTCAAAAGAGTTCTGCTCTCCATCTGGGGTTCCGCAGGGTTCAGTTTTAGCTCCTATTCTATTTTTGCTTTACATCAGCGATTTACCTTCTAAAATAAAAACTTCTCCTAGCATCCAAATCAGATGTTTTGCCGATGATTGCAAAATCTTTTGTAGCTATAGTCAAGCCTCTTTTGCTGAAGCACACCGTTCTCTTGAGCACTCTCTTTCTTCACTAACTGAATATTGTAAAGATTGGCAAATAGACCTCTCTGAATCAAAGTGCAGTGTCTTGTATCTTGGTAATAAAAATGTAAAACATGTGTACACCGTAAATGGTTTTTCCTTAAAAGCTGTAAATTCTGTGCGCGATTTGGGAATTTTGGTCCAAGACAATTGGCATTATGTAGATCACCTTAATAATATGTGTACTAAAACTATGGGTTGTTGGTTCGCAATCAACAAAAGCATCAAGCTGCGTAATGCAGATGTTCTTATCAAAGCATATAAGGTGTGGGTTAGGCCCATTCTGGAATTTGCTAGTGTTGTATGGAGTCCTTATTTGAAAAAAGATATTTTGAAAGTGGAAAAGGTTCAATCACGCATAACGCGAATAATCTTTCAAAAGTGTTTTCCTAACTTTCATGTGCCTTCTTATAAAGGTCGTTTGTCGAAGTTTAATCTTCTGTCACTACAACATAGGAGAGTAAAACAAGATATTATTTTTTCATTCAAATTGCTCAAAGGAGAACTAGGTACTACCTAATACCTTCAGTAGGTATTACATTTGGAAACCTACTAGAGGTCGTACCTCTGCATTTGAATTACATGTTCCATTCTCAAAACTAAACCCTTATTATAATAGTTTCTTTATTAGAACTGCCAAGTGGATTAATAAACTTCCTGACAACGTTTTGCGTATCCAAAATTCCATGTCTCTCAAGAGGATGTTAGCCCAAAATACTAATTTGGCAAACATAATTGCCAACCTTGATATCACTGACATTACAGAAAATTTCCGGGAATTCAATTTTCAGCATATTCAATAATTTGTTTCTCTTCAGATACAACTTCCAGCGGTAGAATGAAAATTGTTCTAGATGAATTAAAGATCGACGACATGCCCATGGACGATGGATAAAATATCTAAAATCTATTGACAGTTGTATCGTTTCTTTTTCGTTTTTTTTTCCTCAGAGATTATTTGCAGTATTCAATATTGACACGCAGTGCATATTACCCAGTTGCCAACTACTCAGTTACCAGTTACCCAGCTATCGGTTAGTTTAGAAAACCTTGTAATTAAGCCCAGTGGATTAACCACTCAAAAACAACCATTTGCGGTTCAGTGGTATTTCAGTGTAGCGCATTCGGTTTCCTGCGGGTGGAGGGTATTCACGGTGCTAGGGTTTAACTTTCTGTTGTCTAGTTTTTAACATTTATTTCTAGGTCCCAATAAGGTAGTATGTCTACTTATTTCTTAAACATTGTTCGTGAATGTGGCTCATTTTTTAAGGTAACATGGAAATACCACATTATTTGCTAAAGGGATTGATTCAAGGTTTGCTCAAACAAAAATGCTGGCTTTATTCCTTTGCAACAATATTCCAAATGCAGAATGTCAAATCTCATTGCTAATCAAATCAGTCATCTGTTTCCGTTTGTATGTTCGTTTTTAACTCTCATCCTCGGATGCACACCTTTTGGTGTATTTAATAAATAAATAAATAAATTAAAGGATTGCAGTCACTAGAAATTCGTCTTTTTTATTTACTTTTCATTAAATATTCAAATATGTGAAGAAAACTACGGTTTCAGCACCAAAGTACAGCAAAACGAACTCAGGGAGAGAAATCACTGCGTATGGGTTTTACTAATATACCGTAGTTTAAAATTATCCGTATAGCGGTTCATAATAAATACCCTGAAGTGATAAACCACAAGCCAGGTGTAACACTGCAGGCTGCTCAATATCCAAGTACCGCTGGCAATTGCACATATGCACCAGCGACGGTCATTACCAAAACCCATTTTCATTGATTTCTCTGCCTGAGTTCGCTTTTATGTTGCTTTTTACTGGCTGCATATTGTTTTATAAATCTTCTTGCATTTAATAAAAATCGAATAAAAAAGTTGAATTTGTAGTGACTGCGTCCCTTTAAATGTACAGTAGATCGGGGGACCGACTGTGAGAGCCACGCCCGACTCAAGGCAATTAAGCAATTAAAGTAATCAGTTATCGATGCTCGCAACACAACTTCTCTAACTTCGGTAGTGGAACTGAAGCTGAATTGGCTTGTCACCAGCAAAATGGGGCACATGGTAAACAAGCATCACCCTTTATCTTACTCTTTATCTTTATCTTTAAAGCCTCACCCCAAAACACATAGGTTGATTGTGCTAATGAAGTCTCCGGTTCAGCCATATGATGAGCAAACCAAGAGGACGGCTCGGCAGTGAATTCCTTATCGTGCACAACGACGCGGAGCGAACGCGCCATCACCTAGACAAAGTAAAGTTGGGAAATACTGTTTTTTTGAAAATTATAACACAACTTTTTATTTTATTTAGTTTGCTGCAGATCAGGTTTACAAAAAAGTTTTCATATTCTCGTTTTGTTAATTTTCGACACGGCGCTCCCTTCTTAGCAAGCAGGTGTTTTTCGCTTCCAGCGGGGACATCGGTTTTGTTCAAGATATTCATTACCAATAAACAATATTACTGTTAGAAATAAAGAACGAAATTTAAAATAATAAAGTAGGTTAACAAACAGACTCACCGCTGCATGTATCCGCGTGGCCGTATCTTCCGCATCCGCTGATTGTAATGTGAAACGAACAAATCCGTCCTCTCTTATTGTCAAATCACGCAATTCGCGGTCCTTTAGCGAAAATAGTGAAGTCAGGTAAGCGTGGAGTTCCCTGGAATTATTGACTTTTGAAATTTTATGCTTTGCGCGATACGTATTAACTTATAAACTACGGTAAGAGGTTAGTTTTTTTCTGAAGTAACTTTCTGACGTCAACAAAGACCCAAACACTAATATTCTACATCTATACCTATTACCAATACTTAGTTTTTTTTTAAATCCCGGCACTGTTCATAATGTGACGGTAGCTAATTGTAAATGACAAATACAGCACCTCTGTAGTGCAAATCGATCGCTGATTGTGATAGGTGGTCCTCGGAGGGAGAATCCCATCTGATATTGTTCAGTTGGACGGCCGTCGTCCGAGAAGATGGGCGTGTCGACGTCGAATCCCACACCTGGAAAACATTTGTATTGGCGCATTGTGAAAAAAATCGATTGGAGCGGTTTTCATGAGCCTAAGTCTAAGCTGCTCCTCTGTGTTTCGGTCATGAAAAATCCTTTGCAGCCCACATTGATAGTGCAGGAGATAGAGCGCCAAACTCTCACGCTAGGCCAGGGGTGTTCGATACCTACCATGGAACAATTGGGAAAACAAACCTTCGCAGAATCTAAAGCACTGATCCAGTGAAATGAAGTTGTTCATATTTCCCCCACATCCTCCATATTTGAATGGAAGGCAGGTTTGATTATTGGGATTGTAGTAGAACCTGGGCACAGACAGGGAACACTCGGAAGCAATGGGCAGATGGCACACGAAACCTAAAAAGGAAACAATCAGGTTACAGTAGTTTATTTTTACGGTAGCCCTGGGGTACTGTAGCTGACACGATAACTTATTTCTACCTTGGAAATGGCTATTTGCGCGTATCTCTTTATATTCTTCGGCTTATGATATGATTATACTAATAAAGAACCACATACATGCCATGGGTTATGGATAATGGACATAATGTGATTTCACTTGCAACGTTGGCGGATCTGATGAACCCGTAAGTGGCCTTAAGCCGCGGAAAACTGGTTACAAAGATGACGTACGTTTCGCCACACAGCATACTCCCTTGGTCTTCAACGGTCGAGTGGCGCAGTAATGTGAAGGTGGACATCCATTCAATTGCACCGAACATTCGAACAACTTTCCGTCTTCAGAAGTGTACGGATCACCGTGGGGACATGCTTCGGAAGTAGACGTCACAGGGGATCCGATAGGAGATAGAGAAGGAAAAGACAGATTGCCTAAACCAATTACCGTATACATATGCAGCAATAATATTTTATATATGGACTTATTTGTGCATGAAACAGGTAGCCCTGCCATCTTCTTGCGGTATATTGGTAGATAAGAGAGCTAGAGTAATCGCAATAGGAATTATCGGGGCGCCGAAGACCGAATTCCAGACGTCATTCATTTCAAAATAGACTCCTACCTACATCAAAACATAATTCACAATCGCCAAGATACATCTGATGCCAGTTCCAATAAAATTTACCGCTGGGGTAGGTTACAAGCGTCTCCCGTTGAGTATGCTCTATCGCTTTGTCTGCTTTTAACAGGCTATGCGGGAGAAAGCCCAGAGAGCACGCTAAGCCGGAGACGCCTGTAAACTACCCCAGCGGTAAATTTTATTGGAACCGGACTCTGAAAAAAGTACCCACCATCACCCGAACAGCACACTGAAACGTCGGCATTCTGAATTTGGGCGCAAGAAAAGCCGATTGGACACGGGTTTCCTTGGGCACAAAAGAATGGGGCAAAGGAACGGGAATCGACCGACGGACGGGAAGTACCGCAAGGGTTACGGACGCCTGAACCGGATACGAAGAGTAACAAAGATTTATTGCACAACACATAGAAAATTAATTGTGCAAAGTCCAGTGTCAAACCCTCCACTACTTACGGTTAGCGTACGAGGAAGTGTCATAATTGAGCTTTACTTAATTCCAAAACCTCTTCCAAAATAAATGTAATAACATCACACGGTGCAATCGTAATATTGCCTAAACCTAAGACTCTTTCATGAAAGGCAGTGCCTGAACGAGCTTTAAAGACTGGCACAAACAACTCACATTTTGGTACCGCAGCGCATCCATTGTGTGTGCACGGTTGTTGCACTGGTAGGCAGACTTCTCCGTCGTTGCATAGAATACCTTGACACGGGTCGAGACAAGGGCATGTCTTAATCGGACAACCGACGACATCACGACGCACACCGAAAGGACATTCGGAACACTGTGTCGGGCAGGAGACACGAGGTCCTGAATATGGAGTACTTAATTACCTGACCACATATAATCTTAGGTTGACGTAATTAAGTTACTTGACACCTTGACAGTCAGTGACACCGAATCTAGAAGCAAATCGGACAAAAAGCAGACGAATGTCGTAAACAGAAACATTCGGGTGTAGACCTGTGAACCACTGAATAAGCTAGCATAGGGCCATAGGGTAATGCATACCAGTGCAAGAGTCCAATAAATTATTCGACTGCTTTCTCGTGCCGTCCAACTCGATTCCGGTTTGCACGTCGACACACCAACACACACCAGACGAGTCACATTGTACTGGGGAGTAGAGACCTAAGACATTAGAAATACGTTTATACTGCGACCTACTGACTTTTTAAGAAATCATAACCTCAAATAATCGAAGATCAATGAGACGCCTCAGTTTAACAGAATGGAAATTTTAGTTGTAACATTGTTACTGCACTACCGGCCCCTCAGCATTATATTTGTCGGTGAAAAATAATAACGTAGGGAGCTTTGGTACCGCACCTGCACAAGACGCCATGGTAGACGGTAACTGCAAAGTCAATAAATCGACCTGAATAAATTACCATCAAACAATTAATTACCATTTCCAGGTTGGCATAGGGGAATCCTCGAAGTGTCCACACGACGTCCTCTTCGCTGAAGGTCTTGCAAGCCACCGCGAACATTTATACAGCCTGAAGCTAAGCAGTGAAACGATGAATTAACCGACGCCCAGCATATCAATTCACATTAGTTATTCGTCCAATGTTGGTAATTAATAACGGAAAGGGTTTCTGGATAATTGCGTAAACCATTACGATTACTTACTCTAAAGCCGGCCGTCATGTTTTACTGCCACTTTAGGACGATAGATAGTAGAGAGCAAGAGTTTTATCGACTCACTTGTTGAATTATACGGTGCGGCGCATGCTGAATTACATCCAAAAGAACAACATCTAAGGAGTCCTGGACAGTCACTATCGGAAGAGCATTCGGCAGTGCACTCTGAAGAAAAGTTGAGTAATTTCTCCCTGCCTCTATAACTCTCTATATCTCTCTCTGTCTCTAACAATCTCTCTCCCTCCCCCTCTCTCTCTCCCCCCCCCTCTCTCTCTCTCCCTCTCTCTCACCCCTCTCTCTCTCTCCCTCTCGCTCTCTGGCGCTACAAATTTATCCATAATCTCCAGAATAACGCAAAGTTCTTGGAAAATTTGCACCAGTAGGAGATAATGTCGACTATCGATCGATTGGAAACTTCAATGGATACAGATTTCATAGACTAAAACTCACCATCTGAATCGTCTTCATATGATGAAAGACTTGATGACGGACACTGGGAATGGGTCTTCTTCTCTTCAGAACTCACTGATGCGGCTGCAAGAAATCACTAATACAATAGGGAACATATAATTAAACAATTAGCACAACCAGCTATAGAATGCCTTGCAAAATTGTGTTGAAACAACTGATTGTCATCTGTATGCCAGTGTATGCAATCAATACATCAATGCTCTCAAACCATTACCTTTCAGACAACACATTCCCAGGGATTCCTCTCCCGGAATTGGCAGACATTCTCCCGTGGCACACCCATCTTTTGGGGAACAAATCACCGGGGAACCCATTCGAAGAATAGGTGTCGACGTCCTGGGACATACCTCCTTCACACCTGGAAAATGGGCTAACAATAAATAGGAATCGAAAAAAAAAAACATAATACGGTAGGCTGTGGTAATTATCATTAGAGTTTAGTTTTGTTGAATGATGCGTGTCGATAAATTCACGGATCCTTGTTACATACGCAAGAAGCAAATTCAGATGCCTAAAGCTGCCAGCATGATAAAAGTTATCAGAACTAGGAACATTGCCATTCGTACTTTCATGTGGTGTTATGCGGTCATTTATCGAAATCGGTATATCAATAAAGATAAATAAATAAACATAACCAACTAACATTTTGGCGTATTTGCACACGGTCCGTGCATACACTGCTGTGTGGTTAATACGCAGATTTCACCAGGAAGTCTGCACTTCAGACGCTGAAATAGTTTACGATACAGTACTTCTTTTTTTTGAAAACCTGATTTGAAAAGTACACTACTTTTTACCGAACATTAGCAAAATCAAGAAACAGGTGAAATTTTCGGTCCATGTGATCTTTCTTCTTACAGTGCGCTTCCAACGAATTATAAATGAACACTACATGCTAGAATCATGTGATTCCAAACACGATGCTAGACTGTGCAGTAACATTCCAAACTTCAAATTGCAGTACAAAAAGCCTCATTGAGTCAATATTCTATTTAGGCTTACGTCACACGGAGTTGCACATGTGCACTTCTGAAGAGGGCATCCTTTATTGTCAAGACGTACTCCATACGCACACGACGTACTGTCGGGACAAGAGGTTGAACAAGGACGAGGCACTGAAATGAAGGCAATATATGGCTATATTGTATATTAAAATTTATGCTAGAAGATCAAGTATTAGATATGCAATTCTTGAAAAAATTAATGCGCTAAAAAAAGAGTAACAACACTCATACTTCTAGATCAGATCATAGGAAAAAAACCCCTTGAAAGTAAAGCTTATCCCTAACTAAAGGACGAAATAAACACCCTTCGATCAACGTGGCGAGGAGCTCCATGTCCGACATATCACACATATGTATCGCCACAAAATTCAGATTCAAAGGTTCAAATCGTATAGCAAAAGACAAAATTCACAAGAATAACCCACATTTACAGTTGGGAAGAGGCCCTTCACTGGTAACTCTGGTTCCGTAAATCTCAATACCAGACGACGTGTCGATACACCAACATTCCCTGAAAAATGATTGTAAGTTGAAAGAAATCAAGATATATTACAGTATGTAGATAGAGCGGCTGATCGAGCGAGTCTCATTCCTGCACCCCTCGCCGTGCAGTACCACCTGTTTCCAACATAGATTACCACGTCACTGGAACCGAACCCTCTATGTGTTGCACGTGGTGGTCGGCGTCTTTATCCATTGAGCCACTCAGTACACCACTCCAATAAGTAGATGATTATAAGCACTAAATAAGTACCTGGATCTGGTATCACACTGTATTTGCCTCCAATTACCCTCCGGAGTGCACTGTACGGGTGGAGGGAGCAGGTCACGCATCCGAGAAAGAGCACTCTCAAATGAGAGAAGAAGACGCACACAGGCGGGCAAGAGATGGGGAATTGAACATTGACGGCCACATCCAATTGGGCAACACTAGAAATAAAGTATACGCTAAACAATTTCAGAATTCGATACATATAACCATGGATATTGTAAAGTACGGTGGTTTCATATGTATGCAGAAGTACCAAAAGCACCAGATCTCGCAGCTCACCAGAACAAAAGCCCTTTTTCATGTTTTCATGTGAAACAATTTTCAGAAATATGATGTTTCGTCGATGCATTAAAATATTTGATCAGCTCAGCGGTAGGGGCACGGTAAATGATCGAACTCACCGCAACCCAAAGAAACCCAAAAGAACATAGACACCGAAAAAATACAGTATCCTCTCCGCACCTTTTCATATCCCACGCAGTCGGAGTCCCTCAGACAATTCGACTCGCAGTCCTGGTTCTCTTCACTCGAATGAACCCGACACTCGCCCACTTTACCCGGAAGACGGACCACGGCTGCAAATAAACTAAGGTTACATTGGTACGATCATCTAAACATCAGGCTGTATGCTGGGAGTGCAGCCGTACCATGTCTACAATACAACAGTACGGTACGGCGGAGAATATGACATACCGTAATATACTCACATCATAACTATATGAAAACGCGTCTACGTTCGTTCAAAACACCACCAAACGCGTGCTTAGTGCAACTGCATTTATTCACCATTTTTTGTTGAAATTCTCTCTATGAAAAACTAGGAATAATGCATAAAACGATCTGAATGTATAAAAAGATCCTTACTCAGCGGCACAATACTGTGTGAATGGAGCAGTGCATCCGGGGACGATACTTGTACGGGATGGACTTCCGTTTGTGAAGAAACAATCACAGAGGAAGAATTCTTTGGAAGGTTGTACAAACACGAAATACCACATCCATTAAAGCAGCACAGTGAAGAGGAAGATGTGCATTGGGAGTGAGAGAAACACTTAAATGATCAGGATCAGTCAAAGTTAACTTGAGCAAACGCCAAAAACATGCGGCGCTCAAGTGGCACAAAAACGTTAGGTACTCTACAAGCGGGCACTCGTTTCGCGCGATTCTGTCAAGCAAGCTTACAATTATGAACGAAAAACAGCGAGCAATTTATTTCTGATATTTAATTTATTATTATTATTGTACATATAATGGCACACCTGCATAAAATATATTGACAACGAAATAAAATAAAGTAAAAAAGAAGAAGAAGCAATTGACTATGTGTACCTGCACATCACAATGATCCGTGTTCGTGGAATTAATTTCAGGTAGTGAGGGACAGGAAGGAAGCTGGTCCGCAGATGGATCTGTATGGAAAGAGAATTAGAAACAGCAGAAACACAGAATCGGTCAAGCGCATGCATTTGTTTTGCTTTTCGCATTGCTTGTTGAATACACACATCAAATTACCATATGTAAAAGTGTATCTAGACTTTCAAGTTCCACTCACGTGCTTAGGCACTCAGGCTTACTGGGGCTTTAGGCTAAGGCCCAGGACCAAGGATAGGCCCTGAAGGAGGTTCGTAACTAGGTACCGTACCTGTTCCCGGACAACAGTATCCCGCTCCTAACCATCCAGTTCTCCTACAGTACTGCCCGGAGGGACATTTCTCAATTCCGTTGCAAGTCAACAAAAGTCCCGTGTGGGGATGTTCCAGCGGAAACCCTTGTAGACAACCATTAGGAACACCTGAACATATTTGTCCTAAATATTGTACAAAATACAAATGTAGAATATAGCGACAATACATTAGACGCGTGTTCAAAAGAAATAAGTATTAAGATAAATTGAACTACATTTTGGTACAGGTGGGCAAATCTTCGTCGTGCATTCCACGGAGACCATCCTGAAATGGATTTTTTTTTATAAAATATACGCAAAAAAGGCTTAGGCTCAGCCCCCCCCCTAACCTAAAGCCTAAGCCTAAGCCTAAGCCAAAAAAGAAGACCCACTTCTTCTGCGGAATACATATTTATTTTTTTAATAACGATTACCTGCACACGTTACCCGCTTTGCATATAACATTATTGCACGGGTGAATACACTCGCACACTTCACAACCGTCCGCGTTCTTGCGAAAACTGTAAATAAAAACTGCTTATCACTGAAAATGATTACCAGCCTTTGCTATTTATAATAAACAGTGAAACGCTGATATCAACAGTTTATCGTTGATAGCAATTCTTTATCGCTGATAGCACTTAGTTTATCGCTGATAGCAATTACTTTAGCGCTGGTAGCAGCTTACCCGAACGGACAGTTCTTTTCACAAGAAACAACGGGACATGACCGTGGATGTCTGCAATCCACTGAACGAGAGGATCTTGTGCCTGAAATTAGGTTTAATTACCCCACATGCATGCAAAGAGTCTTCATTATACTCTTCACACTCTGCTATATTATTAAAAAATTTTCATTTATAGCAACTGTAACATCTTCATATTATATTACCACACTGTATTTAGTACCCCTCATCAATATTTTCTATTTCCATTTTTCATACATATTCGCATTTATTTTTTTTTCATTCAAAGTATTTATTCGCAATGTCACTCAATTCAGCTTACGTATACAATCTCTTCTCTAATATTTCGTACAGCTATCTCATCTACCTACATACGCATTCAACCTCAACTTACTTTACTTTACTTACTTTAGTTAACATTAACACTTTAAACTCTTATTCACACATTGCTTTCCTAAACTTACTATAACCTTTTATACTCTAAGTTCTTCATTACTCAAATGATCTCACTTATAAACCATATCTACGGCTCATCATTTCTTCCTTTCTTAGCAGCCACTTCCTTGTCTCCCTGGATCCCAGCTGTCTCCTTTCCTCGCTTTCCTCTTCTACTATCTGTCTTCTTTGGAAGTCTATCCTTAAGGACCTTGATGTACTCCTCCTTGGTGATCCCATGCTTCAGCATTGCCGCATCCCAGGAGATACGCTAAAAAGTTTCTATTATTGTTGATACTACAGTCTAACCCTTTTCACATATCATATAATTATTTACATCCCAGTTCCTTCCTTTTAGTTTTTAATGTAATTTAATTTTACAACATCTAACCCTTACCTCCTTCTGGATGATTAGAACCTGTTTAGGCGTAGATACAACTCTAAGATTCTGCACATCCTCCTTGTTCCTCATCATCTTCTCCCGTATCATTTGCCTAAATAATTATGGTTTCACCAAGTATTATACTTGAATTATATTAACTTTTCTTCATTTAACATTACCTGAATTACCTATATTATAGACTGCTTATACTTTCCTGTATTTAGCTAATGTTATTTAGTATCTTGCATTATTCCATAACCTATATATCATGTATACTTACCCTAAGTGATAGCCCATTGTCTGAATAAGCCTATCCTCTTCTGATACCTCGGCAAACAGTCCGACTCGAGTTTTCTCCTCTTTGTTTCTCCTAGTTATATTCTGCATAGTGGACTTGCTCAGCAATTTATCGTAAGAATCCACACTATTTAGGACAATCTGTAATGAAAGTACATTGATGTTTCGTTTTTATTTCATAATGTCTCTTATAATACCGGGATCAGCCTTTCTCCCTTTCTTATAACTTTTTATTTTATTTTTTATTTGCAATATACTCACCAGGGAATTTATGCTGCCATCTACGTTTGTCCCCTTGTATAGGTAAGAGGCAACATCTTTGCGTCCGATATCAACCTCTAACATTACTTGAATATACTTCAAGGTCTCGTCCAAGTAATCGCTATTCTTCGGCAGCACCATGTTCTTCATTCTCACACACATCTTTCCAACGGTTCTTTCGAGCTATAAATTACACTTTTTATTGTTATCTTTTTCGTATTATTTGTAATCTCATCTTGCCATACACACCTAACGACCATACTCTACTTTCTCTACTTATTATCCTCAATTCATTTCATATTCTATTTTTGCTACTTAATATATCAAGATTAGATTCCGAACCTAATACATATGTTTACTTACATTGGTGATCCTCTTCGACAACGTGCTCAGAATATCCATTCTTCCCACATTTTCAAAGTATTCCGAATTGGACGGCATTTCTGAGTAGAATACTAAAAGATTTTCTTTTTTATACATATCAAACATTTCTTGTACATCACGTAAAATATTAGACAGATCATTAAATATAACACTACTAGACAGGTAATTAATTCCAACTCTATGGCATCGTTATTCTATCTACTCCATTACGTACATAATTCAAATATTTATATAATAGAAATATTTAACATACGATACGTCAATACAAACAACAATATATAGGGAAAATAAACAGCTCAGCTCAATGTGTATCCAAAATAATTATTTACCCCCCTTCCTTTTTTTTTTTTTTTTTTTTTTTTTTACTCTTGGCAATGTTTCAAATTAAAATCTTTGGGGAAATACCCTGTGGTTACAGTACAATTGAATATTTCCTTCAAATTTAATTACACGACTGATCGTCGTACTTTGTACTTTGTTTCAGTAAACG
The DNA here is from genome assembly GCA_036852015.1 of Pelodera strongyloides. Classification (NCBI taxonomy): domain Eukaryota; kingdom Metazoa; phylum Nematoda; class Chromadorea; order Rhabditida; family Rhabditidae; genus Pelodera; species Pelodera strongyloides. The sequence continues at coordinate 142,968 of JAANDG010000069.1, read as the reverse complement.
TATTATCTACCTTTTATTTGATGCATCCATGCCTTATTTACCAGATTTATAAGTTCTTATTACTCTTAAATACACTATTCCAAGCCCGCTTCCACTTTTTCTAGCCTTTAGTTTTTGTTAGTTATATTACGTTTTTATAGTTTATGTACCTAGCGCCCCACTCTAGTCCTTCTTGTAGTTTAGTTTTACTCCTTCTCCTTTATAAGTCTCCTTTTTTTTTCCTTTTTGTTCTGTTATCTAATACCTAGATAACTATGCCCTTGTGGCATAATTTTACCCGTGCCTTCGAGGCATAATTTTACCCATGCCCTCGCGGCATAATTTTAACCAGGTAGTGTATGGTGTTTTGTCTTTGTGACTTAGCACTATGCACTACATGGAACTAATGTCTATTGACATTTTATTGTTATTCCTGATTCAGTTTTTAATTATATAATTGCCTTTGTCATGATTACACTATCACCGACCTTACTATATTTCCTGTTTCTTGTTTCTTGTTCCTTATTCATTTACTCCACATTTTTAGTCCATTCTTTAAACGCGCTTTTCTTTTCCTTTATCACTACAGATAAAGTACCGTAATTAACTCACTTTACCGCCATCATTCTTTCATTTTATAATACCCTTCAAATCGTCCCTTTTATCCACTACTTTTAAGGGCCCATAAATTCATTTACGTTTTTATTTTTTATTTTTGCTTATTTTATTTGTGTTTTTCATTATATATTTATATATTATGATTTTACGTTCACATTTTAATTTCAACAATCTTGATGTAATTAGGTAATCTTAACATTACCTTCACATTTGCAGTATTTCATACTGCTAGCCCTTTATCACTCCACCTTTCGGACTGCTTTGATCCCCGGATAGTCTATATCGTTTAACCTACTTCCTCTCTACTTATTCTCTGATATCGACTTCCACCCGGCACTATGGAGGTAGTGGTTATACTTAAGTATTCCACGAACACTGTAAGAGGCATTCTCCGGTTCATGGTTGTAAACGGAAAGTGGGAGAATGTCGCTCGGTGTCCTCCGTGCCAACGTGGTAGAGTTCTCTAGCTCGAACCCGCCATGTAAGTTTCTCAGATTCTAAAAGCTCTTTCCAGTACCCAACCTATCCTCTGAAGCCGAGGGCGGCGGACTGAGGTGAATTCTTATGCCCTAACAATACCACAGCAAACTACCACACCCAAACTTGCTTCAGTTCTAAAAAGATTGGCCCGAATCTAAAACTTACGTCTATTGAAGGCACACACTCTTTTGGCAATCCCTGTAATTCCTCCAGATGTAAAATTTGTCCACTGATCTCTTTTGAAAAACTCATTCGCAGCAGCACAACTAGATACTTTTCTCATACTTTTGCTTCCAATAGTAGTAATTGCTCAACCGAAGGGGTTATATATTGTGTAACTTGTGACAAATGTAACATGCAATATGTAGGTGAGACTAAGCGCACATTGAAAAACAGATTCAGTCAACATCGTTATCATCTCAATAAGAATTCGCAAGAAACCATTCTGTATCGTCATTTCTCAAGTTGTCAAAAAAATTCAGCTGTAAAACTATTTACTATACATATACTAGACTGCTTAGATGAAAATAAGGATAACTGTATCCGCAAGGATAAAGAATTATTTTGGATAAAACTTCTTAACACTGCTTACCCATACGGTCTAAACGACCACATTAAAGGTTTTGGACTCATTAGTGACTACTCGAAGAAAAATCTCGGTAATAATAACATTCCATATTTTTGTCTTAAAGTCATTCGTCCACCCAAGATCCGAGGCCCCCGTAATAAAAGAAAGGATAGATTGGCTAGAAATATTACTCCTCCAGAACTCTCTCATCCTATAGATTTCCAAACACTAGTTTCTATCAAAAACCGGTTAGCTAAATGTACTAAAAATCTCCTGGTTCGAAAGTATTTCACCAACGAACACTCTAGTTATTTCAGACGTAATGTGGAGGCTATTTGTGGCAACTCTTGCACTTCTAAAACACTGAATGGTAGAAGCAGCAAGCCGTCTAAACCAGACTTTCGCATTAAAATCCCCTTTATTTCTACCGATTCAAGAGGCTTTAACCTCAAATACGCCATAAACAGATTTATACGTAACACTTTTATCTCTAATAATATTCCACTTCCATTTTTACCTCGTATTTGCTACCATAATCAGTATAGCATGCCTTTAGGACCTCGCCTATTTAATCACAAGTCTGTTGCTAACCTCACTACTGTTAACCAAGTTAAATGTAATTGCAATGATTACCTTTCTTATTGTAACACTAAAGAAAAAATTGATGTCAACGGTTCTCTTCATATAATCTCCGGTAATTGCAAAATATTTGAATCACACTACCCTAGAGCCACTAATCTTCTTTCCAAAGGTACCAAGTTTAGAGAACCTTTTTCTAGTAAAATACTAGAAGAACACTTGCGAGTACTCTACAATGACTTATCTAAAAATCTCAGTGAGTATACTAGTACTCTTAATTGTTCACATCCCATATGGGAAAGGTTAAATGAAGTCACTCAAGGTTTTCGCACACCCCAGGATTGCTCTAACTACTCTACTCATAGAGAAATTAACCACATTAAGAAACAGTTTATCATTACATGCGTAGATAAGGCATCCGCTAACTTCTGTTTCTCTTGCCCTCTTTTATACTCACACTTCCTTTATAAAGAACTAGGAATCGCTAAAAATACTAATAGTGCATTTGATTATAAAGGTAACGATACTTACTCACCGTATACTCTTGAACCACAAGACAGTATAGTATCCCGTCATATTAACTATTCCAACATTCTTAATATAAAATGCTCTGATAATGATCGCAAACTTCCTAACATTTACGCAGTGCCCAAGTTGCATAAAGAATCGATTAAAATGCGTTTCATCACAGCCGCTAAACACAGCTCTCTCAAAAACCTTTCGATTACGCTTCAGAAAATATTAAAACACTTACGGTTGCATTTTAAAAACTACTGTAATGCTAGTAAAACTTGGAGCAGTAATAAAACAAATTTCATTTCTATAGATAATTCCATTTGTGTTAGTAATTCTACACTTATACATCGTTTCCATAAAGTCAAAATTATGGACTTTAGTAGTCTCTTTACCAACCTACCCCATGATTGTGTCATTAATAACATCCAAGAACTAATTGATATATGTTTTAGAAACTCTGGTAAATCTCTTATTAACGTAGGATTTAAGAAAAGTTACTATACTGATGTTCCTTCTAGTAATTGTTTCTCTTCAAATGAAGTGAAAAGCATAGTCCGCTACATAGTTAAGAATAGTTATCTAGTATTCCAGGGCATTATTTTCCACCAGATAAAAGGCGTCCCTCAAGGAGGGAACGCTTCTCCTTTACTTGCAGACCTCACTCTTGCTATGATAGAGTTCACTTACTTTAAAAGTTTCTTGAATTCATCCCTTGGCTATAAAATGTCCATGTTCAGATATATGGATGATATAGCTATTTTCTATAATGATGATAACATTTGACATATTTGATTCCATCTATCCTAGCTCACTCACTCTCGAAGCGGCTAACATTGATGATTCCTCTGCTCCCTTTCTCGATCTCGCCCTTGTTAGGTCTACACATAATTGGACTATCAATTTATACAATAAGACAGATGATTATAGTTTTGACGTTATAAGATTTCCCATGTATGATAGTAATATATGTGACCGTATAAAGGTAAACTGTATCCAAGGTGAGGTTATACGTATTCATAGATGTACTTCCCAGCTTACTTCATTCAAACTCAAGATCCATTCGTTCATTATCAAACTGCTCTCCAACAAATATCCCCAAGACGTTGTATTCAAAACTATCAAAAAATCTTTCAATAAGTACCCTATTATTAGTCTAAAATACAACACCACTATTAAAAGTCTTAACATATGGGTCGACAGCCTTTAATTTTACACTTCAATAGTTTTGACCTAGTGTGCAATAATTCGCACATGTTACCGTACCTGTCGCATACACGCGCCATTTGAAATTTGGCAAAACGCATTTATCGCGCACTTTTTTTACCCTCTTTAGCTCCACACCTCGACCTCCATTCGTCTTTTCTATCTATATTAATACTATATATTCTTTGTTAATGTACCCTACAACACAAGCTAAGGTAAGTCTAGTTACTCACTATTTGCTTCTTTGTCGCTCCTTTCAGGTATCTAACGAAGCGTCACAAGGTTTGTTTTTTGTTTCATTTACTATATTATATATACTTAGATATCCACTATGAGGTCACTAATATGCTTACTTCATTTCCTTACTCTCATTCCACACTCATTTCGATACACTCTCGTATCATTTATAATCCCGTGGTCATCGCACTGATGAGACCCAACCCGGGTAAAAACCTCGTAGGCATTGCGGTTGCGATAGGGTCGAAACGGGGTCCATATTCGTATGGTCTTTGCTTACTATTTCGTTCATTTCTACACTGCACTTTCAACATTACTTCGTAATTCATTACATATAAGGGGAACTAACGGTTAGTTTTTTGAAACGCATCGCGGTCATCTGAGTTCTTATGTATTTATGCTAAATTACTCGAATTTAGCTCGATTTTTTGTTCTAATTTATGCTTATTTGCATATGCTGTATACGAATTCTGGTGTACTCGATGCGCTTCAAAAAGCGGCCAGTATTTCGCTTTAAAGGGAGAGGCCCATGAGAAAAAAGTTGTCCTTAATTTACTTACGCAGGATGTTCGGAATTTTAGAAATACTTATGTGAAAACAGCATTTCTTTACACCTAGAACTCACAGAGAACGGCAAACTGTTCGGCCAAGTACCGCAGTCAGAACGTTTTTACGGTTTATGTCCGTTCATTTTCATCATTTCTCTTCAAATTAATGCTAAAACGAATGAACATCATTCCTATGATATTAACAGGGCGTTTCCAATACTGCAATGCCCTAAAAGCGCAAAAATTGATTCTGACTACGGCACCTGGCCGAACTGTTTGCCGGAGAATAATTTTGCGAGTTCTAGGTGTAAAGAAATGCGGTTTTCACAGAAGTATTTCTAAAACTCCGGACATCCTGTGTAAGTAAAGTAAGGACAACTTTTTTCTCATGGGCCTCTTCCTAAGAAAATTAGAGCCTCTTATCCTTATGGGCGCTGGTAATTATAAAATTAATCGACCTACAAAATCACGCGCTACCCCGTGTACTGTATTTTATCTAACTTCTTGTAAAAACTTTGTAGTTTCTAGTCTACAGACGTCACAAATCAATCAATATCTGACCTTGTATTTCAGTGCCTCTCTCGTCGGCGCACCACTTCTCTCCACCGTACGACTGTATCTGATGGAAGTTTCCCTCCGAGTCACAGTTGGGAGGGAAGAGAATCTGAGAAGCAGACGTGGAAGAGTCAGTTTTAGAAGAGGAGAGCAGAGACATGATTGAAGTGCGTGCATGAATACCTGGAAATAAACAAGTTTAAAGCGATATGGTAGGTGGTTTTCAAACAGAGGTGGACAACAATATTCGAGTGCACGCAAATGCGCGTGATCTTCTGCATCGGAAGGACTGGGAGGTCTAGTTTCTCTACATCAAAACACAAAGAAAATCGATCCAAATGAGGAATCGAACCCGTGTTCACGAGCGTTCCAAACTCATTTTCTATAGAAACTCACAAGCTGTCGTCACATGTGGTGCTGTGCATCTTCGTTTGTTGCAAGCAGTCACACAACACAGTGAATGCCCAGCACAATCTTCATTCACAGAACACTCATCCTGAAATCCTTATAAAGTTATGCGCTCATGGTTTACATTGATGCTCTCTAATAACACGGCTAAGCTACTCAAGTCACCTCTCCCCTTCCTGTCCCTCGAATATGGTAATCACAATAACGTATACTTATGGAAAACCCGTATTCGCATATAAAATAAATCATAGAATTAAAAGGGCCAACCGCACTGAGTGAAGGGTTCGCGCCTACTACTAATATAACAATAGTTTATTGATGATATGCAATTAACACAGTTCATAAGGTGAACCTAATGTACACCACGCTTTGCAAAGCAGCATACTGACAGGGACCAAACTACACCAGACAATGTAATAGTAGACGAGCTTCATTACCTTGAATTCGTTCTCATTGTTGGGACACAATTGGTGGTCTTCCTCTGGAAGACATGATCCAATCTTAACTGTCACTCCGAGTGGGCTGATCGGGGAATTGACTAAACGAAGGAAATTATATATATATTTTTTTTTCCTTTGAGTTCTATCTGAAAAGAGGTCATAGTTATCATTTTGTAATGAAACTGGAACACTACAAAATCATTACAAATTATTACTAATTGTAAGTCGAAATATGTCGAAATTTAGTCAAGATTCCACTCTTAGATTCAATAAACATTTACATATTTAGCATAATCTTAGAGACTCAAGTGTATTCTTTGCAGAACCCTTCAAAAAAGAAAAAAAAACCAACGAGCCGCGATACAGCTCAATCCACATCCGTTGAAACAACACTTCTCATGTGGAGCGCAACCATCGTCGTACATGCAGTTCCTGGCGCAGTCGGTAGAGATACCCACCACAGGACACGAGCCAGGGTTCGATCTCGGCTCTGGAAGATGACTTCTCACAAGGGGATAATCAACTTATCGGATATTTTTGATGAAACAGTCGAATGCTTGCCCCAGTCCAACCTTTACTTTATTTAACTGTACACAATTCATAAATAGAAATCACGCATACCGCATTCTGATGTGCATTCGCATAGGTATGTAAACGCTTGGACAAAGTGACATCAAATCCAACTTTATCCTAACATATGTATACGTATACACTAACAAAAAAAAGTTACAATATTCGGACCAGTTCGGGGTACTGTACTGTGGGCTGTATCTTGCTATTTCTGCACAACAAAACTGATACTCAAAAACTACAGTAACCCAAACCTGGTGTCGGACAACAGTATCCTCCCTGATGTGTGTAAACTCTACAGAACGATGGAGTCTCCGTATTCTGACACTGATTGTTTTCTCTGCACGTGACTGGAGAAAACTGGTGGGAATCTGAACAGAAGAACTGCAGTCTACAGTATAGTATACTGACTAAAGACCACATCTAATAGTTAAGTGTTCCAAGATGCTACAGTTATGTGTAGAACGACCTATATTACAGTTAAAGGCCTATATACTACAAGCGAATAACTACATTAAATAGTTTAAATAGTTAACGTAGCCTGAGTTAGGTCCCGAACTAGAGACTACGGTAAATGCACCTCAGACGCACCAACGTCTCCTGGCCAAGCGGCACGACCCGTTTATTTTTCTTTCTACTTCTATCACCTGTAATTGGTTTCCCAATCGGACATGGGTTGGTTATACACCTGGGTAGATGGGGACACAGTCCATGGTCACATTCAGACGGAGTGGGCACACAGAACGACTCCGAGGGACAATTGATATGCTGAAGAGGTAAAGGTACTATATTTTTGACGCATTTTTTGTGACACAAAGAATAAATTTTACAAGTTATGTCGACCATAATTTTTTTTAATAAATAGAGTTCCGCGCATATTCCAAGCTGCGCATGTTGTGAGACAAGTCTAGTTTTCCTATCCTAGATCATGTATGTAGATAGAATTTTGCTCATTCTTAGCAACTGTTGAACATTTCTTGACACATAGCTCTAACCTTTATAATCCGTTGAGCTTTTATTACGCATTGAATGACAATTGTAGGTTATACATATGCGTTCGTAATAAATGATATGTATATACGCTACCGACTTACCCTGCATGGATTATTGCATTCACAAGTTTCACATCCGTTCGAGTCCAACAATGGTCCATGTGGACAGTTGTGAGTCTTCGGGCAGAATATTGGGGAACACGAACGAGAAACTGAAAAAAAAACCTAATTTCGGAAAGCCAGAAAGTATTCCGGAAAGCGAGAAACTGAGAAATCGCATAACACACTTTTCGAATTTCGGAATCTCAAACACATCACAAGAAAACGTAGTATTCCGAAAAGCGAGAAACTGAGAAGAAGCGTACATTTCCAATTTCGGAAAACCCGTTTTCCCATTTCCGATTCTGAAAGAAAAGGAAAAAGAAAGAAAGGAAAGAAACTCGGCAAACCTGCGCAAGTGGGCGTAAGTGCTATGCCAACACGGGTGCCGCGTATCTCCCTGCCCGACTCCGATACACACCAACAGTATACGGAGTTACACTGGATGGATTCGAACGAACCGTCTATACAGATTATATATTATTAATAATATATAAGTTTTTATCCATTATTTTTCTTTTCCACTATTTGCTCACAGACTTATATTTGAGATAATGGTTTTTCTAATTATCCAACACAATACAGTATATGCAGCCGTATTCCTACAAAAAGCTCACTTTCTTGTACAGCCGATCTTTTAGGCGTTTAGGTTTAGGTAAATTTTCCATTTTTATCACGCTGTTGGTCATGATTACAAATAAACAATCCTCGTACAATTAGACCATAATGCTTGTTTTCAAAAACCAGTTTCTTGGCCTAAAAATGGAAAGTGCTGCTCCCGGAACATTTTATTGCGGGGGATTTTGCGCTATCATAGTTTCTAGCCGAGATCTAGTTTTCAAGGAATACGCCGGGTGCATTTGGCTAACAATAAGAGAAATCCGTTCCATGGGCTAGCTATTTCTGGCTAACTGTTGTTTCGAAAATGGGCGACAAATTATTATTCCTAGTTGTTATATTTTATTCAACTAATTTAGGTAAGCGTTGTACTAGCGTTTGTCCACTACTAAATTAATTTTTTTTTTGGTGAAAAAGCAGAAAATACACAAGTAATTAGTAATAATACAGTCAGATTTTCTCGCGTGGCTTTCCGTAAAACTTCATTTGTTCATATTTTAGTGAGGCAAGCGATGGGAGCATAGGATTTTTTGCTATGTAACTACGAATTAAACTATTCAAGTACAACAACGTAAAATAATCACATGAAACATGTTGATTTTTGGCGTAGAACGTTGGATTATCGAAAACCCCGACTTGAGGTTTTTTATATAGTCAAGCAAATGTGATATGGGTATTCTTGAAACAGTGGGGCACATATCGTTGTTTTCAAAAATAATCGGCACCAATTGGGCTTATCACTTTACGGACTGTGTATGTGCACGTAGAGCGAAGCACCGGCAGTTTTTTTTAAATATATGATCTATGATGGTCAACTGCATTACCATGTAACATACGCAAATGAGTGTGCCTAGAATAAAAACCCGACCCCACTTGGCATAAATAGATAGGAATATAGGAATGCAATCGTACAATGTTTAGAGACACTGAGGCAGACACTTACAATAGTATTGATTTATTGATTTTTCAGTTTCATCACAAAAATATGGAAATAATGAGCCTCTGGTTATTCCTACGGGCGGGAATGCGGCAATGTTTCCCAATTTGATTACGGCGGACAATTTTCCACTTTTCCCTTTTACTGATCAATACAGTACGGGAATCGAAGTGAACCCAGCCAATAAGATAGTGAGTTAATTATCAAAACTACGTTACATTGGAAATCTATCATTAACAGTAGTTCACGGTAGTTTATTCAAAAGTGCTCCACGTTGCACACTTTTCCACATATGATAGCAGGAACAGTAATACTAAACGACAGTGTTTGCCTAAGCGAACAGCTTCAGCATCACAGAAGCTCGATATGCTATTTGCAACCTATTGATTGATGTTGAATCTTATCAATTATCAATTGATAATGTTCTTTTTTTTACTTCCAGGCAATTTCCGGAGATATGAATGTCCCAATTCCCGGGTGGGGAAACTTTGACGTCGATGGAAATTTGTATACTGGACGTATTAATACGGATGTGAAGGTGGGCAACAAGTTCAATGCTGGATATTGATTACTGTTTCTTCCTTAGCATGCTAAATTTTCAAATACTACATACACGGGCGCGCAGCGCAAACATGCGAATGCCTCGTCCGCGGGAAAGATATGGCTTTTTGACATGGGAAAGGCGGAGACGCAGAAAAGATGGGGCTTAGTAATCTAGTCTCGAGTATTCAATGCAAATTTGCAATCTTTCCCCGCGGACGCGGATTCGCATGTCCGCGCTGCGCTCCTGTGGATAAGAGTATGACAAAATAAAGACTAGGTCCTAAGCGCATAAACCTAAACATATGCTCAATTACAGGTTGGATATCAATTTCGACCCACAAACCATCTAAACATTCAGCCAGAGACACTAGCACTTCTTGGACAAAACCCAGCATACCGAGCTGCCAGAAGTAAGGCCACTAAACATTATTAATAATAATATTATTATTCGCTACAAAGTAGAGCTGGGAGAATCGAACATTTGTCCCCTAGAACTACAGACTACAGACAGCAGTGCTGGACCATACAGACTACAGTCAGAATACGAAGTACAGACTACAGACAGGACTGCTGCATCATACATACACCACACAAGGGTGCAATTAGTTGTAAATAAATACATATGCATAATTACTGTATTCCAGAGAAGGCCAAGGAAGTGGTCGTGGGCCGAGTTCCCTACGGATACGAACCAATCAAGTGTAAACCCCCGTATTGTAACCCCTTCGTGCACAGTGGAGCAGTCGGAGTGGAGGTGGAACAAGGTAAGAGTTACTTAAATATTATTTGGCTATGATCTCATACAGTAAGTTTAGAAAGCCAACTTTTAGAGCCGAATATGTTCGAGAGAAAGAGACAGCGAGATACCGAGAGAGAGAGAGAGAGAGATACAGAGAGAGAGAAAGAGATAGCGAGATACCGAGAGAGACGCAGAGAGAGAGATAGAGAGGGAGAGAGAGAGAAACAGAGAAGTAGAGAAGCAATGGGAGCGACATTCCCCTAATCTTTCAGGTGACGATACCTTCCTGATCGGTGGTCTCGACTTCCCACTACCCGTGGGCGAAATGGGCGCGGGAGTGAGGATCCCATTCTCGGGAGCTATTGAACAAGTGAGAAAGCCATAATTTTCGGGGTTGGCGTAAAATAGTAAAATAGTAACAAGTGTCGGTCGTGACTCGTGATGCTGATTGTTGCAAGGTTAAAACAGAGGCGTTCTTTTCTATTTCGAGATTCGATAAGATGCAGCAAAAAAAGTAAATAGGTAGTTTAATGTTGCGTTACTGTACTTTGAGTAACCTGCTGCACGGTGGAAGGTATGATCCAACCACAACAGCTAACAATAAGCATCTTTAAAGGGAACATCACCCTATGCCTACGCCCATGGTCACGCATTCAATCCGGTGTCGATGTGGGATTTGAATAAAGTGGATGACGACACAAAACCATACGATCTGGGTGTGAGAAGGGCGCCGCAGAAGGGTGGGACCACGCCCGCGGGAAACAAGGAACAATTTTTAAGGTATTTTTTTTTAAAGTATATTTAAATTATTTATTTGATTGCTTATCAGATTTTCGAACGCAAGTTGTCAACTATACTTGAATATGCTAAAAAAAGGAAACCGTGAGTTTTGAAGGCCTATAGTTCCCCCATCAAATGGAATATTTTAGAAAGTTCTACGGACGCGAGATTTCACAACTGGAAAAGAGTGGGGCGACTGTGAAAATTTTGTGAATTACAATTGTTCTCATAATAATAATAATAATAAATATTATCCACATATAAAACCGAAAGGATTTTCAATTTTGAAAGCAATACAGCAACCCAAATACATAATGCTCACAAAACCTGATTCAAAATCCTACAAATACAACAAATAAGTACTGAATCCAAATAAAATAGCGGCCATGATACCGCAGAAACGACAAATTAGACTCATTGTAAATTATACCTTTTCCCGATACATACCGGAAAAGGTATAATTTATTTATTAAATACACCAAAAAGTGGATCAGACCTCAGGCCCTACAGTCACCCCATAATCCAGAATTGAGTAACGAAGGTATTACCGTCATCCGTTGGTACCGCGTAGGGGTATGATCAATTACGCATCATGTCTTACCTGGCAGACATCGTACAGTATCATTGTGTCCAATTAGTTCCATCGACGCTTTGAGCTGTATACAGGCTGGAGCCTTGGAAGGATAGGCACATTGTCTGAAATCAGAGCCAATTAACTAAACTATCGAAAATACGACGAATCAGAGGCCATATTCACCACTCAATTCCCCCTGTGGAATTCCCCGTCTTTTTCCCTGTGTGTCACTTCATAGTGCTATTTCCCGTCCCCGGAGAATATTTCCCCGAGGGAATCGGAGTGGTGAATATGGCCTCAGGTAAAATCATGGTGGACGGGCTATGATGCAAAATTATATTTGTAAATAAAACCCACTTGATACATCCATCAAAACAGCACTTTTGTATGGAAGGACAGGAACTGTCGCCTTGGCAGCCGTCACGATTTCTACAAAGCTACTCTATTATACTGAAAATTCTGGTAATTATACTTGGAACAGAGCTCCGGACAGTGCGTAATCGGAACGGCGGATGGGGTTTGGATTTACTCTCAAGTGTCCCACTTGCACACTACCCGCACACCACACACACACACACACACACACACACACACACACACACCACAGCGAACACCAACATGATACAGAAAATTACCGTCCCATGTATTTGGGCACACTTTTATGAATAAAAAGCATCTATTTTTTTTTGCCACGGTCTAAGTCTACGCTCCCGAATTAGGAGAGTATCGACACAAAAATTCGCAATGAAAAGCAGACTTACGTCGATACACATGCAGCTGCAGCTTTTGGAGAAGGGTTGGGGCACTGACCACTTTTTTCCAAGTCTTCTGCAGGAGAAAAGGCAGTGTTTTGAGAGGGAAGTAGATGCTTTGAATCTAAAAGGATACCTTTCCTTTATCGCCCAACTTACTTAATTGCCCTGAAGAATGAAAATACGCCGAAGCGTTGGCAATTAATGAAACACATCTTTGTCATTGCTAGGAGCAAACACTCAATACACTGGAATCCCCCATACTCCATTATTGGAGAATTTTGAACTTTTAGTGTCGCTCCGTCATAATGGACAAAACACTCTTAAAGAGAAATACCGGCCGGTTTGTGAAACACATAGAGTACACCAGCATGCTTATGCAGCGTATGCAAATGAACCTAAATTAGAATAAAACATCGAGCTAGATTCGAGTAAATTAGTATAAATACGTAAGGAATCAGATGTCCACGATGCATTTCAAAAACTGGCCGTTATTTCGCTTTAAATACTAAACATTTTGTGTAGAGATACATAACAATTTCAGTTCAATTCTACTCAAAAACGAAAAAATATATATCTGTATACCTAAGCATTCCGTACTGCATCCATTGTAGCAACATTTACCACCAGACTGACAATCACCGTCGGATCGACAAGTTTTCTGTAATTATCATAATTGCAAAAACTTAATTAGCATAATTACAAAACTAGCGTAATATCAGGACTTACAATACCCAGAAGGGGTCCTCCCCACAGTCACTCATTGGCATCTGCCCGCTGTAATTCACCTACGGTATATTCATAGACTTGTAGTAATATAATGTTCGAAATCACCTTGCATCTCCTACTGCTCGTGTCGAACAATAGAGGTGACACAGACGGACACAGTCCTGTATGAATATCAGGCAGAGGAGTTGGACAACACACACCACCAGTCGAGAGACCAACCTGCAAAGGGAGTGGTTAAGTAACCAATGGTTAGCCTAGTGGATAAGGCAGTGGACTGGGAATCCAACCAAGCTGAGTTCGATTCCGGTCCGTGCAACAGTAGTTGCTTTGAATTACAATTATCGGTAAAATTGTGTAATAAACAAAACAAGTTCTACTGATGAAGTAAAAATGTAGATAATAATTTACGCTAAGGGCAATGTTCAGTCGTCATCATCCCTCTTTATATATCACTTCTTTATATATCACTTTTTAAAATCTTACAGTGAAATACCGGCCGGTTTGTGAAACGCATCGTGGGCAACTGATTTCTCACGTATTTATGCTAATTTGCTCGAATTTAGCTCAATTTGTTATTCTAATTTATGTTCATTTGCATACGCTGCATAAGAATGTTGGTCTATTCGATGGTTTCAAAAACCGGCTGGTATCTCGCTTTAAGTTGTAATATTCTTGTAAGTTCACCTCATGACAGAAAAAGTGTCGTGGACATTCGCCCCCGTCAACACCACAGCTCTCCACCATACCAGTAGATGAGACAAATGGGTCTCCCGAAGGACATACATTCATTATACCTGAAAGGAGGGGGGACTTTTAACTTCTCTGGTCCTCAGGCGCGGAGCGCGGACATGCGAATCCGCATCCGCGGGAAACGTTTGCAAATTTGCACTGGAAACTTCGAGACGGAGAGAAACAAGCCCCGCCCTCTTTTCTGCGTCCCCGCCTTTCCCATGTCAAAACGCCATCTCTTTCCCGCGGACGCGGATTCCTCTGCTAATCTGTCCGCGCTGCGCGCCTGAGAATGTAGTTAAGTATATTATTCAATGTTCTGAACTGGAATGGACAATCATATCGATAGCAGTTTGCAACTATGATTTCTATGCGATTTATTTCTTTGTGTACTGTATATTGTTTCTTCAACTCGCGATCAGCTATACGCCCATTAGGAGAGCTAGCCCAAGTCTTTATTCCAACTAATTGTAATTTTCTTAATTAGCTATCTTCTGCAATTGTTTTAGTTATCTATTACAAGTAACTAACATCTCGGTTGGGGCGGGCATTCATCTGTGAGAATGCACGTTGTCGGCACGACCTGGCAGAAGAATCCTTGTGGACATTTGACTGATTCACATGGATTCAGACACAGACACGTCGGGCATCCAGACGGCGAGAGTTGATAGCCGAGCGGGCAGACAGCACGACATTCCGAGAGACGACAGTTGACGAGATCAGCTGGAAAAACGATCGATAATTTATCATAATGTGTAATAGAAGTGAGTACATACTTGGGTAAGGTAGTCAGTGAAATATTATATTTCTTTGTAACGTCGTTGTATGTATTCTCATAGAAAATATAAGTGCGTCAGCGACGATATTTTCAGCTAGCGTTTTTTCCGTACCTCACTAGTGTAATTTGCGTAGCTTAATCTCACTATCCATAAACTAAAAGAAAACCTACGCAGACAATTGGGTTCCTTATCTGTGGGTACCCTTGTTCCCGGGACTTCTTTCCCATTTTGTTGATCAACACAGAAACAGCCCCCGTCGTCACACTGAGTTCTTTCGAAGTGGCCACTGGATGTACAACGACGCACGTCCCTCAGAGAGTAGAGCTCTGCCGTCACGGCCCAGTGGAAACAACCTGAAAAGTATTTCATAAATAAAAGGTAAGTTCGAACATTGCCATAATACGGCGAAAATCAGTACACCGTTTGAAGACATTAGCTCCATGAGGACACAAGTTCAAGCAAAAAATAACGATAACGATAAACTGACTGGACGTGAAATCTGGATAAGCGCATCGCTTATGGCATGTGTGTCCACAGCACACCTTCATACCCAGACAATCCTCATTCGAAACGCATTCGTCAACACAAACGGAGGAGTGTTTTTGCTCAGAAACACTACATCTATAGACCTCGGAGACGAAGAGCGCTGAAAGAATTTATTAGCCATACTGTATTTTTGTGTCCTTATCTCCGTTCAATAGATCTCATTTGTTTTTGAAACATTTTACTCTGTGTTGGCTTTTGTGCGCATCTCCCTGATGTAATAAATTATTATTATTAATTATTATTAGTTGTACGCGCCTAGCAGTTGTTGATAAAAAAAGTAAACGCGAAAAACCGAAACCTTCTATGTCCATGTATAATACAAAAATATGTGGACTCATTGCTATGTTGTATACAAAACGGCACTGAGCTCTAGCGAGTAATAGACGCTGACACTCAGGCTCACTTTTGGCTTTGGTATAACGGTCTCCTCTACCTAGCTGTCGGTGAAGGGAGGGGGGGGGGGGGGGAGTGAGGAAAACAAATACAAAGCTTACCTTTATTATATCTAGATACACTCCCTGGAGAGAAGGAAGGTCGTATGTTCTTATTTGGATGGGGAATGAATGAACCAGGGGTACATCGGAGTCCGCAACCATCAAAACAACACTGGAAAATGATTATTATTATTAAAGGGTCAGGCCCATTTCAAATGACCCTTATTTTTCATGATTCCACCTGGTTCTCCATGTCAAATATAGTAGGATGCAATATTTTTCTAATTGTCAAGCGCAAAATTCACACACTATTCGGCAATTTACCGTGGGCAGTCATACCCAACTATTTATCGCAGTTGGCACGCCCCTTCGCGCTGAGTGGCCAATATCGCAATTGCCACGCCCAATAGAGCATATTGCCTAATTAGCGCCAAGGGGTGTGACAACCGCGATAAATAGTTGGGTATGACTGGCAATGGTAAATTACTGAATACTGCGTGAATTTTGCGCTTGAAAATTAGAAAAATATCGTATCCTACTATATTTGACATGAAGAATCACATGGAATCATCAAAAATTGTGGTTGTTTATAATGGGCCTGACCCTTTAACTCTTTATTCCATTCCATAAAAAAAAGTACATATTTATACAAACAAGAGAGAAAAAACACACACAGGCTAGACACATTTAAGAGGTCTAGCTTCTTAAGTGGTGTTAAATCATTGTTGATTTCTAAGTTCACTTAATATATATATATAAATACAATTTTAGAAGTGCTGCGATAACATTGAAATTAAAATGCATATACAAAATGATTATTATGAAATTATTTAAAGCGTGTGAATCTATTAGCTGGCATCAAAAATTGACCAAACTTTTCACGGAGCTCCTTAACATCGTCTACGAGGCTGGAACAATGACTAACAGGTGGTTCGTGATCAGTAACAACATGGGTAACCACGGGGTCATTTGTTAATTGATCAGCATCAGCGTTATCAATAACCAGGGGAGAGGGCGAGGACAATTGAGAGTTAATTTCCTCGCGGGGTTCTTCAATTGCCTGGGGTGTCATGGGCTGGTCTTGTTCACATGACGTCACCACTGGTTGTACTTTGGCCTCGACTTGCTCACGTACAGCTTGGCGGCGCAGGTAACCTTCTCGACGTTGCTGAGCTGTCTCAGCGCGGCGAACGATGATATGAGACAATTCCGGAGTCTTCTTGATAGATTCGGCCAACTCCTTAAAAAATGGAACACGGAAGCCAGAAGCCATAGAACAAAGAATAGGACGAGTATAATTAGAACGTGCTTGACCTAGACGGCCCACAATACGGAATGAACCGGGTGAGTTATTGCATAGAGACATGATTTTGCATACAATATCAAAGTCTGTACTCACCCGGTTTCCTTCCTTCACGTTGAGAACGACGAACTGGTTTCGGAGATCATTCCGGCGAAAGGCCTCAGCAATTTCTTCGCGAATGAACGTTTTCAGTTCAGTGAATAAATTGGTGATAGTTGGAATGATATGACGGTTGGTGAATTCAGGACGAGAAGTTGGTGTTGTATCAGAAATATAATTAGACAAAGTGTCCATAATGGGTAGGTAGGAGGGGTGGCAGAGAGCGACCGCTCACCACCGGGTCAATCGGTGCAAATGATTATAACTAATTATTTATGAAATCATAATGTAGGATATCATTTTTTGCATCTCGGATATACAGTACTTTTCATCGTATTGCATAATTGCCAAGGCAATTGGAAATTGGCACCTTGCCCAAATCAAATACTGTAATTGAGGTTCTATAACGCACAGACTATCAAAACTACAAACTACAAACCACACGGCACGAATAATGAGATCTTTCACAACTGGTTAATGTCTGACGGTCTGACCTACCAAAAGAAAACAATGTAAAATACCTTTCCCATTTTGCAGTCGGCGTCAACACTGCACTCTGACACACACGTGACACCCTTCTGTGGCACCCTCGCTGGACAATTGCCCTCTTTTTCATTTGTATTCATGCCTTCACAACAGAATCCCAGGCCATTGTAGCCGACCTGGAAGAATACAAATTTAGTCAATTTATCATGGCATGGGGACGGGTGGCCAAATGGTTAAAAGATTCGCCTCTAACCCAAACAACCCAAGTTCGCATCTTCGGCATCTTGCCCATGAGGATTTTCATTCATCACCAGACAAGCGAAACACGGACGAGGGGGGGGGGGGGGGGGGGGGGGGGGGGGGGGGGGGGGGGGGGGGGGGGGGGGGGGGGGGGGGGATACCTCTTGTTTTTATTTTAATGTTTATTGGTGTAAATTTAACTTTTTCCCCATCACATTTGCAAGTTTACCTGGTTAACCTCGTAAATATTTATATTTTCCAGATGTCTATTCTGTTTGAAATATTTTAGCTGCATGGTTATTTTATTAGAACATTCGGTTTATTTACATTTATCTATGCTTTATTAGAATCATTTTCCTGGCATTAGCTAATCTGTAGCAATTGATTATTTCTCGATCTTACCATATGACAAAAGTGGGACTCCGAGCAGTGGGAGGGTAGAGTGCAGAGAGCTGTCACTCCATTGGATAAAGTCATCGGAAGACCGCTCTGACATGGGTTGAGAAGGCCTGAAACGGGAAATTGGGAACAAAAGGGGTCCGGTATCTCTCTCTGTTTCTCTCCTCTCTCTCTCTCTGTTTCTCTCCTCTCTCTCTCTCTCTCTCCCTTTCTCCTCCCTCTCTATCTAATTATATCTCTCCCTCCCTCTCTGTTTCTCTCCCTCTCTTCTCTCTCTTGGTCTGTATCTATCTGATTCTCTCTCTCATTAAATAAAAACAATAACATACATCTCGGCACTGGAAGGCATGGAGGTTTTAAGCATTCCGGTTCTACCAATTGACACGCGGCACCGCTGTTCGAACACCTTCAATTGAATGAAATGTATAAAAAATTATACTGCATAAGCATAGTTTTCATACAGTATTCCTAGTGATGAGTACATTCTAAGTAAACAGGCTAATTTGGATAATAACGGGAGGAAGAGGATCATAACGTACACCGGAAGACAGCATAAATTCTACCTGACGCCATATTCACCACTCAATTCCCCATGGGAACTCCCCGTCTTTTTCTCTACGTGTCTCGCATTATAATGCTATTTTCTGTCCCCAGGGAATCAGAGTGGTGAAGATCTCTGTTCTTCTACTGCACGTTTCCCGCGAAACAAAAATAAATCCCGCGTCTCCTGCCAAGCTAGCACCTAATCCCACGCAATAAGAAAAGTCGCATGTTTCCTGACAGATTAGCCAATCATGTCCCGCAATTAAACATTAGGCAAGGTCTTGTGTTAGTGGCAAGGTCCCTGATTAGCGCTCGCAATAAGAACCGAATCCCGAGTTTCCCGCTTGTTTGGGAGGAAACGTGGGATTACGATTACCGCTAAACTGCGAATGAGGAACATAGATGGCCTCAGCAATACTTTCTCAGTGGTATACAATTGAATAAGCATGGAATACAATTACTCACATTGTTATGCAAATCATGCAAATACGACAATATGCAAATTCTATGCATATGCAAAACGTATGTAAATAAAAAATTATGCAAATCAAGTGACGTTATGCAAATGTGAAACCACTGATATGCAAATCTGACCTGACATGTTGACAAATATTCTTGCATTGACAACTTTGCAACGGACAACCATCCGAGTCCAACTCATGTCCATGAACACACTTATTCGTACAGGAGATATCACAAGCTCGGGGAGCTGGAATAAAAGTAAAAGTAAAAGATAAACTGAAGTCCTTTATATGAACTAATTAAAGGGATACGGTGGTTTAGTACCAAGACAACAAGGCTACCTGAAACGAGAAACTCCGTGCTATCGCCGCGCCAAAATAGGGTTCGCCACAGCGAGACAGCGCACCACTTACACACCCGCCCACGCCCACGCACGCAGATGGAGTACAATGACAGATGGCCAACCAATGGCGCACCAGTAGCGCACCGCCAGCCAGCGCTCCCCCGGGTGATTAATATTCAAAAGATGTCCGTAAGGGTTAGTAGCCTCTACAAGCTTCTCCTACTGTTCTTCCACCTGTGACTTGGCGAATTTGAATTACCCAACTATCGTAATAGTTATCTGTTGGGTACTATTCGTTATATTCTCCCCATCCCTTGTTACATAAGTGTTCCCCCCAAAAGAGGAAGCCGGGTGCCGTAATCTGTGGCTAAACAAATCAACCGGAGAGGTATACACACATAGCAGCGACATAGTTAAACTAGTGGAGTTGCACATACGTGGGTAAACAGTTATGGTGTAGAGCCTGAAGCACGGAGGGTGGAAGAGAGAGAAAGAAAGTAACAAAGACAAGGAGAAAGAGAGAGGGATGGAGAAAGAGAGAGATAGACAGAGAGAGAGAGAGAGAGAAAGAGAGAGAGAAAAAGAGTGACGTAACCTAACATCGAAGTTCACAACATGGTAATTCGATCTGGAAAATAAGCACAAACTACTGTATATGTTGTATACGTGCGTTTCCCATACAAAGCTATTTTGCAAAGAAGTTGGATGAGTAAAATAAGCCACGCCGAAGAAACACTAGAAAAATGAAACCTTACATAAGCACATAATAATTGAGTGCAGTCCTTTCGTTCGTCGTGTGCCGGGCAATTCAGCTCCATATTCTTCATTCACACACCAACAGTGCGTTCTGAAGGAGAGAAATTTAAAGCGAAACACCGGTCGGTCTTTGAAACACCTCGAGCTCGAGTACACCAGCATTCTTGTGCACCATATGCAACTGACAATAAATTAGAATAAAAAATCGAGCTAAATTCGAGTAAATTAGCATAAATGCGTAAGAATTCAGTTGTCCACCATGCGTTTCAAAAAGCGGCCGGTATGGATTTTCTAAATAATTGTTTAACTTTTAAAAGGACTGGATTTACTAACATTTAAAGTAATTTGTGAAACCATTCCCTCCGCGCGTTTTTGGGCAAAGAATGGAACATACCTAGCGTTTAATATGTATGTAATCATACTATACAACAACGCACGAGTTTAGTTTAAAGCAGTATTGTACCTACTGAATCCTATGCAAATTTGGTGTCGGAAGGTTCAGACGGGCACCAAGAATTTGCATAAGATACATAGGATATGTGTTGTGACGATTTCACAACCTTCATATAGTTGCGTTGCTAATTGTTGTATTTGTTACCGTAGTCAACTAATTCAAATTCCCGCCATTATTGGCCCTTTGTCATAGGTGCACCTGCACATCACTCATTGGTTAATTAACATGGTTTACATTGGCCTTAGGCGTAGTCGTTCGTTGTCAGAGTCGAGAATCTGTCGATTCGGTGGCCGTGTGCCACGATGGTGCCCAGTGCACAGTAGGCTTAGCCCTGGTAGCTAGCCATATTGGGGCAATTACTGTAAGACCCCTCAGTCGTGCCGAGAGCACTTAGGATGAGCCGAGAGCAATAATAGTCCTTGTTTTATTACTGTATGTATTCTGGGCCTAGTCCCAAGTGAACGTTTGCCTTACTAATAGAATAAATAGTTTTATCGCTCTCCCAGTGTCTTTATATACCATGCCTCGGGCTACGGAGCGGAACATCTACGCAAGCACTGTTCCGTTTCTTTAATATGCGTATATATGCAAATTTCCCAAAGTAGGTACAATACTGCTTTGAAATAGAATTATATAATTAAATCTGTTATCGAGTAATTGGCTCGAAACCCACTCATCACACTGAATCCTTTCAAAGCGTCCAGCTAGCGTGCACTGAGGAGCGTAATTTTTGTAGAGTGATTTAGCGGGTAGCCGGCCGATAGCTGATGCCAGATGGATACAACCTATAAATAAAAAATGTTGTTTCCTAAGTTTATGAGTGGTTTGTTTGAATTGTTAGTGAGAGAAAGGCACTTCAAGGCCGGCCGACTAGCTAGAGTGTTAGTGCTAGCCAGCCTGCCGTCTACCTAGTCGGCTACATAATTCCAAACTCGCAAGCGAAAGTGTTGCGGCGCTCAAAAAGCGCGCTTGAATTGGCTTTCCTTTTCCTTTTTCTCGGCTATTGGCAAATTACCCTCATGGATGCGGGTTTGGTTTTATTATGGTATAGGCATACCCTTTCACTAAATCTCTAAGTTCAAAATCCGACCGGTGGTTTTTGTCGGTGCGGAGCATATCCTTCCACACGCAGTTCGACAACATTTATTGTAACCAGGACAATCACTGTCATTCCCGCATTCCTTGGTGCAATTGCGTTCCCCAGCTATCCACTCGGCACACTCGCCTAATTTTTCCGGGGAATCTGGCTCAGCGGGCGGCACTGAAAGCCAAGCAATTAGAAATTATTTTGATAAAAAGTCAGAAATGAATTCTGCACAACTGCATAGAACAAGGCAGGACCGTCGGTTCGTCCATCTGACGACACCACTCATTAGAGTACCTTGATTTCGGATTTTTAGATATCAGCTGTAGACGGAACCCAATAAACAATACCATGCACTTCTGAGGCCATATTCACCACTACGATTCCCTTGGGGAACTATTCTCTGGCAACAGAAAATAGCGTTTCTAATACGAGACACGCAGAGAAAAAGACTGGGAATTCTCCTTGGGGAACGAGTGGTGAATATCGCCTCTGAACAAATATAAGTAGCAAATTCTCACCAGAATGTTGAATGGGAAAGGAAGGTGGCAGAGCTGGTCCTCTTCTCGGAAGTACGCTCACTATTGGAGTAGCACCCTCTGATGGAACCGCTATCTGAAATACTAGTACATATATCGCCAATTCCCGCGTGCTTTTTGTGCGCCGCAACACTTTCGCTCGCGAGCTTGGAAGTCTTCCCGCACAGGTATCTCGTCTTGGCAAAACAAATATTGATTTTTTTTGCATTTACAAACCTGATTATCGATCTCTTTATTAATTGGTCTGGCAACTTGGACTGGCACAGTGCCAATTCTGCCCGGCTGTTGCATGTGAATGGGTGTCGAGAGCGTGAGATGCTGCGAGGAACCTAGACCTAGAAGAAGAAACCTATTTAAATGAAATAGATTTCCTAAGTAGAAGTACGGTAGCTGGCACAATAGCACCCACCCATCGTAAGCACTCAGTTCAAAATTTTGAACTGCAAGCTGTTCTAGTCCTGAATTTCTGATCAGTATACTCTCCAACAAGTAGAAATTTTGGAAATATGAGCAGGGTGTGAGCCCGATTTTCCCGACTAAGATGTGGCGCAACTGTTAGCGCAACGGGTCGGTAATCGAGGGACCCGGGTTCGACTTCGACTACCACTCATGCATACCTCCATTTTAATTGACGATAGGTATTGTGAAAAAAACAGAGAAATCCGTACCTTGTCCATGATTGACTTGTGGAACAGCATGAAGACCCAGAGGTTCCACGGCGGTAACGCACTCACGACCGCAACCATTATGACAGCAAATTAACCTAGAGTTAGCAATGTTATATACATGTAATATATAGCTAATGCCTACTTTGCTTAGCTAAGCTTACGACAAAAAGGGAAACGCCAAATAATGCAATTGGATTGTGCATGAAAACGTTTTAAAACCAAATGACCATATGTCCAAATAAAAAATAGTAAACACAATCCTCCTCGTACCTTCCACCGCAATCATTGTCGGTTTCACATTTTAGTGCACAGACACCGCCAGTCAGTCGCGGACATTCGGAGCGTTGGGGAAGGAGTTCTGAAAAAAATGAAACAATAAATGAAAAAAGTAAAAAGGCAAAACATGATCGTTCATCCTTCTGTTATAAATCAATCGCATTGCATGTAGTTATACATAACGAATCTTCTGGGGTGTAGCAAAATTTGTGTATTGTCAGTACACTTAATAGACTAGGAAGCTTCTGTCTTCTGTTTAAAATACAAGAAAAAGATACTACCCTAATCATTTTTTTAATACTTTTTATATATTTTGTTTTCCATCTCCCTTTTCGCTCCCGCTTATCGTATAGAAACTCGGCGACCTATGACGAACCATGTATATAACTGGCCGCTGACCCAAATACATAGCTTTAATCCTTCAACGGACATTCATCGCATATAAAAAACATGATCAAAACAAGCTTTTGTAAAACAGAAGCAAAATAAAGAACAGATGGCATGAATGAGAAGATATAGGAAAGGTAACACGTACAGAAACAGAATAAGTAACCCATCTTATAGCTAGGCTGAGGCTTGCAGGAAAAAAGGAGGTTACGAGGCTTTACAGATATTTGGTGCAGACTGATGAAAGTACGGTCATTTTTGTTAGGTTTACAATTAGCAGCACCGAACCACCAAGCTCACAAGAGCATACTAAATTAGGAGATGATGATTTAGCTGTTCAATGCCCTTCTCACTATCTTGGGCAACATGAAAAAAGTCGGAGAGGAATTAGTAACATGAGCATAATGCAGAAAAATAAATCGGTAGGTAGCGGGTCGAATAAACGAGTTAAAGTAGATCGATAAGAAATAGATAAAAGTGATCGAAAGTCGAAAGTTAGATCCGAATGATATGAATGAGAAAGGTAGCAGACAGAACCAATCCATAGACCATGGACATCAGATATAATCGATATGCCAAAATCGATCGATAAACTAGAAAAATCCACTAAAGTCTCACCGGTTCGATGTTGAAAACTCGTGTCGATCTCAACACAGACGGGCTCTCCTTGTTGCACAACGCAAATCTGAAAACGAACATGAAACCTAATATAAATGTCCTTAGTAAATTCATAATTAATATGATGATTCCCACATCAATCAATAACATATGATGAACTGCACACCTGAATACGACATATGTGTATTTGCTATGTAGCTATGTTGCCCATTACTATATTATGTATGATCTATTGTAAAGCATGCTGCATGAAATATGCACAGTAAATTCAGGTCAATAAGCTGGATAATTGTAGCAAAGCAATTACCTGATCATTAGCACATCGTAATTGAGCACATGGGCTCTCTGCACAAGAGCACAGACATGTTCCGAGAGGGGATCGAAGATAACCATATATGCATGATAAAGCACAGGCGATAGGTCGTTCGAAGCACCGTTCGGCTGAGGGCCGGCCCACCAGGGGCACCGTTTGTTGGGAGAGTGCCCCCAAGGGCCCCAGCACTAACGAGAAGGCCAACAAGGCCCGCCACATTAAGGTGAAACACAACTGAAAAAAATAAAGGGTGCTTTTGAATTCCTCGTATTCTCCTCAATTATCAGCCATGCAAGTTTGAATTTTTATAAACTAATATAAAAATAGGGTATGAGAGAAAATCTTCCGTACAACCATCGATTTCAGTTTCTTTGTTTAGATGTTTACATAAATTCTGCGAAGTTAATATTGCCAACTTGTTGGGTTGACATATTGATTGAATTGCGTATCCATATATCGACAATTAATAAATTATGCAGACTTGCGGAAAACCGCGAAGACTACAAAGAAAACATCATAGAGACTACGGAACACTTTGCTAAAGATTATAGATGTGACTGTTAGACAAAACGCTTCTCATCGTAAAATATGTACGTTTCAATGCTATGCTGAATAGGAACGCACTCGAATTATTTCAATTGTTCAATACCTTGATCAGATGCTGAATGTAAAGAAGCTACGCACAAGTTATTTCTGGGGTGGAAATCTCTTGAGTAATACAAAAAATCGCAATCTCACGATATGTTTCAGCGATATGTTAAAGCGAAATACCAGCCGGTTTTTGAAACGCATCTCAAATATCAGCATTCTTATGCAGCTATGCTAAAAGGGGTCTATTGGGGTCTTTTTTTTTATTCAAATTTACGCTCATTTGCATATGAAGCATAGGAAAGCAGGGAGTACTCGATGCGTTTCAAAAACCGGCTGGTATTTCGCTTTAATAAGGAACACCTTCTAATGCATCAATTTCCGTAGCTATTGATCTATGCCTGGATGAAAATGTACAAAAATTAGACGGCAGAGTAAACTTTTATGCGGTTTCCAAGTATGGTGAGAATTTAGAGTATTTCGGAACTACACGAGAATATTTTTTAATTTTTAATTTTATTTATATTGCAAGTTTCGTGCAGAAATACGGTAGTATTGACAGAATCACACCGAATTTTTGGGATACTTGGAAAAATTTTGGGATTAAAGATTAAAGGGCGAATGGTTGGAACCAAACGCAGCACCAAGACAGTCGACTGGTTCAACTTCATGTATTATAAACAGAAATAACTCACACTAATAAAACCCTAAAGAGGGCATGAGAGGCTAAGTCCTGCAGTACTCAACAGTACATACTTTATTTACAGTACTTTATTTATTGTAATTGTACATTATTCACTGTTTCGTAATTTACAGATTGTTACAGATACACGATGTAGAGGTCCAAAAATGCGAGAAGCTAAAAGGAAAACAGTTCAGTGACACGAATATTTCTGGGTGGGCAATGCGCATTATCAAACAACTTATTGAATATCAAGATACGTTTCAGTAAAGTATTGAATAGGAAACGCACTCAAATTATTTCAATTGTTCTATTCCCTGATCACTGGCTGAATGAAAGTGTATGCAAAATAGTGCTACAGTCAAATTTTAAGGGGACTTACTGTAGAAAGAAACTTAACTAACAATTAGCTTTAGAAATAATGATCATTTTTATAATAAAATAAGTAGGTAATCAGCAAAATGCGGCATTGGATTCTCGAAAAATACAAGTAATTTTTGTGTTAAAAATAAGGTTCCACCAAAGTTATGCATTATTTCCGTCCAAAAAAAAACATAAACCAAAGAAAAAGCGAAAGTATCGCTAGGAAATGCCTGAAGGCTTGTTTTTCCGCCAGTCTTCACTCCATGTAACTGGGTCTGTAAGTATCCAAATAGGCTTCGCGTGTGCACTCGACAGAGCAATTAGCGAGCTAGCCAACGCAATATGGAAATAAAGGATTGAAAGCGACAACTGGATGTTATTAAGAATTAAGGCAAGGAACTTCCTGGGATAAATATGCAAGAATAATACTTATGTATCGCGATGTACACTCAAGGACCACTGTACTGCGGTTAAATCTTAGGGCTAAGGGCTTAGCTCTCTTGTAGGATATAATTAGGGACCTTATTCACCAAATTCCCCGTCTTTTTCTCTGCGTGCCTCACATTCGAATGCTATTTTCTGTCCACAGGGAATATTTTCCCGGAGGAATCGGGGTGGTGAATAGGGCCTCAGTTCTTTACTATTATAGTAAGCTTGTAAGCTGTAAGAAAACCACTGTATGCACAATATTCAGATTTTTTTCATTATAAAAAGTGAATCCATAAAACTATTCGGCAGATAAATGGAAACATTTGGCGAATAAAACATGGATAATTTCAACTGTACCAGCTTCAAACCAGTAGGCGGAGTGTGCCGGTCAGACAGATGAGAGAGATGAGAGAGTTAGAGAGGTAGAGTTAGAGAGGGAGAGATAGAGAGGGAGAGTTAGAGAGGGATAGAGAGAGATGGAGGGAGAGAGAGAGGGAGGGAGGGAGAGAGAGGAGAAAAAGGAGAGAAGCAGAGAGAGAGGTATGAGTTCTCCTACAAAAGCTCGCGCTATGCTTTGGGCGACCCTGCCCATGCACTAGTTATTGTGTACCTGACCGATTAGCCTTTCCACTATGTATATACGTTGGATAGGCCAGATCAACGGGTCAAAAAGGAATTATCGTTAGCTTGAGATAACTCTCAGTCAGTCTGCTCCAACATCAACAATTACATGGTCATATAATTAGAGATTTGGTGAAACATTTGGTGGTGGGTGGCGGTAGCGTAGTGGTTAACGCAGTGGACCGGCAATCCAAAAACGCTGGGTTCGATTCCCGCTCGTCCAATACCCCAATTTTTCGATCACAGTCAAAATTTATGAAAGTTGGCTCAGGGCTGCCATAAAGTCCCTTGTATTATTTGCATTCACTTTGGCATATAATTAACAGCAATTAATTTCAGTTTAATCTTAGTACATAGAAAATTACAATTATAACTTATTGTTAGATTAAACCTTTAGGGCCTGTATAGGGTCTACAAGTCTACAGGCCTATAGGAGCTACAAGCTGGTAAGGGACAATGGTGTTGGAATTCCCGGGTTAACGGTGTAAATGATGTGCACCTCAGAGGTAAATAGGAATGAAACGAGGAAAAATACAAGAATTATGACAAGTTAGCACTAACATAAAATCAAATGACTGTATCTAAGTTGATTAGAAACTAAATCCCAGAGCGCATCTCAAGAGTACATCACGATGGTAAGTGTTATTTGCCTGTGGCCAAGTTAATGCTTACCTTGAAAGAGAGGAAAGAAAGAGAGAGAGAGACAGAGAGAAATGGAGAGAGAGATTGAGACAAAGAGAGAAGGGGGATCACAGAGAGAGAGAGATTTAAAGAGAGAGACGGAGAGAAAGAGACAGAGATAACCCCGAGGCGGATGTAATGAAGGACCTCAGTTTGTTTGTATTCAAACAGTCTGATTGGACACAGTCAAATAAGGTGGATATGGCAGAGAGTGTGTGATTTGAAGAGACTCAGACATCGCTTATCCCTCCCAGTGATTGATATCCCTAGCCGGGAAGGCCCGGTTAAATAGTTGAAAGAAAAAGCCTACCTTTCACTCCCGGGTGCTAAGGTAACAGATAGACTCGGGCCACAAAGGGGACGCCGATAGGGACGCCCGATAAGCGAATAAATCCATAATGTAGAAGTTCGGTTCACGGCCATATTCACCAATCCGATTCCCTCGGGGAAATATTCCCTGGAGACAGAAAATATCACTCTAACGTGAGACAAGAAAGACGGGGAATTCCCCACGGGGAATTGAGTGGTGAATATGGTCTCAGATGCAATAAATAGTGAGATAATGGCATTTGGAGCTATGATTTTCAGGCATTTGGGGCGAGGAGAGCTTGAGTTTGAAAAACACCGAGGGCCAAGCCCAATTCCGCGGTGTGACGTCAAAACTATCTCCTCATTGAGGCTTTTTGTCACTTACTATATAAGCAAAATGCTTTGATGTTTTGATTTTGCAAAGATACGCCTGGTTTATTCAAATACTGCCCAAGCATGGTCGTAAGAATGAACCAGCCGGTTTTTGAAACGCATCGTGGACGCTAATTTACTCGAATTTACATCGCTTTTAACTCTAATTTCAGCTCATTTGCATAAGCTGCATAAAAATGCTGGTGTACTCGATGCATTTCAAAAACCGGCCAGTATTTCGCTTTAAAGCGAAATGCTAGCCCCTTTCGAAAATTTGCATATGATAAGCAAATCCTATGTATCCTATGCTAATTTTGTACGATTGCCGTGGACGATCGTACAAAATTAGCATAAGATACATAGGATTTGCTTACCATATGCACATTTTCCAAAGGGGCTAGTATTTCGCTTTAACCTAATGTATTTCTTTCCGTGAAGTCTTACCTGACCTTGAGTCTGAGCCTTATTTTTCGCAAGAAAATTAACCTTCTTCGCCTTTTATGGGAGAACCCTGATAATGGCAGTCAGTCTTATCAGAAGTCTTCACTCTTTTAAAGGCAATGCACACAGTTGACAGAGGCGGCCTTTTATTGTTCATCATTTTAATTTTAATTTTTTCACTCAATATAAGATTTAGTTGCGCAATTCTGAATATATTTCATATCTTTCCCTAATTTCCTTTTTTTACTGTAGCTGAGCTAATTAAATTGTAGTAAAGTTCTTATTGACAATATTCATAAATGAAATATCTTTAAATGTACTGTGTCTTTTCGAATGATGATTTTGCGGAACGTTACGTTTGTTTGCTTGATAGTTTTTTTTTTCTCAGAGTTGCATTTTCATTTTTATAAATAATAAGCTGCGATTCATTATTCGCAATGTCATGTAAGGCGTAAGGAATTATACATTTCCCATTCCGGTTTAAATACCCAAGTTTGAGGTTAGCAATAACCCCCAAGTCCATACATTCAACTTGACGGTTTACAATTCAGGCTACTCATGTCAGATAGTGACGATGATTCTGTAAGGGGAGAATCAGGTTCCGAGGAGGGAAGGCAGCCGGTCACTATTCCTAGGAAAGTCGAGTGAGTCGATTACAGATCAGTTTAAAGCGAAATACCGGCCGGTTTTTGAAACGCATCGTGGACAACTGAATTTTTACGTATTTATGCTAATTTGCTCGAATTTAGCTCGATTTTTTTTTATTTATGCTCATTTGCATATGCTGCATAAGAATGCTGGTCTACTCGAGTTGTTTCAAAACCCGGCCGTAGTAGGCTAATGGGGTTTCCAAGTTTCCAAGTATGCTGAAAATTTACAGTATTTTGCAACTACATGAGACTTTTTTTAAATTTATATATGCAGGTTTCGTGTAAAAATACGTAGTATTGACAGAAACACAGATTTTTGGGATACTTGGAAACGCCATGATAGAAAAGTGAACTTTGATCGTGTGTTACTAAACTGTAGCTGAAATGTTTCTAACTAGAGGTGCATTTCATTTTTGCAGTCTTTGAGAAATCCCAGAAAATAGTAGCATACACAGGATAGGGTGCGGTAGAAATATACAAACTGGAGCAAAATGTTTATAGGTATTTAATAGATTAATGTCTTCAAAGTCATAGCTTACGCTGGAACTAACTAACCGGTTTGATAATAAGTTGCTTGTGTTTTTCAGTTCACTTATTATTATTTTTTAAATTCCTACTAATATCCAGGTGTACTTGCGGCGTCAGTGTCGATCTACAGGATGCGTGCTTCTGCGCGACTTGCAAAACCAGAAGTAAGTAATTATTTTTATAATTAGCTCATTACATAGAAATGAGCTGGCCAAACATATTTTCCTTCTACGGAGGGCTGAATTTGAGGAATTATTTTCTATGCAACATATTATTTTGTTACTAATTAAAATACCTGACTACTTGTAATGAAAACATCTGTTTTCTCGCCTACTATGCGACTATGGTACATCCGCTACAGTAGTTGATCAAACGATATAACAGAGTAAATATTGATTCCTCGCTGAACTGTGAATGTGCGCAGCAGCTACCCAACAAGACGACTCCAGCGAAATACCGGCCGGTTATTGAAACGCCTCGTGGACAGCTGTATTCTTACGTATTTATGCAAAGTTGCTCGAATTTAGCTCGGTTTTTTTATTCTAATTCATGTTGCATAAGCTGCATAAGAATGCTGGTGTACTTGATGTGTTTCAAAAACCCGTATGTACTTCGCTTTAATTCTAGCCGGTTTGCAAAAGTCCATAAGTTATGAGAGTCATTCAGATCAGTGTCCTGCCTGCATGTGGAAGTACCACAAAAGCCATAAGGAACACAAGCCAATGCTTGGTGTCCTCATTGGAGAAATTGTGGCCAGAGAACAAGAAAATAACGATCGCATTCTGAAAGATGGTTTCGATCTACTGCAAAGCGCAGTAGAAGCGGTTCGGTTTATTTGTTGTTATATTTTAATTTATGATGGTAATTTCTCTTCCCTCACGATCACAATCTCTCTAAAATTAGGGGGGGGGGGTGTGCCCAGCTCACAGCTGGAACTCCTAAGAACACCGCTTCTCGCCAAAACAAAAAATTACATTAAAGCGAAATGCTAGCCTCTTTGGAAAATTTGCATATGATAAGCATATCCTATGTATCCTATGCTAATTTTGTACGATCGTCCACGGCAATCGTACAAAATTAGCATAGGATACATAGGATTTGCTCATCATATGCAAATTTTCCAAAGGGGCTAGCATTTCGCTTTAAAGGGACAGGCCCATCAAACCAAACCTATATTTACGAAATGTTCATAATGTATACAAAGCATTTTTTACAATATATACAAAACAAATTTCACCTAAACTCACCCTGGGGAACTTTTTCCGATGCGCTCGTGGTATATGTATACCGTAAAACAGCAGAGGTAGAAGCTGTCTATGCAAATTTATCATGAAATTAAAATGCGAGCTAAATTTGCATATACGCCTTGGAAATCTGCAGCTTCATGGTATGCATATACGATGAGCTCATCGGAAAAAGTTCCCCAGGGTGAGTTTAGGTGAAATTTGTTTTGTATATATTGTAATAAAAATGCTTTGTATACATTATGAACATTTCGTAAATATAGGTTTACGTTGATGGGCCCTTTAAAGCGAAATATCGGTTGGTTTTTGAAACGCATCGTGGACTACTGAATTCGTAGCTAATTTGCTCGAATTTTGCTCGATTTTCTATTCTAATTTATGTTCATTTGCATAAGCTGCATAAAAATGCTGATGTACTCGATGTGTTTCAAAAACCGGCCAGTATTTCGCCTTGAGCAAGCAATCATCTAGACCCTATCGTATAGTTAGTATATTTAGGACAAGGAGATGCAGGAAAGGTTCAAAGTTGCTATCGAGAAAACGTATGAAGAAGCAGCTAAGGCGACCGACATCGATACCGCAGAGGCTCTTCTTAACAAGTGTGACGTATCGGACATTGAAGAAGACGCTAATGAGGCAATCAGACAAGCCGAGCAGGTTGGTCGCTGAACACCTAGTGTGTGCGCGAAGCTGTTCCCGCTCACTTTCTCCGCGCCGCACGCATCTGGCTTTGGTGCGCCTTGTACACCATTTTGTTGCTGACCACAGAGAATCCAAGCGTGTGCGGCGCTGTTCCCGCGTTATCGCAACGGGTTCGCCGTCGACTGAGGCTAGATGTTTAATAATAGTATGATTTAGGTTCTTCTATTACTGACAGCTAAGTGTAATGAACTGCGCCAAATCACCGGCATCCAAGCGACGTAGGATAAAATCATTATAATGTCCTTCGCAAGCATATGTACAATTGCCTTTCGACTACAGTAATACTATAAATACCGGATAATTATCACAAAGTTTAATAAAGATGTAAACTCGTGTGTTCCACGCGCATGGCACCAAAATAACCAAACTTGAGTGACGTCAGTTAAAAACGAGATGTGTTTCGTGGGTATATTCAAGCTACGGTACTGTATGCATAATAACAACACTAACAACAATATAACAAAAACTGTGCATCAAAAAAGGCAGAAGACGGGTGAACGCGGATGAGGGAGCTACAAGCTACAAGCTATAAGCTATAAGCTACCATCACAAACCACAAGTTAGATATGTAATAATTCATAACCAAATTACTAATAATAGTTCAGCATCGCGCACATTCGTGCAAACAAACGTATTTTCTAAACCATCATCTTACTTTTCCTACACCAAACCCGTTCCAACTCCTGGAATACCTTCACTTCTCTGTGTGTCTGCCAGGGTTCGAAGTACTCTGACGATCTGACCGCCTCCCAAACATATACGACCGTGATAGAAGACGCACATCTAAAAGCGTGTGTATTATAAAAATCAGGCCCGCGAAAAATTGTACGTGTTGAAATTCCATACGCATATTATGCACAAGACGCTCTGCGCAGCGCATAAAACTCAAAAAAAAAAACCCGAGCTACCGAACATCAAAGATAAACCAAGGCGTAACCGTCCGTTAACCTTCAAATAGGCATTTATTTTCCATAAAGAGAGACACAAAGAGAGAGAGCTAAAGCTAGAGAGAAAGAGAGAGAGACAGACAGACAGAGAAACAGGGAAAGAAAAGTACAGCGAGAGATAACAGCCGAGACAAAAACGGCCTACTCCCCTAGGCCCTAAACGGATTCATCTGTGAATGGTTAAAAGTATGGTAATTTGAGTGGAACAAAGAAATAAATTGCTAATTAAATTCCAATTCGTTGCAATTCCAGTCACGTGGTCTGAAACATTGCAATAAAAATAAATGGAATCTCCTCTCCCTCTCCCTTTCTCTCTCTCTCTCTCTCTCTCTCTCTCTCTCTCTCTCTCTCTCTCTCTCTCTCCTCCGCCTCCCGTCGTTCATAGAGAGTTGGTCACTACCACAGTTTTCGCTAGAAAAAATCTATCATATGTTCTATGTTCCAAATAAAACTATCGCATATTCTAATCAGTATAAGCTAGTAACATCCTATGGATCTACTCCCCCCATTAATATTCTTGATTCTGAGAGCGATGTGGCAGGGGGCTTGTGAGCGTATGTAGGAGAACTACATTCCCATATGTGTTTATACAAAGTACTGCGGTCTATTTGTGATCTACTCATACAGACATTTGCATATTATACACGGCAGTGCCGTTTTCGAAAAATACTTTTCACAAACCCCATGTCATCTCGCTTCATGGTATATTTTAAAAAGCCCAATTTATTTGAAGCGCAGTCTTCCTACGCAAGTCTCCTACGTAAGACGTAAGTACATATAGTACACAGTACGAATACAAATACATTACGCTGAGTGCACTTTTTTCATTAATACTACAAGCTACAAGAACTTCTAATATGTTAAACATTTAAAAAGTAACCCCCAAGAGATATCCCTGGGTTATTTCATTTCTGTCTGGCGCACTTACATCACGTAAATAATACAGTACATTATCCTTTCCTATTCACCATATAAAGTACAAGTGATATTTTCTTTCCTTTACTAACGTATAAACACATCAAGTACCACCAAAAGACTATTATAATATCCGTGGCACATTATTCTGAAAAATGATATCTTGTTTTTCTTTGAATGTGGTATGCCATAAGAGTGGCCATTTATGCATGCAATATAAATGTTCACATGTTTGGAGAATATTATAACAAAAGCAGGAACACTGCATTCAGCTTAGAACGTACATTAGCTCGGGTAACATATCCCTAGTTAGAATTTGCCTTCGTCTAGCTGTCTCCCAAAAAATAGCCATCCCCTGTTTAACGGTTGAGAATTTGATCCCTTTACGTCTATCTTTAATTAAGTTAATGTTGTCGAACTGCTTGCGTGTCAACGGAATGATACTGCTCAATTCGCCTACACATAACTTTTTTGGCGAGTACAAAATTTGTCTAATAAAAATGCATAGATCTCGTGCGTCGGGGTTCAGAAAACTTTTTCCATTCCCCAAAATCTCAATATAGAGTACAGAATGTGATCCTTAATTAGGATAGAATTAGGATTAGCTAACATTAACAATTCTGATTGCCTGATCACTACAATCTACAATATAAAAAGCCCGCATGAAGACAATCTGTTGTTTGTGCGCATCTTTATGGTGTAATAAATTATTATTATTATTATTATTTATTATAACATAATATTTATAAATTATTATTATTATTATTATTTATTATAACATAACTATATTGGATTCCAATTTTGTTTATCCAATGCAAAAAAAGTCACTTTGCATTCAAATAGCTGCGGATTAATTATTACCTCAAACATCGGAATCCCTAGATGCGACTATAATGCGAACTAATGCAAAAATTTAACAAAAATAAATAAATGCACATATACCACGTTTTCATGGTGATTCAATGCAATGTGGTGAACGACTGATATTGTACATTGTACCTTAGACAAAATGGCCAGATTCCCTATCTATAACCGAACACGTACACGTGCGCGGCGCTGTTCACGCACACCCCTATTGTGCCATGCAGTCGCCAGACACCTTTTCATGAAGCGAAAAAATAGCAGTATTCTTGTTAGTTCAGGATACATCTTTTTACCAAAATTGATCTCCATACTCACACGTTTCTAATCAAACCTAATTGCGTACTGCGTACCAATCATAAGTCGGCGCTTTTGATCAAAAATTAGTCAAAATTCATACAAATTTACTAGACAAATGGTGTGTCAACTAATTGAGTCTGAGCCTTTTAATAATAACGTTTAAGTCTGAGCCTTTTATGGTTATCTTCTCGCACTCACATTGAAGATTTGCTATATCCATCTCTATTTTTTATGCCGCAACCGAACAATTATTTTTTTCTGTCGTTTATAGTATAGTAAGATACCCTGCGACTGCTATTTACTGCTTCTAATCCCAAACATAACACATTTTTTCCTTTACCTTTATTGTTGTTTTTTCCTAAATAAAAACTGTGATTTACTGTAAACATAAACTTTACCAAGAAAAAGCTCCCCAACTCTGACATTTCCAATCCCTAAGAGAAGCGAATAAATCCCACTATTCGAGTACACTATAAATCTCACCAATACAAAAGTTCACAATGTCGTAAGCATTAAAAAACGACTACATTTTATTTTATAATATGTATTTCATTTTGGTTCAATGTAAGAAATCGTGACAAAATCCATGTGATTGGCATCCCCAGGGAGGAGCTTTATTTTATAACCAAAAAGGTTTCCGATCACGCTTTTAATCAGAAACATAAGAATATATAGCAGATGACTGATGACTGATAATACGTATCCATTTATTCTATTGTTAGAAGTTAAACTCCTCCCATAATATTACAACTACGTAGAAAGACAGTGGTTTCATCACACCTAGACGCCAACGTGTTTAGAGCGAGACACTTGTTTAATACACGAATCGTGAACCGCTTTTTAGACCTCATCCTTTAACCTTAAAGCGAAACACTAGTCGGTTTTTGAAACACATACGGTACCCCAGGATTCTTCTGCACCTTATGCAAATGATCACAAATTAGAATAAAAAAAAACCGAGTTAAATTCGAGCAAATTCGCATATATACGTAGGAGTTCAGTTCACGACGAGTGTCAAAAACCGGCCGGTATTTCGCTTTAAAACTTCAAAATTGAACCATGAGCGAATCTAAGGAGCACATCGCTAAAAATCTCAGGGAATCACACTAATTCGGGTTCCAGGTGGTTAACAGTTAACACCTCCTCGGAACTTTATATAATATAGCGATCCTATACTTATACTCACATTCGAAACGACCGTCAAAAACATAACGGTGCGAGAAAAACGAAAAACGTTCACTGTATCCCAATGCTCGTTTACTCACACACAATCCGTCCGATACTGTTGTTATAAGTAAACAGGTCCTTATCCTACGCATATTAACTTTAACCCTCACATATATTTACTCTCTATTTCACAAACACCCCCAGACATCTCGTGTATCAGCTTACATGCAAAGTGATTTACCCTTCGTGTGTTCCTTCCAGTTTGAGCAAGCAGAAATGACAAAACAAAAAGGACAATGAGGTATACGTCAAGGTCATTATTATACAGTAATTACCTTATAAAAACAATCCGGCATAGTTCAGAATCCTTAGAACATATAAATAGCGCGCTCCATATAATTTAGTAGCCTAGAATAAGACCTACCGAAAGCGCGCGTGCACAATTTCTTAACTGTTCATAATTGTATTTCATAATTCACAGTTGTATTGTTGTATTGTATTGTTCATATTTGTATCATAGATCATAGCTGTCCATAGTTGTATAGTCGTATCAGCTGGCAAGACCGTACAAGATTCATGTACTTTACTTACCCGAATTAAAGGGACAGGCCCATCAAAGTAAACCTATATTTACGATACGTTCATAATGAATAACAAGCATTTTTATTACAATATATACAAACTAAAGTTCACATTTATTCGCCCTGGAAAACTTTTCCGATGCGCTCAACGTATATGTATACCGTAAAACCGCAAATATCCTTGTTGTCTATGCAAATTTATCGTGAAATTATAATGCGGATTAAAATTTGCATACACAGCTTTGAAATATGCAGTTTTATGGTATACATATACGTTGAGCGCATCGGAAAAAAGTTTTCCAGGGCGAATAAAGGTGAAATTTAGTTTGTATATATTGTAATAAAAATGCTTGATAGGCATTATGAACGTATCGTAAATATAGGTTTATTTTGATGGGCCTGTCCCTTTAAGCGAAATATACCGTAGCCGAGCTCTTCAGGTACTAGTACAGTAGATGTTCGACCATTACAGTAAGCTAATCTATGCTACCCTATGACTAATATCCAAATTATCACGTGAGCACATGTCTGAATAAGAATTTGCTCACGTTTATTACGTAATAATGCCCATTTCCGCTCCAAACTGTTTACATATTGTTTGTTTTCCACTTATATACTTAATATAATAAAGAAAATAGGATTACCTTAGCTTAGTATTAAATTAAGGTCTAATGTACCCTCAAATTGACCGCACTTCCTAATAAATGGAATAATTTGCACAAAAAATACTGCCATAAATCGTTCCTTGTTGTATATCATACTTGTATCATACTTGAGCTCTTCAGGTACTAGTACGTATATCCATAAATCGTTCCTTGTTGTATATCACAAAACACAAATTCTTACTTGAATTCTATATATGGATGTACCAAACCAATCAAATTGATTTAAAGATGTTGCCCAGCGCTCCATATATGAAAACCTTGCAAAAAGGCATATGTCAGCAGTAAACTTGTAAATTAGGTTGAAATTCACAAAGCCCCTATAAATCTATAAACTTTAAAGTGAATTAACAGTAATTGACTGACGCAAATGCACCCAGAACGACCAACATATGTTTCAAATACCTAGCCGTTATGTCGCTTTATAAAGAAACTATTGTATGTTACCTAACACCCATTCCTAATACTAAGTTTTATACAGTAACACTCAAGTGGTACGGCAGGGGATTTCTGACACGTTTCTTGGATAACTAAATTTTATGCTAATTACAATCTATTTATGGTGCATTCATGCATGCTTTCCCGTAGACGAGAAACCTGTCAGTCCAACATGTACCTTACACAAACACCCCGTCATACCACTTTAAAGCGAAATGCCAGCCTCTTTGGAAAATTTGCATATGATAAGCAAATCCTATGTGTCCTATGCTAATTTTGTACGATTGCCGTGGACGATCGTACAAAATTAACATAGGATACATAAGATTTGCTTATCATATGCAAATTTTCCAAAGAGGGTACCATTTCGCTTTAAACTTAGAAAGTTATATGCATAAATTTACTTTCTATAAAACATCTTCTGACGTAAAAAACCCGAAGTTTCACCAAACATCGCAAAATGTTGTTGCATCAAAATTAGAGCCCAGCGTCTATGGCAAAGTACAGGCTAATCTACTACGATGACTAATTTCATCTACATATATTCATCTTTTTTTTATTCTTCTGATATTCTGAAGAATCACATTTTCTTGTAGCAGATAACACCCTAATTGCTAGACAAGAAAGGCAAACCGGCAATTATCAACTCGTGCTTTACACAGATGATCTGTTTCTCAACAATTAAGGAAAAACCAAACGAATCAAGATTTAGGGCGGGCCTTCAGGCTTTCCGTAGTATTAAACCTGTAGATTTAAGCTTAAAAAAGACCAGGACCTGTCTGGGCTCGTCTATTTCACAATTCACAAGTTATCTCTTAATCCTAGTTCGAAATGCGCTGAATTGAGGTTTGCCGACTTCTGTCAAAGATTTTGTTCAACTTCGACACTAAGGAGGAATTAAACATCTTTCTTTGGAAATTACAAAAGCTCAATTTAAAGGGAGTAGAGAGTAGAGCCATTACCCATTGCTGAAGCTAACGCAAACAATAGGGATATTCGTCAGTTGATCGTAATTATCACTAAAAGTACTTACTTTTAAGATAAGAGTTCATGATCATCCAGGACTCCAGGACTACATACATATGAACAGTATTAGTATTCTTCTGTCCCCAGATTAAAAATGAACCCAAGTTTTTCTTTATAAAACAATAATCTCAATAAGATCAACCCACGCTCAATTGGATTTTCTGTACAAAAAAACTCAATGGGAAGATCTCTTTTCGCATGAAGTCTCCCTTTTTTTGACCTCTAAAAAGTTAAGTAAACCTTTAAGTAGCCAAAAAAAGTCTTCATAATACTAAGGAGATTAGCGGTGCGTGCGTCGTAATGTAATTCCCTGCAAATTGCTAATAAAATAAAAAGACTAATAAACAATATTCCCCAATGCCCTAGCAGAAAAAATAAAGCTGCACATGTGAACGCCTTAAATGAGGAAAAAAGTAAAATCAAGATAACTCCCGGGAAACCCGAGTATTTGTAAGCAA
Source organism: Pelodera strongyloides (assembly GCA_036852015.1). Taxonomy (NCBI): domain Eukaryota; kingdom Metazoa; phylum Nematoda; class Chromadorea; order Rhabditida; family Rhabditidae; genus Pelodera; species Pelodera strongyloides. The sequence goes on along the minus strand of JAANDG010000069.1, from coordinate 103,081 downwards.
CCAGGCGTATTCAATTGCTTTGCTATTTAAAATCTGTTTGTTTTTCGATCTTTACCATAAATTTCTAACGGCCAACGTCACTATGGAACACTGACTAACGACTATGTTGCTTGATTTTTTTGCTTGATTCATTCTCTTAGTAGAGACCGCCGCGCGGGACAGGCTGCACCGCAGGCGAAATGCGCACTCTTTGGCTATACATGACGCTCAATATAGTCTGTCATACATGCACACTACTTTTTCATTTTTTCGTTCACATTTCTCCGCATATCGCCACAAACAGGACAAAAAACTAGCCTATAAAACATCCAAATTTTCAGGGTATCTCTCTATCTGCGTCTCTCCATTCATGTACTCAAGAAGCTGGTCTCTCGTTTTCGTCTCGCTATTCGTGTTTCTCTCAATAATCGCCAGTGTCTGCCAAGCTGGATATGGACAGTACCCCTATCGGCCAATAGTGCGACCAGTCAAAACGAGTGAGTTTTTATAAACTCTTCGTTCCTCAGCCTTAGCCGGCGGTATAAACCCTTAGCCGGCAGCCGTTATATCCCTTTAAAAACACGAACCAACAACAGACAGCCTCCAATATTCGTCAGGCGTCAGGCAAAAAAATAATCTTCTAGAAATAAAAGAAATTCTGTATGTTAATATGAATAGGATAATGCGGATGTAAAGCAATAATAACAATTTCGTCATTTTCAGTGCGCGGCATGAGTGCCAAGCGGCGCCGTATGACACCGTTCGAGGATCTCGCCGAAAACATCGCTAACGAACAGCCGATCTCTCTCCGACTCATCAGCCGACTCAGCAATGAACAACTCCCAGACAGCATTATATACTGATAGAAGCCTAAAGCCAACAATTGACTGGTCTATGGCCAAGTCTATGACCAAGTCTATGCCCAGGTGTAAATAGTCGCTTTCAGCACTAAATATAATACTCATTCCCGTAAGGATGCCAAGCTTGCTTTACCATTATCAGACGTAGTGTTTCAGTAAAGCCATGTGCTGCATACTCCTGAATGCTTACTTTGCTTATTTGTCTGTTTGTCATTTATAAATGTAAATATATTGACTTGGTTCACCCACCGACCAGTAAGACATGAAACAATTTGTTTTAATTTGATAAATATGTTAACTCATCACCCTTTCTGTGCTTACAAACACTAAGAAACTGCGCCGCGACATGAGCCTTGACAGGTTGACAGGATTACTAGGCCCACGGCCAAAACCACAAACATTAGTATAACAAGTCAAAATGGGCAACAATAATTAGTCAGAACCCAATTAATCATACAAAAGTGATCAGTGCACAATCAAGCACACACTCATACATCGAAACCACACGCATACACTCATACCGTGGTAATTTAAGAAGCCTAAGCCTAGACATGTTTTTACCTCGGTCCCTAAGTGTCAACTAGTAAACAAGTCACTAGGATTCATACCTCATACTTCTTACTCAGCGACCCCCGTGCTATAAAAGAAAACAAAAAGGGAGGGGGTGAATTCTTCTTGGATACAAAAATAAGGATGATCCAAATAAAGTAAAAAAGAGCAATTGATAGGTAAGAGAGATAATATAGAAAGCATGTTGCACTATAAATACATCTCCGCAGCTATGCCCGTGAAAAGACTAAACCATTTCTCAATTTTCCATATTATGCTCTTCAAAAGAGGGCGCATCAACGTCGCGATGAAAAAAAAAGCGATCTCCGGAAAAAACGTATATAAAATATACAAACATTTCATGCAAACTATCACCATTTTATATGAAGCACATTTCTATATTATATATAATGTGTCAATAAATTATTATTCTTATTATTATACTAATTATACAAACCTGTCCGGGTGCAATTGCTCGCAGCGGATTCGCTCCTTTGACAGCGAGAAATCCCCCATTTCTCCTCTGAATATCACAACGTATTGGCGGGTGAGTTCGTTGAATGCGAAAATCGACTTTCAGCTTTTCCTCTGAAAATAATAATTAGTATTCACATATTAAAGCGAAATACCGACAGGTTTTGAAACGCATCGCGGACTTTTGAATTCTTACGTATTTATGCTAATTTGCTCGAATTTAGCTCGATTATCATTATAATTCATATTCATTTGCATAAGCTGCATAAGAATGCTGGTGTACTCGGTGCGTTTCAAAACCGGCCGGTATTTCGCTTTAAACTCATTACTGTTCAATTGATCTTTGTGCAAAAGTTCCGCGTATGCATGTCATGTGAAAGTTTGCAAGTAATTTTGCAGGGCACTACAGTGCCGACTGTTTCCCATGAGAGTTCAGCTGCAGAGATCTCAGACATTATTTTTTTTCCAGTAGAAAGTTTTCTTCAGAACTGTTTGCGCCATTTTGACAAGTACTTGGGGAGAGATAATACTTAACGGGGTTATCATGCTAAAGAACATAATACTCTTTATCTGTCAATACTCTCCTTCACACTTTTCCGTATATTCGTGTTACTTTATTTACTTTATTTCGAATTAGAAAGAAATTGGCCAACCAATAGGATTCCTGGATATCCACTCAGGTTCTTCAATGAGAAATTCGTCGGAAAACAACGATGGATGATGCGAGCCTTCACACTGTAATTGCTAGAGTCGGAGTATGATAAGCAATTAGAGCAATTAGAAAATTCATTTGCCAATTTGTCGTCATGAACTTATTATATTCAAGCTACACAGGAAAGTGAAAACCCCGATTTTTTTGAAAAAACCCCGATTTCGCCCCGATCACGGCCCGATTTTTTGAGGGACTTGATCGGGGCGAAATCGGGGTTTTTGGTTTCCCATGAACCAAATAATCGCGAAACAGTGGTTCTAATTTCTAGTGTTAATGACGCGCCGATAATTAGAAGCAATTGCATGCAATTAAAAAACGCACCGTCCACACAATATTCTGTTCCACATCAAATTCCGTCACAAAATATCCCAAATGACTTCCTTGTATGGGAAGACGTTTTCCAATTGTATAGTGATGCAAACCTAAGGCAATTGAAGAATATACTGTATGTAGTGAAATCTCAGGCAATAAATGTGTGCGTTCGCTGCTTGAATCATTACGCCGTATGGGTATGGCCGAGGGACGTGCGTTGTGAATTCGTCATTAGCATAGGTAAGCAAGTTAGCATAAATACAGTAAGGCCAGAAGAACATATACAAAAAAAATAAAATAAAACACACACCCTTGTGTTCACCAATAGTTTTTCCATTTGTGAGGAGGATTTTCCCCGGTCGCGACTCGATGTACTGTAATAACTGTTTAACTTTAGTAAATAAAATAAATAGTGACTCGCATGCATCCTTGCGGGGTTTTTATTTCAATAAAACTTTATTTTCAATATAATACTAATATATAGTCTTACCTGATCCATAAACGATTCGAAATTCTTCCTTTTGCCAACAAAACAGATTCCCATACTCTGAATTTTTGTATAATTTTCTATTAATTTAAAGATCCAGTCCAGAGCAGAGGATCATTCTTGATTCTGGATCCTATCCTAATAGTTTCAAGTTTCAAGTTTCAATGATATAGGGGGCAAGTTTTTTCTACTATTCGTAAAATTATCACTCGCCTCACTCTTCTCTGCTACAGGAATCGCAAACTCGCGGGCAAGTTGCCGAACCTAAAAGTAAAGGCTGTAAAGGTCTCGCAAAAGGGTTTCCTACGGTTTTTCACATAATGGGGCTTCCAATTATCCCAAAATCCAAAAATTCGGTGTCATTCTGTTAATACTACCGTATTTCTGCACGAGCATATTGCATATATGATATGAAAAATTCTCGTGTAGTTCCAAGATACTGTAAATTTTCACAATGTTTGGAAACCCAATTATCCACAACATTCGTCCTGCCATGGAAAAATTTGAAGCATACGTGAAAAGAAGGCAATGAAAAAATGCGTAATAATACCCAGTGAAATACACAGTGAACCCACTCAATTTAATTACTGTACAAACAATTACAGTAATACAGTTGCACTACGTACTACGATTTGAATTACAGTAAGAAATCATAGGAGCGTGCGATCGTGCTTGCAGTATTAATTATTAAAGATAGATGTAAAGTACGAATAATAACAATTACAGGTATGCAAACCTGAGGCTTGGTCAAATTCCCCAATGGGAACATGGCCCTTCTCAGTTGCTCCTGTTTCAGAGTACACAAAAAGAAGGACTGGTCCTTTATTGGATCGATACCACGGAGAAGGTCCACTAAAGATTACTATATAAGTGTAAAATAGCAAATATGCCATTTCATAGGTTCGCTTACATAAATTTTCAGTGTTCACTCATTACTCGTTAGGCAATACGTATTATAGCAATTACGGTAAGCTGGTCATCAAGAAAGCCCGGTGTTTAGGTCCAGAAAAGCCTATTTCTGGCAACTATGTTTTTCACGTGATTCCAATCTGACAATCATTGTCACTGACAGTGAGACAATGTCAAACCTCGTTTATTTGACGGGTTTTCTTGAAAATCTCCATTCGACGTTGATGCATAATGACCTGTGGCGACAAAGTCCACGCCAAATTTCTGAAAAATGTTTAATAATATGAGAAAAACTCATCACACACTGTTTGCAAAAGAACTTACAATTAGCAAGCAGTAAAAAACAGGATGTTGTATATGGTTTGTAAAGGTTCATGAAAAAAATAACTGCTCGATTTGAAAATTTTTTATTCAATCTTTACCGAAACTAAAAACCATACCTTGATGGCAAACTCGTGCAGGTGATGAAATTTTATGCTGCGATTGCATGCGATGTCGGGGACCACAGTTCGCCCGTTGCGGTAGTTTTCCAGCATATTTCTGGAATGTATATAACCTTTTAGGGCTCACAAATGTCTTCCAATTACAACATGAAACTCCGTGCCATCGCCAAGCGTGCGGCGGGAATATATGTTCATCGAAATGAACGACCCTCTTTTTGTAGCAGATACATATTTTTCCTTATTGTTTTTGTGTTGAGTCGTCACCACAGTTTTTCAAAGGTCAAGTATATATAGAAACACATTAAAAACTCACAAAAACACTTCATTCCAGTATTCCTTCACAAAATTAACGGTCTCGAATGGAATCTCCAACTTTTTACACACGGATCGAGCATCTGATTCATCTTTTGTATTCGAACAATGTGACGTGCCCTCCTCCTGGTGGTCCCAGTTTTTCTAGAAATTTTTCGTTCAACAATAATTCATCATGGCAAATGAATTCAACTATGATGTGTTTTAAGCTTATCTATGCACGGAAACTCAGGAAAGGAAAAGTGCGAATCATTGCGGCACACATGATCTAGTGCGAATCAAGTGCGGCACACATGATCTAGTGCGAATCTAATGCGGCACACATTGTCTAGTGCGAATCTAGTGCGGCACACATAATCTAGTGCGAATCTAGTGCGGCACACATGCTATGCATCTATTCAATTCAGGGTGGTTCAACACAACAAGGTTCCAAAGACTGTGAGTTGTTCACCGCAATAGTAATGTCCACTGGCCACTACAGTACAGATGCAGAGAAGACAAAGACCTTACGTGCGAAAGAAACAGGTACAAAAGACAAATGTGCACACCGGCTAATTAGGTTGCAAGCAGCGGGGGTTATAATTATCTGTTATTACCGTACACACGTCGTTTTGCAAGAAACTGGTAAAAAACAATAAAGAGAAACCCGGCGACGTGCTTGTGAATAATATTTTAAACAGAAATGTTACAGTAAGATCGACATACACACACGCACGCACGCACACACACACGCACGCTAGCACACACGCATTCACACACGCACATACACGCACGCACCTAAGTACCGTAGGAAGCATGAACTCCAGCCCAAGCCGCTCATTCAAAAATGCGAAACGGTTACTGTTTTCTCAAAATAGTTCACCATATAAACTCCAACGACGTCATATCCCCGTTTCTTCAGCAAGTATGTACTAACAGCCGAATCCACGCCTCCAGATACACCCACAGCAACTCGAATAGATCGCATCTATAAATTTAGCAGCTAATTTACTCTTATATCGTAATTGTGATGATAAAAGAATGATAATTGCAGTGCCATCTGCTGGCTGATTCTCATATTTTACAAAACAAAAGTTTTGGCTGACATATCTCTATAAAAAGAACTAGCGTACTATTAATCTACAGATCACACCCCTCAATTTTTCACTAATTAGGCGAAAGAGTCGTTAACAAGTACAAAAAAAAATCTTTTTGTGTGGGTTGAAATTGTAACGTTTTATCATGGATTTTGACAGGTTTATTGTACCCGAAGATGTTTGAAAATTAAGATGCCATTAATTATGGACAAATATCGTTGAGTACGAGAGGTATTTCACGTGTGTAGCGCAACATTTTTCAAATAACTTGTGGATGTATTTACATCCAAAACTTCGACGTCGAATATACATCAAGCAAAACAAAACTTTACTTTAAAATTAACAATTTCATGAAACCCGTACAAAATTGTAGCATGTTCTCCTATAACAACGATAACAATAATCGTCACAAAAATGATACCAGCTACAAACTTTAAAGTTATAAGTAATAAAAAACTATAAATTCTCTGCTAACTATGATTATATTCCTAACTTTAAGAATAATAATTTCTGGGCTAAACCAATCTATTCTAAAGTTATTAGAAAAATATTGCTTACTGCGCAAACCAAAAAGCTGATCTAATCTTATCGCCTACAACCTACAAAATGCTGTAACAAGACCTACTGTACCTACAATGATTAACCTACTACTACTTACGCTAAAACGAACTCTAACTACCTATCTTAGCTCATTTAGCAGTGCTTACTGTCTAATAAATACTTTAACAGTTAACCAATCTAACAGAATCACTAATACTATCACAAATTGTGGTCACTGCCTAAAACTAAACTACAGCGACAGTCTCAAACTAGAAGAGACGACTACAGCCGACCTTCACTCTTCACTGCCTAAAACTACAACTACGGCCTTAAACTATAAGTTCCTATTTCCTCTCTTTGCTCTCCGATTCTGAACTTCCTGTGTCTTTATCTTTCCTATCCTTTTCATGTGCTTCCATGGCTTCAGTTGCTGCCTTCTGGAAATCGCCTTCCATCTGAAAGGAAATTTAATGAATACAATTTACTTATTGACATCATGTAGTGAAATAATGTTATATAACTACTAACAACTAACAATAAGAATTAATAACTAACTATATGAATAAAAATAAGTACGTGAAGCCGTTCTATGTTCGGCAGTTAGAAGAAATACAATACATACAATTTCTACATGACCCAGTTCTTATTTTAATTACCGATACCGGACATTCGAAAAGTACAAGGACAACCGGATAGCGCAACATAAGTACCTATTTGTAAAGTAAATATCTAAGTGTAAAGTGAAAATAAACCAAATTTTACAAAAAAAAACCTGTACAAACCTTATGTATCTCCTCCAATCTCTTCTGTAATCGTGTGTGTTCTTCTGTTCTCAGTTCCTTAACCGCTTCACGGAATTCGTCCTTTTCAGAGGCTTCAAGCTATAAAAGTTCCAAATACACGACGATAACACAGACTTACGTACGGACCCTTTACTTACCTTATGCATTATTATTTGAGCAAAACCTTAGACAATCAACCATGTACTTTGATTGTAATCAATAAATCTTTATTATTGTTACTAACTAGTACTAAATCCAAGTCTAGCTACATTCTACATCAGCCATTCAAATGCGTTGTTATTCACCTTGTATTGTACTATTATACATCAGAAAAGCAGCGAAATGTGGAAAGTTACTCAAGTAAACTCTCTATTTTTCCTTCGAAATTGCGAAACGCCGAACGTAAAGTACCATATGAATAAATAAGTAAAAATTGTTGAACTTTGAACTGACCCTGTCATACTCTTCAACCGCCTTCTTGTTCTTCTCCAATAATTTTCTCATGTTATCTCGGGCACCGTCGGCCAAGCGCTGCTGGTCACCATGTCCCTAAAGAGTGCACGGTGTGTAATTGTAACGACAAAGCAAAACAGAACCTTATAATTACTCAAAAGCTCTGGTCCTCAAGCGCGCAGCGCGGAAATGCGTAGCCGCGTCCGCGGGAAAAGATTGCAAATTTGCACTGAAAAATTCGAGACACCACAGAAAAACCTCTTTTCTGCGTCTCCGCATTTCCCATGTTAAAAGCCATCTTTTCCGCGGACGCGGTTACGAATTTGCGCGCTGCGCGCTTGAGAACATAGAGACTTAGGGGATTCAGTCCACCACCTGACAGAAAAGTCATAACTTTCACAGCACCATTTAATCAAAACACAAACAATACAGCGTAGTTACTTAGCCAAACACAATTTCACTTGCCATAGGAATAGGTAACTGAATAAGGGTTCCGATATTTACATACTTTAAAAGAAGCCTTAAAGTCAAACCTTCAGTAAATCCTGAAGTTGGGCAAGTTCCGCCTTTGATACAACCTGAAAACAGTACCACTAGCAATTGAAGCTTCTTCAGAAATTCAGAAGTCGACGAACTAGACTAGAGTTTCTCAACGATAAAGTCCTTATAACCACAGCGTGAAACATTGCACTATTTCCATAATCGGGTTTCAATGTATGGCAAAAATTGCCGATTTTTGCTTCGAAGTATGGGAAAATTTACCGTAGATTGGCACTACACGAGAACAACTATACAGACCGCCAAATATGGTCCCGCGGCAGGTAGCCACTGGGCTATTTATTTTCGAGCGTGCATAAACGGTGCACTTTCGCCTCGTCTTGTTAATAGCATGGTGCATTTTCAAACTTTCAAAGGTGCATGCAAAATCGTACACGAGATGGCACATTTGATACTTGGAAGCAAAATGCGCAGTTTTTGCCATATATTGAAACACCATAATAACTAAGCGAGTGATTCGTACTAAAATATGTGATCGAATGAAAAAGATCATAATATAAAGTTCTATTGACTAATGACTAAAATAGGAGCAGCTCGTTAAAAAGTACACTTCTCCTCTACCACTCTCTACCGCCTCCTCTAATCATAGCTTTCTACAGATTCGATTAGGTTTGATGATATTTTACACCTACACAACTGATCATTACTATTTAAAAAAAGCATAGATGAATAAATTACCGTTTGCTTGTCCTTCCTTTCAAATGGACGGAAGAATTCAAAAACCCGGTTGATTTGGTCCTGATCAACTCTTGCGATCGCCGCGTGTTTGTCCAGAAAATCCTGGAAATGAACAAATATACACGTTATACCATCCTTCGACATAGTACAAATTGATCGGATAATAGCTCGGATCGGCCAAAAGATGTATTGACAAGAAATCCGCTAAACGGCTCAGTATCGTTCAATAAAAATGCCCCAAAACTCTCGGTCACCACAAAAAATGTACGAAATATTATGGAGAAGGAAAATGAAAGTAAAGTTATACACTGCTACAGTACCGTGAATGAAAGATTGGAAAACTAGTCGTTGCTGGTCACAACAGGGGACACAAAAAAATCATGAAGTGAATGATGCATGACATTTAACTGAAACGGTCTTATTCAATAGCTATGACATAGTGCTATTACCTTACTTTAATAGTAAATCGAAAAAAAATCTGCCAAGAGTACAAACTATAAACAGGAAAAGGTACCTGCGCAGTCTGTCTCCGTGCAGCTGATGCTGGACTATCACCGTCGTCTTCTAGCTCTTGCTTCGCACGCAACACCTTAGAAAAACCAAAAATCAGAAGGCAGAACCCGACACCGACTGCAAAAAGGAAAACGGTTGTTTTTCTACCTAACACTATTTTACCAACTACCAATCTCAGCGCATAATCTCATATGCACTTTAATCACCACCAACTCCGTGTACCACTGTGCTGTTAGTACATACTGTTCTCCACCGACATATGGAACACAGTTAACGCATGGACAGTTAAAACGAAATACCGGTCGATTTTTGAAACACATCGACTACACCAGCATTCTTAGGCACCTTATGCTAATGAACATAAATTAGAATAAAAAAATCGAGCTAAATTTGAGTAACTTAGCATAAATACATAGGAATTCAGTGCCCACGATGCGTTTCAAAACCCAAAAACCGGCCAGCGTATACTAACGGTTTAACTAAACAAGGTGTAAAAAAACATCTCTAAAAACACAAATAGCCAACCTCTAAAGCCTCTCGAAAAGTGAGCTTATTCTTCGGTATCCTCTCCACTGGTGGTTCGTAAAATCCGAATTCCCAAGCGGGATCATTACGATGTAACCATTCGGATTCACGTGTTGGCAATTCTCTGGAAAAGAAAATAAACAAAAATTGTAAGAAAATTAGAAAATAAACAAAAATTCAAGCTTACACAACAATGTGTTTCACAAGTTCAACATAAACTACACAAAAAGGACACAAGTGTTACGAAGGTGATACGCTACAGAACAGGCTAAATAGATAGAAGATACAGACAGAGGTGGGAGATACACCACAAAAAATCTTACTGACTAAGTGACTCGTAATATAATTGTCATACTAAACGTGCCCAAGAAAGAGTACGTCGAGTTATTACAACAAATCGTGCAATAGTACCTTTTTATCTTGTGTTACGTTGAAGGAACTTATAGCCAAGGCGTAAGATGATGCATTACCTTTTAAAATGGTGTATACATTGTACATAACAGCGTTGCACACGTAGCTACAAGCATAAGCATTGGCTACAAGCTACAAACAAAAGCTGGTTTCACAAACAAAAAGTAAAAACGACCAACTTGGTACTCGTCCAGCGTTCTGGTGGATCGGTAGACTTGATTTGAAACTTGTTCATATTATCCACAAGTGTTGCATCCTTCTCAGAAACCATCTGCAAAATAGGCCTTTAGTTTAGCGCGTAAGAAAATAACAACTCTTGTTTAGGGCGTAAGAAAATAACAAATTTCATGCACGCACATCAATGTGTTTCACGAGTTTGCCATAAAACAGAGATAACAGAACGGTTGTTTCCTTCATGTTAATAATTATCATCTCCAACTTGAACAAACAGAGAAAAGTACTACGGTACCTTGGTCCGAGCGTTCGCAATGCTCTGCACCAATTAACAAACCAGGTGCACATACCCTTTAAAAACAAAAAAATTCACACCTTTTTCAATTTCTCATCTTTCAACGCCTTATCGAAGTGTGCCTTCTCAGCTTCATAATGTGGAGCGTTGACTTTCACATTACCCTGCAAACAAGAGAGAATAATAGTAAAGTAGTAAAGCTCCTAATAAATAACCCTTACTTCCACTAGTTTAAAAAAAAAGGTTCCACTAGTTTCAAAAAAATTGGTCTATCAAAACCTTTACTGTCATGTCTTGCGTCCTTGCATAACTAATAACCAGCATTTTTTTTACTTCGACTACTTCGACATTATACACAATACACATAATTTCTCCATGTTCGATTGCCAATACGTATACGGACTCCGAATCGCGTCCTGAGGGTCTTCACTTACGTTTGCGATGACAATACATACATACATACATACTCGGTGCCTACTGCTCAGGACCCCTGCGGAACATGTCATACGCAAACTTTGAAACTGTATTTCCACCCTTGAATAAACGTGCACGTTTCTGAAGCGTAAAAAATTATTTATATATACGATGCAATCAATAACGAATACACTATACCTTTTCCATTTGCTCGACATGACGAATTGCCTTCTGTTGATATGCTGCATCCTTTGTCTGCTTTCCAATCGCATTCCAAATCCGTTTCATGATGTCACTAAAATGAGCATTAATTAAACAATCGGGATAAAGATCAAAGCCCAATATTACAGTATTTTACCATTTACGTATGCGTGTTATCTCCAAATATGAACACTTAAACCACTCGGTGAGAACTTCTGCTCGCTTTCCTGAGTGCGCCGTCAATCAAAAAAAATAAGTATGTGCGAAATAACAAGTTTGTTAGTTAATTAGCAAATAAAAATAATAACTAACCCGTCTCCTCTTTTCTTGTATCCGTGTAAGGTAGATAGTGTAAGACGTGGCTGTACGTGCCTGAAAACAAGTTTATTATAGGAAAGTACAAACGAAACAACATAAAGCTCTCGAAACTGCACATATAGAAGAGAGAATCACAGGTAATGAATATTATGCCCTAGCATAAAATTGCATAAAGAATATCAGGTCAACTGATACATATCACATAAACTATAAACAAATCGTACATACAAATATCACCAATTACTACCTAATGAGTCGGAGTCGGACACCTAGAAGTTCGTAAAAGTGTAAAATTAAAGCACCAGACAAAATAACCTAATGACCTGTGTGCTAAAAGTCAATGGAAAATGTGTTGAAAATAACGTAATTGAAAATACTATCCGCCGCTTAGTCATGAGTGTTAGAAGCAATTTAAGCAATTATAAGTCTCTGGGACAATGCGGCATTTCAATAATATAACTCTATCAATTATTATTTGATACTTTCAAAATAGAATTGGCTGCTTCGGCCAGGAATCGAGCCTTATGCTTCTGTAGGAAGTGATCGTCTTGTTTAAAGCAGACGACAAGGTTTCTTTGATTATCGCGAATTTGTTCTTTCATCCACGCGACAGCATCGCCTTCGTGCGTTTCGTCGCGACCAGGCACAGTTAGATGGACAGCATTTTCGAATGATTGGGCGAATTCTTCACTAATAGACTCCTCGATCAGATTATCCTGGGCACCATACGCTATCACCAATCGTTTACCACAATCCAAATTCTGATTCCACTTATCAATCCAGTCTTGAGCGGCTCCCGCAAATTCAATATGCTCCAGACATCGGTACGCTGCACAAGCTGCCTCGCCCGATGGCACACGCAAACCCAGAATATTATTGTAGACAAAATTCATGAACATATGCCAGAAGACACGCATAAATGTGAAGCGTTTGTAAAGACGTCGGAATCCTCGAAGCAAGAAGTGTGGTGGGTAGGACTTGTGCGGTCGCAGGCCAGTGGGGTTCGCCAGAATTATACCACGACAGCGTTGTTCCTCATGAATTCCAAGCTGGAATCCATTCTGCGCACCGCGACTGTGCCCGAGAAACACAACGTTTTCATTGAGTTGCAGGGCGTCCAACGTGGCCAACACAAAATTGTTCCTCTCAGTATTTGTGTAGCAGAGGGTGTCGTGATTTGGGGTAACACCTAGACCAGGGTAATTAATACCTACAAAGCGAATGCCCATGTCCGTTAAGTGAGGCATCACATATTTGAAATCATTATGTGTGCCTGGAGCGCCATGAAGGCCGACAACAGTTCCAATGGGTGAACCAGAAGGCATCGTGTCTTGCACAATACTGTCGAGAGCCAACTCGCTGCCCCTCTCGTTCCGAAAGGATATCTCCAAGGTTCGTAAAAACATCATTGACGATGATGTTTGTTTCATAATGAACTGAAAAAAGACCGTATTATGAAACACTGCAGGGAAAATAGAAAGTGCAAACATAACGTAGTGTATAAACTGACATAGTAGGCCACATTGAACAGCAATTTATGAAAAATAACAAAAATAAAGATGCGCGCAAAAAAGGCAATTTCGCAAAAATAAATACACTGCGTCTTCGCCAAAGAATTTTTTCTCTGCATAGCGCGCGCTCTCATCGCTGCTACGGTAGTTCGTGCGTATCAACTAAGGTTTCTCTGGATAGCTTTTCTGTGGACTGTATACTGTGACAATTAACCAGTGTTATTCCGTAGATTAGAAAACATTTTCAATTTGCAATACGTTAATTGGATCTGCAGAAACAAACAAGCATTGATCTAATATTGTGCTCTAATGCGTCAACCATAACACCAAAACTTGACAACATGGGACAAAGTATATTTATTTACAAAACCACCGGTAGCAAAACATTCAATAGAAATCGGAGGTTACATATGAACAAGAAGAATACAAATAAATGTATGTACAGAGAACTATGGGCATATGAAACAACTAATTGTAAGTGAAAATTCTTGAGGTGGCAAAAAATAACAATAAAAATGTATTATGTAAGAAAATAAATAAAATATGAGGAATCACAATGCAAAACAAATATTTGTACGTTTAAAATTTATGGCATCATATCATAAAGGACAGGCTAATAGATGATATCGTATGTACAACAAGTTCGAGAAATGCAGTAAGAAAGCAGCTAGAAGTTAGAAACATATAAATACAATACATAAGAAGATTACATTTATAAGATATTATTGTTTTTTTTCCGAGTAGCCACAAAGATAGCATGCATAATTCAACAATAATAATCTATATGAATTGCGTATATCATCACAAACGACAAACTTCTTACCGTAGGTATATGGTAGTATATCATCACTAACATACGCCTGATAAACATATTTTGAAAAGAACGTTCACTGTTATTATTTTCCAAAGAACTTAAAATTGATTTGAGATCTAAAAATTGTTTCGCAATTAATAATAAAAGGATATTTTAAAAAAACTTTCAGGCTACACTTGCTATACGTCATGTTCTAGTATGTTCTATATATGTATGTGTATACTGTGGTTATCTACAAATAACATATTTTACCTAAGAAGGCTTGAGCGTAATTATTTTCAATCTAAAGACATATGATAAAAAATTAAATGCTGGCGCCTATATAACCTGAATGCTACTTCTAGAAGGAGGTACTATAAGAGTATTCTTACTTAGGTATCACTACAGTAGACAAGTGTTGATCATGGGATTCCTGAGGTAATTTAGCTATTTAGCTGGCAATTCGCCTCACTCTTCCTTTCGCATCTTCCACTTATTAAAGGCTTCAGGGTTCAGAGCCTTTCGAAAGTGTTCTTCGACTGAAATTAGGCGATATCAATAAAGGATTTGCTTTTTCGTGCGCGGCGGCACCCTCGCGCTCTTTTCGTGCGCGGCGACACCTTCGCTAAAGCGCGCACCACTGGCTCAGAGATATCCTTATGTAATGCAACACCATAAGCAGGCCAGTATTTTTTTGCTACTAACAATCGAACAATATAATATTTTTGCCTATTGCATTGAGAGCAAGTAAATAAGAAATGAGCTAAACTGAAACTCACTACTTGTCGGACAGTGCTCAATAATTTTTGGTTCTCTTGTCGTATGGTGCGCTGTATGAAGAGAGTTCAACGATGGCTTTCGGGGAAATGGAGAGGATCGATTCTGAAATCCTTTGATAAATAACTAAGCTATTTGCTAAAACACGGGTATGCAACCTAAACGCAATTGTTGGACAAAAAACTAAAATCTACTGATTATCCACATACTTTGTTTCATACATAGCGGTTGTATAGAACAGGAACTTATTGAATATTATAAAGTTAAATGTAATAATGGAACCTTCTCATCATCTTCGTCCTATCATAATAATCATAATAATCACAATAATTATAAAATAATAACCATAATAACAACACAATAATCATAAAATATCGCTCACCTTCTCATCATCTTGTTTCGTTCTCCTTGGCCACTTTCCACTGAGTGATCTCCGAAAGTGTTCCTGTACCGCGGGTTGAGATGACTGCGGAGTTACTGATGAGGCACTTCGCCGAACAGAGGGCGGCACACGAGCTGAACGGAAGTAAGTTTTAGAACGAGGGACATGGATCACGAAACAAGCTATATATCCTTCTTCTGAAAGAGCAGATGTTTACAATGTTTGTCCCACCGTTCATTTTGATTAAGCAATAAACATGCGGCAAAATATATATATACAGAATGTCCCACAAGTATTGGTTAGATATAGCTGGGCTGGTAAGGCCTTATTATTTCAACGTTAAACATTACTGGTTCGCGGCAAAAAGGTCGCATCGCTCTCGCCGCGCGCTTTGCTGGACTCTCGCTAGGTTCTCAAGAGCTCAATATGAGAATTGTCTAGCGCGAACCTGGCGAAGCCGCTGAGCTGCTCCCTCCCGGCACACCACCCGAATTTCATCAGTGTAAAGAAAGACTCACCATTATCAGGAATCGGCATAATAACTGAAGGTCGATCCGGGATTCCAATATCCAAAGAGGAGGACGTCGGAGTAGGAGAGGGCGAGTTGATAAAGGATGGCGAGGGACTGTGCTGAGGCAGAGAGCATCGAGAAACAGACGGAGCGGGAGAACTCATGTAACGATGTAGAGAAGCAGAACTCGAGGGACTCGGAGAGGGCCGACGGACAGAGAGGTCCAGGGGCTGAAAATATAGACTTAATTAAAAAAAAATCCAATATACTTGGTTCTATTCATGCATTGAATCATAATAAACAATGAACCATGTGTCGAGCTGGCGATGTAACGGATGCAACGAGTCCTTAGGTGCACACAGAGTGCGCTACACATTTTCTGTCCATTTCCGCAGTGTAAGGAATACGTACTACAGACTACAAATAAATAAAAAAGAAAAAAAATGGTGCAAAGTAAAAGTACCTGATCTTGCGCATCGTTCCCATTTTCCTCATCATACGATGTAATCCTGACGTCCCTTGTGTTCTCAGTAATCGTGACCACATCGATATCAGTGCTGTTCACGTCCAGCTCCTCTTCGGCTGCCTCGCTAATCTGAAAGAAATTGGCATAAAATTATGAAACTGGACTATGATTTTAAGCTATTTATCCTTGCAGTTTACACCAACTGTGGTATTTTTTGCATAAAGCGTGAGACACAATTTCCTTGTATTATTTCACCCTTTTCCGATTTGTAAGTGAATATGATTGGATGTCATAGCCCAAAAGACTACATCATCGGAAGACACTTATCTACCATCTTGAAGCGAGACGCCCATGATATGGCTACGCAATATACTCCTAACTTTTCAGGCTTACACCAGCCTAATTATCTTTACAGTGGTGCAAAGTGCACAAAGTTGTCCAAATCGAAGCAATGTTACCTGTAGCGTGGGTGTCATATGCAGTGCCCATAGCTGACTATTGGGTAGATGTGGCATATGGTAGGCATGTGGCAGTGACATGAACGACGTGTGATGTCCCCGCGACGAGTTCGCTGACACAGCTGACCCCGACGCTGACGCCGACATGAACGCCGACCCGGACGACGATTGGTCGGCAGACGAATTTCCCGATGGAACGGCACTTAGATGTCCATAGGCGGCTGCTGTCGACGCCGGAAAAAGCGACATGTCGGCAGCGCTGAAGTGATTTGGGTAAAATAAAAAAGATTTAATTAATGATCAGCACATTATAATTGTCATAAATATTGGGAACATATTATTTCACAAGCAATATCATAGTTGGTTTTGACCTTGGTTCGCTTGGTTTGTGGCACGTCTTATTAGAAGCCCAACGCTCGGAGAAAGCTAATCAACAAGGGTTGTATTTTCTTTATCAAACGACAATATGCATGGTTTACTATCAATAAGAACAGATGAAAATAATGTGCTTCACAACATAAAGAACGTAAATGTCTATAGCCCAGCGAATAGCCATTAATAATGAAAAAACGCCATCTTTTTCAATGAAACAAATAGTTGTTCGGAGGGCGGTCACTTCATTTGTAAATAAACGAATTGATTATGTTTTATTCATGAAATGGAAACATTTTCCACTGACGTAACATCCGGGAATTTTCATCAAAATGGGGAAGCGAGAGAGAGAGAGAGAGAGAGAGAGAGAGAGAGAGAGAGCGAGAGAGAGAGAATAGAGAGAGAATATGGAGGGAGAGAAAGATGGACAATCAAATATGTTGTCAAATGAATGTTCGCAAGGAAAAAGGTGCTCTCTTTGTATACTTTCATCTCTTCCCCCTCCTAATTTCCCATACTACCTCCACTATTTCGCCTGTCGCCCATCGTGGAGGAATCCTATGCATGCCGGTCATGCAGGCCTGACCCGCAAATTCCCTAGTCGCCAGTCTCAGCTTCTCTGCCTCTCTTCAGTCCTTCAGTCTCTCATCCACTCTATCCCATAGTCTCTCAATTCGCCTAACTATTTCCAGTATTCCGAAAGTGTTAGCACGTCTAGACTCTCTTCAATGACGATTCGTCCAGTGTCTATTTACGTACACTCCACATTTCTAACGTTGAGAACTGATGGGATATATTAGATGATAAAGGAAGATTTATCAAATTTTAACAAACAAATTTTTCATCTTCGATCACAATTTGCCCAGAACAGTTTATGTTGGACTTAAGTAATGAATCTGCAAAGCGGTATTGCACGTTGTTTGTGAACGTGTACTGGCCAACTGCTTTACCATGTATGATGTGCAATCTATAACTCTCCAGGACTGCCGTGGAAATTTGCATATAATGCAAATGAATGCAGTTATAAAGAACACGCTTCAAAGTCACACAACATACCGCTTTAACACTTCATTGTTCCCCGAAAAGGGAGATGCTCTCCAAAAACTGTCCCTCGTTCACTATAGATGAAATGGCCAAAACACGCTTATACCAAAAAGTTCGGCAAAATTTACATTTGTATGCAAGTCATGAAATTTACCCCGCCCCATTCCTCCAAAAGTAGTTTTCACATGATTTCAAGCGTCAAAAAAAATGAAAGCTATTTAAACGATTTGCCGTATTTAGCAGCGATTAGTGATCAATTCACAACGATAAGAAGTAAGAAGTTTGCCGATTTTCGTTTTCGGAGGAACTGACGGACCAACGGTTGACCACAATTAGACATCAAATTCGTCACATAATAAGCCAAGATATTTCCAAGGCTTAGGCCAAGATGGGTACCGCAAGGGCACATTCAAGCGGCATGGCACGTGGTTTTGTAACTTATGGTAGACAACGGTGTTGTACGTAAACAAGTTCTATTCCGTGCCCCACAAACCCAACAGGGTTCAAAATATGCATGTAATACATGTAAAAGCAGTTGTCCAGCATATGTTTCAAAAAGCACGTGCCAAACCGCTTTAAAGTGTGGTACTCAAAAAGAATAGCAAATATGTATACAAGAGAGACACGAACGCAAAGCTCTCGGCAACATTGAAGACTTGCTCAGGTTGGAATAAAAAGAAAGCGTAAGAATATAAAAATAGAGAGAGAGAGAGAGAGAGAGAGAGATCTAAAGAGAGAAACACATAGAGAATTGAGTGAAAATGAGAGAAAGAGAGAAAGAGAGAAAGAGAGAAAGAGAGAAAGAGAGAAAGAGAGAAAGAGAGAGAGAGGTATACAGAGAGAGAGGTATATACCTTACCTTGAATACCTTGATGACCGTTATATCAGCTGTTGGCTCGCCAACCTGATATAACGGTCTTCAAGGTATATAAGCACGCAATAATAACCAACGGCTTACTTTACAAACGATCCAAGTTCACAGTGTTACACCTAGACTGTGGGAATTATAAAAAGAAACTTAATACGGAATGGGAAGCTCGTTCGAATATGGGAATGAAAGGGAGCTGTTCCCCAGGGTGAGACAGTGAAGAGAGTGAGAGAAACAAACATAGAGAACGGTTTGAGAGAATTGAAAAGAAGAGAGGGAGAAAGCGAGAGAGAAGGGAGACATGGTTGAGAGAGTTGACTAGAGGGAGAGAAAGAGAGTGCGAGAACTGGAGGGAGAGAGGGAGAGAGAGAGAGTTATTCAAGGAATGCTCGGCGCGCTGTCGACGCGCACTGCGCGAGGCCGCTGCACGCTACAGGGGAACGAAAATATGTGCTTAGTGAGATAGTGTAGCATACGAGGAGGTGGATAGAGAAATGGAGATGGTTAGAGAAATGATAAAAACTGCCAAACAGAACCCAGCACCGGAAATGACTACTCTGACACTGAGACTGATTGCCGCTAGGGCTGCCCAGACATTCTCCACACCCTACCTACGGGGGGGGGGGGGGGTGCTTCCTATACGACAACTAGTACGATGTACTGTATTTGTATCGTATCAGTATATAGGTATATACTGTACATGTAATATTATGCGCATGTAGTACTTCATCATCAACGGCCTAGTATGCAGACCTACAAATGAGCAAACTTTGTCGCTATGTATGTAAATGCAACTAGACACTGAGATGTAAAGTCGAATTAAATTGATAACATATAATCATAAACAACGGTGACGGTGTAACGGAGACGGTGTTAATTAGTCGACATGAGATGAGATATATTAAAATTCTCTAACTCTTCATTTGATATTTTCAAGCAGATAAAGGGCGAATAAAGTTCGAATAAAGAAAAAAAATTAAATTAAAAAAAAAACCGACCGCTCATCGAACACGCCGAGATAGTTCAGGAACATGATTGACTTGTTGTGATTATTCTTTATTTTCGAATTGTATATTTAGCTTTTCCTTCGCCTTTCACAGTCTTCGCCTTTCACAATTTAGTCTCAACTACAAATTTCTTCCCAGTTTTCGAAACTGTTCAGTATTGGTATTGAGAATATCTTAGGAATTTGCTAGCGAGTTTGCTCTTTCTCGCTATCGTAATCAGCGATATATCCAATAAATTATCAGTACGTACTATCACTCTGATACTATCAAAGCATCAACCAAAATGATAAGTTTCAGTCGTTTTATTGGCAGAGCAGAAATCACCAAAGGATTCTATTAATTTTCGCAGACAAACAAGCTTGAAACTGCTCAAGATATGTTGATCAGGTCGCGAATATCCAGACAAATTAGCATACCAATACCAGTATGTTCGAATAAACTGGAATATAATACAGTAATCTTAGGCACCGTCCAGGTCCAGGGTGTCTAGATAAACTGTCAATGAGCTAGCTTCAATGTAGAACTCGCTGAGGAATGCGGTTCGCTTTATCTCTGTTTAGAGGGGACACTGGCTTAGTTGTTCTATCACGGCTGTTCGAAAGAGCGAAGGTGTTTTTTATGATAGAATTCACATTCCAAGCATTCTTCGCTGGGATTTTGACACATTGACACAGCTGACCCGAGGGAAACCCTGTTTAGAAATAACTCTTCCTCCATCACTCTCGCATCTCTATATTGCTCTCTCTTTCTCTCCTCCTCAACTCTCTCTATTTCTGTATCTTTACTTCTCCTCTCTCTGTATGTCTGTCACTCTCTCACTGTAAGGCACATGTAACACTCTTTCTCTGATGGTGCTTGCCCTACCCTGAATTCTTACCAAGAAAGTTTATGGTCTAAGTTAGCTCCAAATTTGTTTGATATCAAATAGCGATTGATGAGCAATATAAACAAATTCCATTGCCTAGACCCTTTAATGTTCGCAATCAAAACGATTGCATGTATTTCCGAGTAAATTCTTGTCTCAAATATATAATGGGTAATAAATTTTCACATTCTTGAGATGTGACACACAATTATTGCAAATGATAAGTTTTGATAAGGCATTTTTATGCATCATACAGTTTTACTTTGGTTGCGAAAACAACACAGATCAATAAATAAATAAATAAATAAATAAAATGCATAGAAATGAGTTAACTCAAACCAATAAGTAAATAAATGCCGATAAAACCCGCAAAACATGATATGCTATGGGAAACATGGGGGAAATCTAAATAATACTATGAATGTATATCCACATTATTTATTCTAAAAGCTAAAATCAGAATTTAGATAGAAAAAATGCACGGTATGGCCCTGGAGCAACGAGCCAATAACCCATATATCACCGGTAATGTATCCTTGGTTCTAATGATAACAATCTCGAACAAGTATACTGTATACTTATGTCGACGCCTAATTTTCGAAGAAAGTTATACTGTAATGCATATGGATTTTATTCACATGGATGCTGCACATTGGTAAGGACAAACATCAATAAATCTCACAATTATTCAATAAATCAATAATTAATCTTCCCGAGTTGTGCTTCAATGTAGTCCTCGTCAAATTTCTCCAGAAAATATTCTTCAATCATATAATAAGTGACTTGGACAAAGAATGATCCAGAATACGACATCAAGAATAACATATACAGTATAACATTCAGCATCTTTGAATACCGTAGTTTGTAGTCTGACGTCTGACGAATACTGTAGTTCGTAGTCTTAATTCTTAGCGAATTTGAATACTGCAGTGATTAAATCCAACAATGTATAAGGTGATACAGTAATATCTGCAAGTCCTATATGCAAATTTCGGGGCCGAGAATAGGTTTAAATCAATAAATGGAGCTGGCAAGGACAAGCAAGGAGCTGAGGAGCGAAAGAACCTCCGGGATGAACCTGCTCCTAGAGGTGAGAACTGGATTTTTACCAAACAAGATTTTACTTAGGAAGAGAGAGAGAAAGAGAGAGGGAGAGGGAGAGAGAGGAATATAGGAAGAGAGAGAGAGAAGACTGAGAGCGTAGAGAGCGATACAGGGGGTGGGGGAGAGGATAAAGAAAGTGGAAGGACGAGAAAGAGTGTGTATAAGAGAAAACAATAGTGAGGAAAAGAAGCGGAAAGAGACCCTCACAATGAATTTTATAATAAACATGATATAACAAGACAAATGATAAATAAATACAAATTCCACTTATGCTGTGTTGAAGACTATGGCTGTAAATTGAAGTATAAAACAATATTTGTCGATAAAAACTTACAGTTCGTGTGTCGCGTAGTCCGTCTGTGTTGATGTCCACATGTGCACGCCGCTGTCGACGGATGTTTCCTGAAATTTTGTTCGATCATTATAGTGCAAGTAACATATAATCCGATTCTGCTTTCTGGTACCATGGCGGTTATTACCGTCGAGTTTCATATCATAATAGAAACATTTCATTTTCGGCATTGACCCCTTAGCCCTAGCACAGGATACTTTGAAAACTATGCTCTTATTATTATAATTCAATTGAGGTTCTAGGTTTCCCTTGTAAAGTGGGGAAACTTATTTCTTCCCTATTATGGAGGATTCTAATGACGTCACTGACCATTCCGGTAACTCGTTGCAGGCCCACTATACGGTACGGTAACAAATAACCAGAGGCCGTATTCACCACCCCGATTCCCTCGGGGAAATATTCCCTGGGCACAGAAAATATCATTCAAACGTGCAAAAGACGGGGAATTCTCCATGGGGAATTGAGTGGTGAATATGATATGGCCTCAGAGTCGGGAGAACCCATCAACTCACCTCCGACACTTCTCGCGACTTCATGTTGGCCCCTTCGTGGCCCATTCTCCACGCATTCATCAAAAGGTGACGGTGATCCATTATTACTGAAAGAGACAATACTGAGATATCTCGTCTGAAGTTGCTACGGCTATAATCAGCTGAGAACGGGTATAAGACAGGGCTGGCACAAGGCCGAAGATAAATTGTAGATTGTAGTAGAGGCTAGAGCAACTAAGCAATGAACGTAATATAGTTAAAACATAAAACCACAAGTTCGAGACTAGTAAATTATGTTTGTATGCAAAGTAGATGATAAAAAAAAGATTAAGCTGGTCTTTCATGGCACAATTGGACAATACAGTATGGCCATGCACATAATATTACAAACAAGATTTGCCCCTGCGCAAAGGAAACTTTTAAAACATAAGACGATCAAATGTGTAAAGAAGAGTAAAAATCCTGGTAGCTTACAAACATTACAGTATTTTATTACATCTCATTGAATCCAGAGTATGGTAGAAACAGAACCTTGAGTTTTGACAAAATCTGCTGAGCTCAACAAGTCTTATTGACAATTTATAAATGTTCTACTTCATGATGAGGACCAATGCTATGTGGAGCCTCGCACCACTTAAAAGTAAAAGTAAAAACACAATAACCCTGGCGTGAGTGCGAGGGAAAATACCGCTCATATTTTAAATACCAATGCTAGACAATGTAACAGCCGTGAATGGAAGCCAAATACAGAGATCAGCTCTAGAATGTATGAAGTTATTCGAGAAAATCAGATAAGAAATAGGGGAATTCCGCTTTCTGATCGTAAAACTTATCTTGTGCCTTATGACCGTGACTCTCGCAGGAAGTATGAGAGAATTCTAGGATTATTGATTTCTATCGAAGTCGGAATTTCTCGGTTGGTATGTAGACCAGAGGTAAATACCGCAGTCGGTTGCTACCAAGCCTCAAGCTCTGATTAAAGTGGTATGGCACGTGGTTTTGTGAAGCGTCTGCTGAACAAGCTCTCGTATACTACTTCTGTATGTTATGTGCCATGCTGTGCATTTCCGGCACGATTTTTCTCGAGCAATGTGGAAAGTTATTTGCCCAGTATTTTTTAAAAACCACATGTCATACCGCTTTAAAATAATGAAACGAAGAGTAATACTTTAGCATTATGGGGTTTCCAAGTATCGCAAAAATTCGGTGTGATTCGGTCAATACTACCGTATTTCTGCACGAAATCTGCATATATGTATAATATGAGAAATTAAAAATATATTCTCGTGTAGTTCCAATATACTGTAAATTTTCACCATACTTGGAAACCCCATTAATGAAAAAAAAGGAAACAATAGCAACACTTTGAAACTTCACGAAAATCGCCTAATTTTTGAAAACAACCTGGAATCTCAGCTATGAAAAAAACTTGGCTTCTTTTTCAAAGTGGCGGCTGGTTTCGAAAAATTTGACGAAATTTTGATAAGCTTATTAGGGGTCATAAAAAGGAAAATGAGCCAAAATATTGTTAGATAAAGAAGCCGGCTGATGGGAGCATACGGAAACCAAGGCTGATTTTTGACCTTATGTGAAACGTCTTGAAACAAATTAAAGGAATTTATATTATATAACTACCGTATAAGTATCTATCCAATGTGCCTTTAGGTTAATCGTAAATAAATGTAAATGCGCCAAATGTTTTACACTGAAGAAATTGACACACCCTTAGATTTCAGTTAATCTTCTCATTTTTAAAATAATCCTCAAAAAGTTGATCGGATTATAACATAATTCTTAATTGCTTTTATTAGTACGTTACAAACAATTTGGTCTCTTATGTCTTTTAGAATCAATATGTAAAAGAATAAAGAGAAGCTAGACCTAGACATTTCAGTGTATCACGAGATGTTTAATTTTTATTGTGACGTTTTGTGTTTGATCTTCTAGTGCTTCCATGAATAACAGTTCAAAATAAGTATAACTCTTTATTAACTTTCTGCACTCATTGTTAGCATTAGGTTAGTAGAATGAAGTTTGGTAAAGTAATTTAGCATAGCTTCACTTCTCGGCATGAAACTTCAGGGTCACCGCGCTTCTTTATATGTTCGACGAGGTGTTGAAGTTGCTGAAAATAAAATTTTACGTTAGATTATATCTTTTTAGTATCCTCAATCCTTTTTTTCACATTATTATCATCATTTCTAAAATAGTTTTTTGATAAGCAGCATGTGCGAACACCAATGGTGAAAAGAGCCAAGTTCCATATCCGATGATGCACCAACTTCTAGTTGAAACGTCTATTTGCAAGAGTAAGAAGGAAAGGTGTAGCAGCCCAATACTGTGTGTAGGCAAAGACCTTATTGTATATTGATCCGCGTACAGTTCAATTCTATGTTCAGCATAGGTCTGTCTCGCATTAATGTTTTTAACTACTGTTAGTAAGGAACTATATTTAGTTAATATAGCTAATAACCCTGTTGAGTTCCTTTCTGCAAATGCCGGCCAAAAGCGCTGCCGGAGCACAGATTACATCAACAGTTCCGCCCAGATACTGCTCCATGTCTGCACCATCATTCTCCTCGGCACGCTGAATAATATAGGAAGAAGGTTAATGATGTCCTAGTTAAACCGAGCAGTGTGTGTGTGCGTTTGTGTGTGTGTGTGCGTTTGTGTGTGTGTGCGCGAGGTGTGTATGTGTGTGTTCGTGCGTGTGCGTGTGTGTGCGTGTGTGTGCGTGTGTGCGTGTGAGTGTGCGTGTGTGTGCGTGTGTGTGCGTGAGTGTGCGTGTGTGTGTTCGTGTGTGTGTGCTTGTGTTCTTCAAAACGTCCAAACCTTCACAACTTCCTTACAAAAGTGGCACAGTGGTTTGCCCAAACGGATATGAAATGTGGAAACATCTAAAGAGTTAAAAATAAGGTTCAAAAACGGCATAGTATCTCCCTGGATTTCTAAATATCAAGTCATCACAGTATGTAAGTGAACTAATCTGGCTCCTCTTCGTACGTGGGCGGCTACACTCCCGCACACTTTAGGCACTTTACTCACCTCCCACAAGAAGCATAAATAAGAAAAGGGAAGGGATAATAAGGCCTCTGAAATGCATTGACCAACTCTGAAAACTGAAGTTTATGTAGTCTTCATACTGATTCCAACTGAGATAAGTTAAAGTGAAATAACAGCAGGGCAGGATCTTGAAAAATAGTCAAATAACTACACTTCCATGTATTACATGCAAATGAGCATCATTAGCGAGCAAATTTTATAAATACAATGTAATAACACATAATAATGAGACTGCAACGATATTGGCTAGCTCACTCTACCAAAACTCATTTATAAGCTCCGACAACTGCATACCATGCAGGATTTTATGATCAAAGGTGAGCAATCCGTTAGTATTTTAAAAATATATTTTAATGAATCACAACTGCCTAGTATAGTTCAAAGTAGTAATCAGTTTATAATTATACATTTATTGTAAATGATTTTTAACGAAACGCTTATCCTTTTTTGCATGTAAATTAATCAAAAAATAAAACTTATTAATAATTAAATGTTACTCTTTATTTGAAATCATGGGGTACACGAGTTCTGGGCATATACATATACCTATACGTTACGTTATGTTTAAACAGTTTAATTAGCGAAATCAATTTCAATACTGCTCAACAGGTGCAATTGTGATTATTCTAGTTATGTATATTTGGTGATAAGCGAAGATATTTTTACAGGAACTAGACCTCACTTTAAAAGTATGGAAATTTTAGTTCCTATTACTATTACTTTAGTAGAAGCCTACCAGTAGCCTACCTCAACACAGATAATAGACAAGGTGATCTAACAAATTTATTTTACGGACGTTTGATGTTTTAATTGACGGTTAAAACGTATTTGTCATTTTCTATGGGCCTGGTTTTTGAAGGGAGGGTATTACGCAAAGGTGCAAAGGGAGCAAAATACACATATCCGACAAAAACACGGTAATAGTACTCCATAAATAAAGCGTTAAATTCTACCCCATAATTTATGCAAATTGCGGATATATTTGGAAAAACACCCTTTTTTAGAAAAGCAACACAGTTTTCAGTTGAACAGAACAAACAAAAATGCTGGTAAAGGAATTTGCATTTCTAGTACGAAATTTAAATAAATACTTGAGTCTGTACTTGAATATGTCAGCAAAATTAACTTGCATGCAACAACGGTAATTGTGCTCTCATTTGCAATAAATTTATAATATATGATTTCAAAATGATTGCATCTCTGCACTACATATATGTACAAAGTAGTTGTGCTTCAGCTATGTAAATAAAAAGTGAGCAATGTAAAAAATAGATAAAATGTATTGTGTATCAAAGAGATAAATAAATAATAAAGGTTATTACTTGTGTTAAAATAGTAATCATCGGTAACTAGGTGAACGTCGGGTCTATATTCCCAAACGATACCATCCGGGACACACAATAAGAAAATAAAGGCGCCACTGCTTTTTGCCTATGGTATATTGTCACGCAAATCCACACTAAAAAGCTTCTGCAAACTGAATCTTGTTGAAAAATAGTTTTCATAAAGAAATTATAAAGAAATAATAAATATAGGTTCATTTTCGTGGGCCCGACCTTCGTCACATTCGTCCGACGAACGCAGTCACTTAAAATTCGTCATTTTACTTTGTGTATAATTGAATATAGGAAAGAATTGAGAAAAATACTTTATTAAAACCAAATTATTTGAAATCTAACCAGGGAGTGAACTACTAGGTAAGAGGAGTTATTAGACTACCGCGGGGGTGCGAAACGTATGGGGCCAACAATTTCCCAGTCAAGAGTATGTAAATTATTTCAGAAAACATCTGCATATAACATTTTTTTGCATAAATTAATGCGTATGCAGGTATCCCGATGTGTTTCACAATACTACGGTAGACTAGTAACTCCGCTGCTCTATAGAATAATTCCGAATGTGTGGGAATATTACAGTATATCATGACTGTGTTACGTAATTTAACAAGACACGATGGACCTTTGATAATTTGCAATTTGCTTCATCTTTCAACAGAGCTTGGCTGAACGGCATGCCTTCTCTGGACTCGCCTTCTTCATGATTCCCTCTATCAGTTTATCGACTTGCTGAATAGGCTATTTCATTAATTCAGACTGTAATAATTAATAATTTTTATTTCCAGTGCATCGATTCTTTCAGTTGATAAAACCCCGTGACCGATCACTGACCATTTGGTAACCATCTGGCGACTAGTTGACGACGGAAACTTGCCAAGTTGTGATGTGTCACAAAATGATTTAGCCCATGAAAAAGAAACCGGGAACTATCGCCAAATGGGTCTCTCCGCTTCCCATGTGAGAGCGTATACAAGGTTTAGCCAATAAAATCGCATTATTATTTATTTGTAATAAAAGTTTATTTGTAACGGAGTCGGCAACGAAAATTAGAATACGTCGAGGGGCATAAACGGAGAATCGGAGATCTGAGGCCGTATTCACCACTCCGTTTACCCCTGGAGAAAACTGTCTCTCGGAGAAAATTTACCTAGAAAGCGAGATTATGTCACAAAATTAGCATTCACCACTCACAAAATGCGTTCCAAAAGTTTTGTCTCTAGAGAATTGTTTACCCTTGAGTGGTGAATACGGCCTCAGTGTTGCACAAACCAAAGAGCTCCGCAATTACCTTTTCTACGTTTCAGGCGCTTGGTATATGTAAGCTTATTACATAAACATTGGAAAGTGCGTTTCAAAAGTTTCATAAAGTATGTCAATTTGTCCGTACTTCGAAGTAACGCCTGCGTCGTATTGGAAGGTCGCCTCTCAGGCGGCGATAGCCGTCTGGCATACCATAAGCTACGTAGCAAACAAATAAATCTGCCGAACCTTTTGAAGTTCCTTCTGACAAATTCTAGCCAGTAGTCCGGTTGGGGCGCAAAGTGTATTAGTTGTATCATAGAGGAATTTCTTCAAATCTTCAGGGCCCAGCTTGAGTGCTTCCTAAATTATAGTTTGTTGTCTGTATTTTGTCTATGATTTCCCACTGAAGTTGTAGTCTATAGGTCTATAGTTTCCTAAAACTGTATTGACTATCTATGTGAAATGTTTTCCAGCATCCAAGTATGCACTATTGAAACGTCACTGGCTGAATTGATCCTCGATAACAATGAACCAAAATAGCAATAGGTTATCGATTGATTGATATTGATTTATTGATTTTTTAATTAAAAGGAAAATCTATAATCTATAACAAATAGCCTCGCTAACTCAGTAGTTGTGCAATTATCCGACTATTTAGGTGGCAAGTATTGATTTTAAATTATTAATCACTGGACCAACCTCGACGAGTTTCTTGCAGATGTGGCAAAACGGTCTCTTGCTCAGTCTGAGTCTGTGAAGTTGCACCGTGATGTTTTCTTAAAGCGGCAAGACACGTGGTTAGTGAAATGTATGCAAACGACCTTTCCATCAGTTATAGGCAAAGTGAGTGATATGCTGTGCCGTAACTGCTTACCATATGAACTCCTATTGTAAGTACAAAACTACGTGAGGAAAATTTGCGAGCCAGCCGCGTGGTTTCAGCGTACTGGCCGCGTGGTTTCAGCGTACTGGCCGCGTCGGCTCGGCCTGAACGCGTAAGTTCGGTGGGCAAGCCACGCCAGTTCCTCTCTTTTCCGCCCCACCTACCTGCACGCCGTAACTTGTCTATTGCACGCCAATTTTCTCGTAGCTGGGGCTCTCTACTACATGGGTTTGTTCCGTAAGGTTTTTAACTCTCACCCTCATCCATAATAATCTCTTCCCCGCATGCTACGTTAAACTGCAGCAAGAAGAGAGATAGCAGAATAAAAGGATTCATTTGCATCGACTCCCTAAAACGCAGAATTTACCATTTTGGATGTTAAAGCCTTAAAGCGGTATAGCAGCCGATTTATGAACCGGGCGCTGGAAAACTGCATATGCAAAAGACGCGGCATAACAGCCGGTTTTTGAAACGTATGCTAGATGATGCATTCCTACGTAGTGTATGCAAACATTGTTAAGTCTCATCATAAGCATGTGCATACAACACATGGCATGGGAACACGATTGTCCACATTTCCACAATACGTTTCAAAAATCGGTCGTTACGTCGCTTTAAAAATAAAACAAATAGACCACACTTTGCATAAAATACATGGGAATGCAGTTCTCCGACACACTTTTCACAAACCGGGTGTTATACTGCGTGCAGTAAAAAAAGTGATGGTAAACAAACGGGAAGTAATGTTATGAGTAATGTTTTCTTCTTAAGTACCTTCCGTATTGTTTTTGTTTACAGTGCATAGACAGCATAGAAACCCAATTTTACCCTAAACGGTACGCATGAATAAGCCAAATAACAAATATACTGTAGTTGAAAACTTCTGCTGAGCTATAACACCACCACTCACTAAAATAACAATTCAAAAATGGCCTTATGAAGGTTGTTTCTTTATTATTTTTTGCCTATCTGGCTCTCTTTGTGTGCATTGTGAGAGACGGGAAAACGACGGAGTCACTGAGACACTGAGACGACTGAGAACACACAAAGCATTTGGCTACTGGTTACCGACCATTTCGTAACCATAACCACTTTGCAACCAACTGGTAACATTCCCGTCAGTTTTCGAAAAAAATCCCCAAGTGGTCATCAAATAGGCTAGGACGAAAAAAACGGTCACCAAATGGTTTCCCTCCGTTTTATATGCTGTCACAGTGTCACAAGCTCATCTATTATATCACAAGAAATACAGTGAAGAAAATAAACACACCACTAGAACAACCCATATTTATGCATCATTCAAAACACAATAAATTATCACAGTTTGCACATCCGACCCGTCGAAAAATAATGATACTTAAAAAAAACTAGCTATGCTTTGAACTAAAAATTAAATTTGCACTACACACGATAATACTCGTCTTGACTCTTGTAATTGGGTAGAGGTATATTTAAAAAAAACTAACTATGCTTTGAACTAAAAATTAAATTTGCACTACACACAATAATACTCGTCTTGACTCTTGTAATTGGGTAGAGGTGTAATTATATCTCTAAAGAAAAAAACACTATGCTAACGCAAGTGATAATTGTAAGTTAATTTCTAATTAATGATTTGATCAACAATAACTGTTCTCTATTATATTTTCACTTTACCAACATCATAAGTGCTGAACCTTGCAAATTAATCGCACAAGTCGAATAATAATTGAATTCTAAGTCTAATTTCCGAGGTCCTAATTAAGGACCTAATTCTTCTAATTGCCTAATTGCCTTTCTATTTCTCCTCGACCTCAATACTCGGCTTTTGTAGAGGTGGATAAAATGAGTAGATGAAAACGGAGGCGATCACCATACTGACACCGAACATCAGTTGAATACTGAACACCGAATCACCCAGTAGGATTGAGATGACTGCTGTCGAACCTATAATATAATGGGACATATACCTTATTTTTCCCTAAACATTTTGTATTTTTGGGAAAATCCTAACAAAAAAAAAATAAGATTCCTTGACTTTTTTTGTGAAAATACAGGATTGAAAGCACTGCTGTCGTGTTGTGAGGTTTATGAACGAAGGTAATGTTTTATGGTCTCCGTACTGATTATGCAAATATCACTTTGGAATCTTGGGTCAAACGAGTGCGATATCGGCTAAACAAACACTTGGGAATAAACGCGGCGAACGCAGTTTGCAAGCAACACATATCCGCGGATGCCGTTCCGCATCCGCGCATATGCATAGGCGCGGTACGCGCATGAGGACCAGAGCACGGCAACTATCGTGTTCTCTCTTTTTTGTTTTACATTCTAAACAATGCGGTATCCTCGGGAGTTTGCTGGACGCCGCACATTCCTAATGGGGACAGACCCACGAAAAATAGGGTATCGTGCTTTACTAACGACCTACCGATAGCAATAGTCTGACAGTATGTCTTCTTCACATTATCCGCGTACTTCATCACACAAGACACCACCAATCCACCCAACGCATTCAGAATAGTGATGGTCCAGACTAGCGGAGTCCAGCCCTGGAGAAGGCCTCCTGCAAACGAGGTTATTGATTCATATGTGTGTAAGTAAGTGACATATGCCTATGACTCATTACTGGACCTAGAAACTTATAATAATAATTATAATTACTTAATTGATGAGATTCTCACAAAAAAGCGATATCATAGATATGAAACCAATTTAGATGGCGATAAGGGCATAAAAGTTAGGTTTACTGGGGCCTTGAACAAGATATAGGATATAGGTAGCTTCAAAGGGACTTGAAGAAGAATATAAAAACCCAGACGTATATTAGAGATACTTGAATCGGAAATACCTAATTGCACTCAATACCGTACCTTCCTGTATTTTATCGTAATCCGAGGCCAGCATTGTAATCACAGCAAACGGCATCGTGAGCATTGACAGTCGAATATTCTGCATCCAAACGTCGACCGGAGACTTTTTCAACATCTTCTCGAAGTAGACGCCTTAATACAGTGACTCATTGTGGTGTAGTGGTTAGTACTCTACACTTTGAAACTAGACGTCTGGGTTCGAATCCGCTCAATATCTATGTTTTTGCGAGTATGGATGCTGATAAAAGCCCCGATTATACGGAAATGAGTCGAGGGTTCAATTCCGGATAGTGTATATTTGTTCCAGTGATAACCTGATAACTCATGTGCCTGACCTCGGTAATTTACCACTAAAGACCGTGGTTACTGTAACTTACCAGCAAAAGCGCTCGTCCAACACATGGAAAATACAGCCAACAGTCCAATTAGAGGGTTGCCGGCTGCTGTGGAGTTGGCTAAAGGAATTAGTTGAAAATTGTGATTGGGTGAAATCGTCACGCACTTCCTTCTCATAATCGTTTCAATGAGTTTGATTCGCCCAGCCTTCGCCAGACTCTGGCCAGACTCTCGCCGTGCGACATTTTGCGCCGCATTCTCGCCGCGCACAACCCGAATTTCTACAGTATACAGTTTGTTGATTTACCTTTGCTCTGATCAAGCTGTACAAGAACGACTCCAGTAAGTGAGATCTGGAGGGCGACCCACTGTTGCCAGGACAGCTTCTTGGAAAGAATTAAGACGGAGAGAATGGCTGTGGTCAGGATACGCAGTTGATAGGTTACCTGAACAAGAGTTCACCGTTATGGAGAAAATAAATGCTTATTGTGCCCAGCTTGTGCGAGGATGCGAAAGGTAGCATAGCTCAACAGGTAGAGCGCTCGACTGTGAATCGAGAGGTGGTGGCGTGCTTGGTGGGTGGGTTCGAATCACACTGGAGTCTTTTCAAGCGGAAATGAGCTGAAAGATCCAGCGCAAAAAATAAGCTACGATACCGAATAAGTTGTCGCATCAATGTTAGCCAATGCCACGTAGTACAAATTATTCTGAATAGCGTAGACAATTGCCGGCACGCAAACCTGAATGGGAAGGACAATTAGAGTTTTGATAATTGAACGACGCGCTAAATTTGCTCGTGCGGCGAAACGCCCACACGTCGCCTGGAACTGATTGCATGGTACCTGGCTTGAGCAGCCTAAGCCTAAGCCTACGCCTAAGCCTAAGCCTAAGCCTAAGCCTAGGCCTGTCTCAGAATTTGTGAATACTTCTACAATTCACTACTCCAAAACAAAACAAATTCACCAACTTTTGCTGTTTCGAGTTTGTTATCCCATACAGTGCGTCGGAATTCGCCGGCAAATCTAAATGTTATAATTCACTCATATATGCAATTGAAATGTTATAGACACTCTTTGCTAAACTATATGTAAAACAAGTAAAAATGATAAAGGCAAAATTATTAACCAAAATGTTTTCCCCTCACTTTCTCGGTCCACCCAAGTTGAATGTCGTAAGTAAAGTGCAGGTGATCAATCGTATAACCTCCATTAGAAAGACACTTGTGGTGGGGAGGAATTTTGATTGTTTATTTGCTGGAAAATTTATATTTATCAAAATAGGTGACTCTAGGCCTGAGCGCCTGAGGGCATGCATTTAAGCAAAAAAAGCCTTGGGGGTGCCCTTCAATTGATGAAGGCCGGGATAGGGCCACAAACGGGGAAAATGTCGGCCCGAACCTGGGGCGTGGGGGCGTGCACTTTGTATGGCCTGGAGTTACCTGAGCCCTTTACGCATACGGTATATAGGCCCTTTAGGCATACGGTATACTTAGGGCTTTATTTGTTACAAAAATGGAACAACACTGTATTTTGCTCAGACACAAGGCACAAGGGGACAACAAGGCTAGGCACTAAACATGTTTTGCCAATAAAATATTAATACTATGTCTGATACACGACAATTATTAGTATCAATTATTAGTATCATTTTTAGCGCAATTAACACACCTTCTAGGACTAGAATTTGGCAAATAATAAGCCGGTTTCTGTACACATTTAGTTAACAAAAACAAGAAAAAAATATAGTTCTAGAATTAACCATCTTGCAAACATACCTTCTCGTACTAGAAGTGGCATAAACGTCTGTTGCGACGTGAGAAGAAACATGGACACGAATTGCACGGAACATATTGAGAGGTAGAGCTGAAAGAAGATGTTTTTACCATTTTGGGTGATAAACTGTTAGCCTGAAGCGCTAAGTTTGCCGCTATCACTAGTTAGAGTATTAGTAACCAGAATAAATATATACATTATTAAATACGATAAGTATTGATGTGTGGATGGGTAACGAAAAGGAGAGAAAAAGTTAGACTTTGTTCTTTCTGGTCAGCTTTCATTGTTTGTAAGTTTGTATTATGGTAAGATTGGTAAGTGTTCCACACATAAGTAAGGGTGATAATGTCCGCGCTTTGTAACTGTTTCCCGTTTATTTTAGCAAATTACTAACAACGTTACCAACGTCACATAGCCAACAATGCTAACATCATTGCTAACAACGCTAACAGCTAACGGTTGCAACTCTTACAACGCTAACAGTGTCGCCGACACTAACCCATTTCAGTCTCCCATACACAGCTGGGCTCTGATGATCGATCGATAATTGCTGCATACAAATTCTTATAGGACGAAGGGTATACATTCTTGCTGGGCCTAGAATTAGAATGCACCAAGGAGTGACAATTCGAGTACTAGACAATAAATTTGTGCAAGTTTTGAAGAGCCTGCCCAATTGCCTGAATTAGCTGACTGATAATTGGGAGCGTAAAAAATTAGGATGAGAGCGTAAGTGCTAAGAGACCGCAATATATTCCTCTGTACAACTTCTAAAGCGAAATACCGGCCGGTTTTTGAAACATATCGAGAGGACCAGCATTCTTATGCAACGTATGCAAAAGAACATAAATTAGAATAAAAATTTAGCTAAATTCGAGCAAATTAGTATAAATACGTAAGAATTCAGTTGTCCACGATGCGTTTCAAAAACCGGCCGGTATTTCGCTTTAATAGAAACAAATAAACGTATTCATTAGCCTTTCACTTTACTAGTTCAAAAGTAGACAGTAGTACTTCCTACTTTGACAGGGAAAACAATTCAAAAACAAAATCAACAAATAGATATAAAACGTGGAAATGGAAAACCAATCAAACGTTTTTGGAATCTATTCAAAAAGCAATAGAAATAACAGAGATGGGCTAAAATCAATGTTCCTCCAAACAAAATAGACGCACGAATTTCAATTAAAATTCACATATTATTTGCTTAGAGAGCAGGGATTCTAGTTTCCGAGCCAAGCCAGACTATTTATTATACAAATAAACTGCTACTTTTACCAAGTAGCTCTATGAATTGGTAACTAATTATGTTCTATACTTTAATTCATCCATTTTGTATTAGCGTATTTACACAAATAAGTGAAATTATAAATTGTCAAAAGGCAGCAATAAGTTTTACAAAAAGGCAAGAAACCTACATGCATGCATGCCTACGAGCCTAGGCCAAGAGGCTATGCTATCAAGACAATATGCAAATTTTAGGCATCCTAATTTCCTAATTGCATTACACAATCGCTATTCCAAACCAAATTTGCATATAAATTTGAACTCGCAGGAAACAAAATGTTCATGCTGTGCAGAAAACTACTTCGAAAGAATCGCAGGAAGAATACCGACTAACCATTGCCTCGTATAATAAACTACATGCCAAATAATTCAATGCAAATGTGGATTGGAAAAAAAATAAAAACTGCAAATGTGAAAAGAAGCAATTTTACGTACATTTCTTCTCTTTGTTTGCAACTATGGTTTTGGAATATTGCTTTTGAATAAAAATAGAGAACAATTAATATTATATATCGTAGTGTGGAATCAAAGCACATATGACACGATCTGGCATTAGTAAATAAGTAAATTGT
Organism: Pelodera strongyloides; assembly: GCA_036852015.1. Lineage (NCBI taxonomy): Eukaryota > Metazoa > Nematoda > Chromadorea > Rhabditida > Rhabditidae > Pelodera > Pelodera strongyloides. The sequence goes on along the minus strand of JAANDG010000069.1, from coordinate 66,761 downwards.
AAATACAATATAACTACTCATATATAGGCCAAAACTAGTTGCGCAGCATAAAGTTGGCTTCCAAGTAGCCAGGGTCTCGCTAGCAAACTTGTAGGCAACGGCGCACCACCTTTTCCACCGCAACGCTGTTACAACAGACTCTGTATGTACTTATACATGCTGTTCTTTTTGAAATACCATTGAAACCGCACAAACTAAGTGAGACAAAATATGGCAAACAATTGGCGCTGGTGCGGCAAACAGTAGAAATGTGATTAAAGAAAAAGAACAAACCGTTTTCCATTGGGAGCACCTTTTCAAATACTTTTCCTCTTTTGGATATGAAATGTCGACAGAACAGTGATTTTTCACATTATTTGCTAGGATTCTAGTCATACTGTAAAAATGAAACTACATATAAGAAATTAGAATTGTGATCTTCTTTGCCTGAGGGCGCATTCGAGATGGGCATTTTCCTACTTTTTCCGGAAAAGAAAACGAAAACTTTTGGTTCGAGATGGACCACCAGAAAAGAATGCAATTGCCACGCATACACATGCAAACCATCGATTGATTTTAGTTTCAATTACAGTACATTTGCATTTTCGACAATTATTTTGCATGTATTAGTTTTTTTCTCGGTGTCCAGCTCGAACCACTTCTTTTCTTTTCCGCAAAATGTTCATCTCGAATGCGCCCTTGGAATTGAAGATCAGGGCCATAAAATGTGAATTAGGATGGTATTAAGTGAAAGCACAAGAGCAATTCTAAAGATTAAAGCGAAATGCTAGCCTCTTTGGAAAATTTGCATATGATAAACAAATCCTATGTAACCTATGCTAATTTTGTACGATTGCCGTGGACGATCGTACAAAATTAGCATAGGATACATAGGATTTGCTTAACATATACAAATTTTCCAAAGGGGCTAGCATTTCGCTTTAAACTATAGGTAAACCAATGTCAATACGAATACACTTATACTAAAACTATACGAAGATTAATGGAAAGTTATAGGAGAAGTTTAGAACGCAGTGAAACTTCAAAGAGAAAATAAACTAATTTTTATTCTACTTTTGAAAGCTGAAACCCCAGAGAACATGCTTAGTATGAAAAATTGGTAGAAATAATGATTGACTAATGGCAATTAGAAGATCTAGCAATTAGAACATGTCATTTTAAAATATAATTCCTGTTATTTTGAACGACAAAAAACTTGCGGCTCGAATTGAAGTGATTGGTGGTTAACTCGAATAGGGGCTCTTTTTGCAAGATTTATCCGGTTCTTAACCGTGTTCGTTTATAGAAAAGAGACAGTCTTGAGCTGTCCATTGAAAGCGTTTTCACCTATGCCTATGCTCTCAGCGAGAACAGAAAGTTTTAGTCATACACTACAGAACCTCTGATTGTGAGGCAGGTGATTGGGGCCATGGAAAACATAGAAAGAGAAAGAAAATATATTATTTTTTGCAATAATATATTTTTAATATGATGAACTTTACAGCTGGCAGCTGGCATGCTAGTGTGTTGCGCCGACTCCGCTCTCTTTCGCAAAGATTTTGGCGTATAACGCATAAGTGCAAACATAAGTTACAATTATGAAACAATTAATGTAGGTAGCCAACATCAATTTGCACTATAAAGGGGCTCCTTATCTTGGACATACATCCAGAGTTGGGCACTCTGAAGTTCGCAGCTGGCAGAAAGATGCTCAGGCTCATGAACATAGGGTGTGTAAAAGCCTACCTAACTAAGAGGTACAGTTGAATAGGAGAGCACAATACTAGCCTGGCTATTATATACAACATCTCTGCCACTTAATCCGCGCAATATTACCAACAAAAATGTGAAAGCTGCTAGATATGATTCATCGATGAAACATGAAAAGTAACCATTACTCATAGAAGCGTGATTTTAAATGCGAGTTCAACTAACCAATTTTAATAAAAGTACACTGAGTAAAAGAAAATGTTAAAGCGAAATACCGGCCGGTTTTTGAAACGCATCGAGTACACCAACATTCTTATGCGCCATATGCAAATGGGCATAATTTAGCATAAAAAATAAACCCCAATTAGGCCCCACTTCGCATAAATACATAAGAGTGCAGTTGTCCACGATGCGTTTGAAAAACCGGCCGGTATTTTCGCTTTAAATGTTATAATATGCATTACATGAGCCCGTTTCACTGCCTGCTTCCAAAGAGTTAACCACCGCTAATCATAGCGATATGAAAACCAACACAAATTTCTGATGCATACGTTTGTTACTTACTCTAAGAATGAGAAAATAATAATATGGCTTAACTGGTAAAACAGTCTCATGGTAGGAAGTATTCAACGATGTTCAAAAACGCGGCTTATTGGCGCAATTGATAAAGCGGCGGACGTATGGCGAAGAGCTCGCGCCTTGCCAACACTTATTATTAGGAATAAAGTACCCACCGATTCACCGAATGTGTATCCCCTTCTTTGTATCGTAACTGAAGAAGTTTGAAGAAGTTTCTCGCTCTCCACGTCGTCCTTCATCACCACCTGAAAAGTATTTATAAATTTCATTAAAGGAGGAGGCTCACGAGAATGAATTGCTCAAATAGTTTCCTTTTATCGAAAGATGATGGGTTGATCTTCCAAAAAACAAGCATTATTAGGTTTCGTATTTAGTAATCATTTATTTGAAGAGTTGTTAGACATAAAGATGTGTTGGATTACACTATGTATGAAAAGAATAGCAGATATAACTCGGTGAAATACTGCAAAAATCAAGACAAATGATGTTAGGGTAGTCTCAGTCGTCAATGAAAGATACGTCAAAAGGATCCTGAACATGAGCCAAATAAGGTAGGATGTATTTTTCGAGATCTGCTCCACGCTTCAGAGTGGAACTCCTACTGAGTGAGGCCATATTAACCACTTAATTCTCCATGGGTTTCCCCGTCTTTTTCTCTGCGTCTCTCACATTGGAATAGTATTTCCTGTCCCCAGGGAATATTTCCCCGAGGGAATGGGAGTGGTGAATATGGCCTGTGATGTCTCATAGTATAGTATAGTGAACCTCTAGCCAGAGAAACTCTACATTTTCTGAATTAGCAAAACGTACGTACCCGAAGCATTTTCATAAGCAGTCGTCTCATTCTAGCGCTAATTTACTGTTGGGGAGTGAAAATGATAAATTCCCATAAAATATCAGATTTTAGCTAATTTTTTTTTGTTATTAAACCGATGTGACAACGGATTTAACAAAGGGAAAAGGGTCGTATTGTATTTCATGAATAGATTTTCCACAAAACGGAAAGCATCATGAATTAATAGAAAAATTGAATGAATAGAAAAATGAAATGAGCACAAATGATCGATCAATAGTGGAAAATAATTCAAGAGTTTGAAATGTGTTACTTTTCTGACTGAGTCAGTTCTGGCTCTCGAAAGAAAACACTGAGACGTTCAAAACTATGTAAAACACTTTCAATTTCTATATTTTCTGCAAAATTACAAAAAAAAAACTCTGTACTTTACTGTCTTTACACATTAATAACACTAGTAAGTTTATAAATTGCAAAGTATTATACAAACCAGGGATTCAGGAACTATTCCTGTGAATTAAAATAAAGGGGAGATGTTTTTTTCTATGAAATGGCATGAGATATTTGGTCATTGTCCGGTTCTACACCTTCTTATATTTTATGCAAATCGGACAGATAGAAATCAAGATGCTTTTTGAATGCATGCCATATCTAGAAAGATCTTTGTCTAACGCCCTTGTTTCTTGTTATTTAAAATGTAAAGACTAAAGGTGATCATTCGAATAAAAAAAATAAAAAATCTGTCGCCAAAGTGATCAAATATAACCAAGTGTAGCCAAAAAATGTGGTTAATATTCAAAAAATACGGTATACGAAATGATTTGCATGCTTTAACAATTTATAGGGAAATAAAATGTTGTTTAATTAGTTACAAAGTGTACATAATATATATATATATTATCTAAATAAATACATATGCGGGATAGCAAACTATATATATTTTAGAATTTGAATTTCTGAACCGTGCCTGGTTTCTCCCGTTGCTAAGCGATTTTAAAACACCTTCGTGTTTAATAATAAAATATGTATATTAGTGTATCGTAAATCAGGAATGTACAAAAAGTGAGATTGAACATGATTGTCATTCTAATTTCACGAACACTATTAACTTTTCACTAGTTAGCATAAATTTGGATACAAACTGCAGAATTCCTCAGTCATGATTTATTGCATAAATTAATTGTTAAAGGGAGAGGCCCACGAGAAAAAAGTTTTCCTCAACTTACTTGCACAGAATGTCCGGAATTTCAGAAATGTTACTGTGAAAACCGCGTTTCTTTGCACCTAGAACCTAGAACTCACAGAGTTATGGTGCAAAGAAATGCTGTTTTTACAGTAATATTTCTAAAATTCTGGACATTCTGCGCAAGTAAATTGAGGAAAACTTTTTTCTCATGGGCCTCTCCCTTTAATTTCATGAATGTTGTAAAATACAAATATGGAAAACATCAGAATAGCATGATTTTGAAAATAAAATGAACCAGTTAGTGTTAGGGGACTTTCATGATGTTGTTTCCCTAGAATGCATACATTATACTTTGAAAAGAAATTTCACAAAATGGCTTTTTTGTAAGAAAAACAAACCAAAATATTGCAATTTGCTTTGCAAAACAGACCCAAAAGACTAGCTGAAAAAGCTCTTTAGACAGAAAAGCGACTCGCTAAACAAATAAAACAATGCAGACCCGCGACCACTAAGCGATAGATTTTATGTTCAATCTACAATTCCGATAAACACTATCAAAAAGAAACTGATAATTAAGTGAAAAATATAAGCAGTTGATTCCATATAGTATCTTTATAAACGAACAACATGTTATGAATTTTATTGTGAGATGTTCTGTGCGAATAGGAAGATGTTAGTATTCAAGAAATTTTAAAGCGAAACGTTTTGGAAACGCATCGTGGACAACTGACTTCTTACGAATTTATGGTAATTTGCTCGAATTTACCTCGATTTTTTATTCTAATTTATGTTCATTTGCATACGCTGCATAAGAAGAATGCCAGTACATTAGTTGATCAATTATATTGATTTCGAGCACAAGTCACAAGGAATCTAAGGTGTCAACTTTATTTGATAAGGTTACTTGATTCACTGATAAGAAATTATGCCTATGTTCCTATGTATGGACTTATATTTCTGTATTTATTGCACATTATCGAATAAAATAACTGTAATTCAGAAACTCCGTCCATTTAGTGAATAATATAGGTATCGTGCAAAAAAAGACAAAAATTATCTCATATCGAGCTCTTGCATTTCAATTATCACTCAAAGTACAATCAACAAGGTATGAGGCCATTATTCACACAAAGTGTCCAATGTCCAATGCATCGTTTTTGCGCTGTTTCTCAAATAGATAGCCAATAAGATGATTGTTTTTCAATAGTACTAAAAACCTAAAATCTACGTGTTTCGGCTTCCCAAGCGGCTTAGAATCACAGAACGATTGTCTTTTCATTCACTTGAATGTACCAAGCAGCCAGTAGATGTAATGCCGTGAGGTGACGAATATAGTATCAACAAACAACTAAATTATCACTGATTCAGAGTAATAGTTTATATGTTATCCTCTATAACCTTTCCTGTTCAAGTCACTCACTTCGTGACTTTTGTGTTGTGTTTGGTGTGGTTTCTGCACAGCAAGGTTTTCTTCGATCTTTTCAGAATGAGGAACGCTGTGAATGTCCACGGCTATAGCTATGGAGTCTTCTTGAAGTTCTGTGTCTTGAAGTGACATAATATTCCCGAAACAGTTAGAACTTCTGAAAATGTTAAACCTTCAATCTGCATTTCAAAAATTATATGCCACTGGCTACAGATAATCAGTAAAGTGTATACAAGGAGATAATTAGCATGTTTTAAGTTGGTCTCATACTGTAGTTATGAGCACCGAGTGGTCCCCAGCCTGCTGATATCGAACAAGTAAATAAGTCCCCTTTTTAGGGCATTTTCTTTCAAGTAAAAGCGTCGTGACAGAAGTTGTCAAATGAATTAGGTAATAGCTTGGTCTTCCGAATAAGCCGGAACTTTCATACATAAATGTAATAAAAAAAACATTACACGAATGGCATAATGCCAATGTAATATTGTGCTTTTCTAGTTGTGTTTCGAACTATGTAATTAAAAAGAGTGCCAAACAACCCTCGGATTATAAATGTTGTTGGAGCGCGGCGAGAAAAAAAACATTATACAGTAAATCACCCCTGAAAATGAAAAAAAATGTTGCGATGGATCGTCCTTCGCCTAAGAATGTACAGTATTTTATTTACAAAATGAGACAAGAACATGATCTCGATTAAGCTTATTCATGGGTTTAATTTAGCATTTTGTGGGTACGGTATTACCTTATTCAAAGAGACCCAGGCACTAAATTTCTTATGTTGAATGAGGTGCTACGAAATGTGAAATCGGCAAAGTTTCAAATCCCTGACTGAACGAGTTTCCGTATAGAATTAACCAGTCGTGGTCCTTTCAAATAACAATGATGAATATTTCCTTTTATATATTTCATCTTTTTTTATTTTTTTATTATTATTATTATTTTTTTTTTCGTTTTCCGAAGAATAGTAAGTGGTACATGAAATTTGATTGTTATATATAAACTCCCAGTGGTAGATTGCCGCACTTTCTACTTTCTATATAACAGCAGCATGTGAATACGGTGGATAGTGCAATTCTGTAGTTAGTCAACGCTGAATATTTTTTTCACAGAAGTTTTCAAATTTTCCGATTTTTTTTGTTTTTGAAGCAAATTTCGATATTCAAACAACAAATAAAACCCATCGTAGTAGTTCTGCATGAAACTTCTTTTCGATATGTTCTGACCATTTTGGTGTCTTCTCATTTGGCCTGTCCATGTATGCGATTCGCACTTGCGAAAATGACGAATGCCTGTCCGTCCGTGGTGTTCGAGTCAATGTAAAACCCGCAGCGATCTTGAATCTAGTACGAATCTATTTCAAATAGTACAGATCTATTTCATATAGTACAGATCTATTTCAAATAGTACGGATCTGATACACTTTCGCTGCGGGACCATGCAAAATGCGTTATTCGCATGGGTTACGATAGGCATTTGACATCCATGTAAAATGGCCTGAGCATGGACAGGCATTTGTCGTTTTCGCAAGTGCGAATCGCAAACATGGACAGGGCAATTGTTTCCGCGCTTTCATTTTGTGGCGAATTTGTGGGTTATACTTAAACGAGTAGCCGGTTCGGAATTACTGAGTGACCGCAGGAGTGAAAAGTTCCTATGGAATGATGTTTGTTCTTCATGGACTTAGTTTTCCATGCTAATTGTGAACGAAGAGGAAGTTTGAAAATGAGCAGTTCTTCAGCTTCAATTTCCGCGGAACATGTTAATTTGCTTTTTTACCTTACCGTCGATTATTGTTCAACCATGCGCAACATGCTGTCATTAGTTATTTGTTTAATATTTCAGAAACTAAGCACACACAATGGGACGCAAGAAGAAGAAGGTCGAGAAGCCTTGGTGCTGGTGGGTTTCCCTGGGTCATTCGCACTTAAATCTAGCAGAAAATGCGCTAGTCGGGCCCGGCATCGGCATGCACAAACATTCCCTTGTATCCGTGAAAGAAATGTATATTTTGACCGTTTTTTCAGGGGTCATAGATGTGTAAATCAGCATAAATTTGAACCAACCAACCATCCGCGTAGCCAATGGTGCATTTGTGTATTTGACTGTAATAGTGAAGAATATCGTTAAGGCGTCCTCGTGTGACGCGTTATGTCGTGCTTTTTCTGGTTGCTTCAAATGACTGCGCTGTGCGCGTACACAATCACTTATCGTGAGTGTAGTACATCAGCAATGAAAGCTAGGCATTATTCAGCTCATCGTTATCGATAATAAATATTTATATTTAGGTACTGCAATCGAGAATTTGACGATGAAAAAATTCTCATTCAACATCAAAAGGCAAAGCACTTTAAGTGCCACATTTGCCACAAAAAGTTGTTCTCCGGACCCGGTTTATCAATCCACTGCATGCAGGTCGGTATACAACTACATATATTGACTAAATGTTCAGCCAAGCCACTGTTATAAATTGATACCCAGAGGATACCCGAAAATTGCATATTTTCAATGAACATGTGGGATGTATATCTGGTTTCTACTCCGTTCTTCCAGCGGTGCAGTGTTATTTTGCCGAAGAATATGAGAAATTGCTCAAATCTTCAGTGTTTAATACACAGTTCACGCCATGATGGTTAGACCCTGGTCCTGAGATCAGAAACTTGATCCACACATCAAAATTCGCCAGACGGTTTGGTGGTGATGAGCTCGGCGAGTGGCTTAGATTATCTTGTGATTAATTCATTTCATTTGTAGGTCCATAAGGAGACGGTAACCAAGGTGCACTCGGCTATTCCCGGTAGGGATTCCAGTGAACTGGAGATATATGGAATGAGTGGATTACCCGAGGGAGCCCAAAGAGGACGTTCGTTATCTTTTTCATATAATCATGTACATAAAAACAAAAAACATTTTATTATTTGTTAACACATTGAAATGGTGAATATTAAAAACTAAATAAATTAATTGAACTTCATTAAAGAGGAAAAATAAATGCTTGAAAAATTGATCATATTGCGCTAATCGGCTTGAATCAAGAAATGAGTTTCATTTATGGCTACGTATCTGTCATTGTCTGACATTTGTGTAAAAAAGACGAAAGACCGATCAACGTGAACCATATTATATAATAATACCACTTACCATGTGTGTTCTTTCAGAGGTTCAAGATGACGAGCCTTCTGCGAAACATCCCCGAATGGACAGTATTTCCATGCCTCCGATGCCTCCACCGGGAATGCCAGGAATGCCGCCAGGTATCCTTATTGTTTGGTCTTTTGCTTTGGGTAACTTTCAAACTTTGTAACTTATGTTATTTATCACCGGTTTCATGCCTATTCTGGCAACTTGTAATATTCTGGTTCGGTCACAAAACAAAAATAAATAAATTATAGAACAGAAAGGTACAGCTGAGAATGTAAGGTAGTCGTGTACTGTCTTAAATAAATATACAGGAATACTATACAAGCTGGCCTGGCCTTCATTAACGCTGCGTGTATTTATACGTAGCGATAGGAAGCTAACAATAAGTAGCTCTTCCTCTGTAATTAATAATTCATTCAGTTAATCATTTATCTTTTCTCTGTTCTTGGATGGAAGATAGGATCGGAGGACGCCTGTTAATTATAGCTCGGTAATTATAATTATATTCCTTACTCTTACTCGCAGGTCCGCCTCCGCCTGGAATGTTCCCTCCGTTTCCGCCCGGAATGCCTCCTCTACCGCCACCTCCATTTGGTATTTTTTTATTTTATGGGTTGTCCTTTTGAAATACATTTTTATCTTTATCTTGCGGTTGACATTTGTCATGTAGCAGTGTAATATAAGTTGTGATCTCCCTAGAGTATAGTATCTAAAAAGCCGTAGAAAAAAAAACGCTATTTTGTATTTATATAAAACTTTTTTATGCAAGGACCAAATGCCAAATAATAGTGAGTGAAATGTTAAATACTATGAATCGGGAAATGAGTAAGCCGAATCCACCATGTAGTAAGGAGGTCTTTCGTTTGGTTCCAATTTTTCACGAAAACTATGACATGGTTTATGCAGGTATGCCCGGTATGCCACCGTTCCCACCATTCCCTCCCGGAGGAATGCCTCCCATGCCACCCGGAATGGGACCCCCACCTCCCGGTGCCTTTGGTCACGGTCACGGTGGTCCGCCTCATTCCCAAAGCGGACCTCTGGGCCATGGACGTCCGCCTTTCATGCCTAGTGGACCACCACCAATGGGTAGGGGTTTTTTGTTAGTTGTTTGTGTAACTGAACCACGTTTGCACTTTTGAGTGAGTCATTTGTACTTTGTAGTCATAGTCGTGGTCAAATTATTGTGGGTTCACTTCATATGGAAAAACTCCTGTCTGATTCAGTGATTCACGTTTTCTGAATGACGTATTGAAGCGAAAACTGGAAAAAGGGATTTCGACGCACGATTTGTTGATGATTTAAAGCGAAATACCGGCTGGTTTTTGAAGCGCATCGAGTAATCGAGTACATCACATCAGCAATCTTGTGCAGCGTATGCAAATGACCACAAATTAGAATAAAAAGTCTAGCGGATTTCGAGCAACTTAGCATAAATACGTAATAATTCAGTTGTCCGCGATGAGTTTCAAAAACCGGCCGGTATTTCGCTTTAATGTATACGAGTATTGTGCGTTTAGTTTCAGGTGGTCCAAGCTCTGATCGACCTCCATTCGGCGGACCCCGCCCTGGGGACGAACCCGTGCCCGATAGAGAAAAGGAGAGGGACAGAGGTTTTGGAATGGATAGGTGCGTTTTTTTTAATTTCTACTGAACCTCTAACATAGTGGAATTATTTGCCAATGGTGATTTCAGAACGTCTGGAAGTTTTGTTCACTTGGGTTGGGTTTAGATAAGTTTTAGGACAACTAAGCGTGTAAAGAAACGACCATTTTTTTGCTTTCCTCATATCTACTGTCCGTTTGCGTATTTTTTTATTGAAGGAGGGATGTACACCCACTGAAAAGGCTTAACATAATGATGTTTATAAAATGTTGCCGTGTTTTAGAGGAGATCGAGGCAGAGACGATCGTCGAGATGACAGAGATAGGAGGGACGATAGAGAATATGGATACACTAGAGACCGTAGAGATGATCGAGATAGAGACAGAGATGACAAGTGGGTTTATTTTATTGTCATTTCATTTTGTCTATAAAATAGTCGCCCCACCCCCGCATTTGGGCTGGGGTGCATTGTTGCAGATATTTTTTGGGTATGTTTATGTCTTCAGTGCGAGTTCATACAAAAAATTTTTTCTGATTTTCGTTTGATGGTGTTTCGTAACCATTACTTTTTTTTTAATTGAAGGCTATGCCACTAGTAGGAGTTCGTTTAATATTAGTTCATCATTGGACGATTCGACTTGTCCGTTAAAAACGCAAAACGTAGTGAGTGGTGTTCAGTGTCCAACTAAAAAAAATATTCCTGAGAAGAGAATGCGAATCGATTGAATGAAAATACACATTTCTTTCTTTCAGATGGCGAGACCGCGACCGGGACCGTGATCGTGACTACGGAAGAGACAGAGATCGAGGGCGGGATGATCGGGTAGGGTTTCAGTCCTTTTTAGTATTGTTAATGTGCTCGTGCATTTTTTTGAACAACACAATTACGACGGAAGACGGAAGCCGAGGTTGGACATATCTTCAGCAATTTGTCAAAAATAACGAATGAAGTGCCATTCTAAATCAGTGCTCGTTACGTGGATACATTTTTAGGTTTAGAAGTATTGATAAGATGGTTTTAAAGCGGGTTGAGTTGAGATGCGTAATGTGATGTCCGAAAAAAGTAAGAAATACCCCGCGTATCCAACTAGTTTCGGCCAATTTACTTTCTTATCGTCACTGTGGCGTATGTTGTGTTTCCCCAATAGTCCACCAATTCATTGTCACTATATAGGGTAATGGACGTGGTTCTCCTCCTCCATCATATGGTCGAGATAATGATCGCGGTGACCGCCGTGCATCCGGAGACTACGGGAGGGGAGCACCTTCCTCGGACTATGCTCATGGAAGGGGAGATCGATCTGCACCTCCTGCAAGGGAAGAGGGTAAGCGATTGTGTTTTATTTTTCTTGCTTTAACTTGGCTTCTTGATTTAAATAAAAAAAATAAGAAGAAATGCGGAAATGATGCAAGAGAGCGAGCATTAAATTGGGTTGGTAACTGGTTCAGGCGTGAAATGAAGGTGGTTTGCTATGTTTCACTGAAGTTAGAATAGTATGCAGAGATGATAATTTTATGACCTTATGTTAATTTATATTCGCTTCATTTTGAGGTCTACCACCATCGGCTCCCCAACCTATCCCTCCACCTCCCACAGCAGCCAGTAAACTTGGAGCGAAGACGAGAATAATGCATCCAGATGACCATACGGTATCATTGGTGAGTTTTTTGTTTGATTATGCTACGGTAGCTCGTTGAAACGTTACGCGTTTGAAGAATACTATTTTAAAATTAATAAAAAAAATTGCTCGTGATTAATTACTCATTAAAGAAAAGATTTACGATTGCACATGATAATTTGTCTGCAATCATCCCAGAGTTTTAGCCTAAGAAAATTCCCCAAATCTCTTTTCCCTTGTCCTTGAGCCATGAGCCCGATCTTTTGAGAAAGAAGAAAAGTTACATGTGCAGTCAGGAAGGAAAGCCCACAGCATGCCAGGGAATATGATTTATTCACTAATTAAGCAAAGCGTATTGATTGCAGGAAGAGCGTCGTGCCATGATGCTTAGCAACACATCGCACAACTATCTCCGTTAGGACTCGTACTCTTCCAAGCGGGTTGCGTGGCCAGTTTTTCTGTGAGTATGTACAAGGCAAATACAGGTAAGTGTTTTCTGTTACGGTGATGAGCCGAGTTCTTTTATGTCTTCTAAACCTCTATTGTCTTTCTCTCTCTTCTCTCTATGAATCACGCACTCATTAGCCATTTGCCGCTATGTTTTTGTTCCAATTAATATCAAGCAATGTATGGATAATGTATTATATTATACTCATGTATCTGCTTCCATGTTTTGCCATCTGATTTCGTACAATCTAAAATTGAGGGTCGCTTGCTGGCAATTAAAAAGGTTAGTCCCCACCAGGTAAGCGCTAATTATCAATAGTTGTCGCGTTAGGACTTTGGTTCTTTTTTGGTACATTGGATTAAATTAGCAGTGTTTTCTTCCCTAGTAATCTTGCAGGTGGGAAACATGTTCTGCCTTCCTTTAATTTGATTAATATTTGTGATCGTGGGTTCCATAAATATGAGTTGAATTTGTCATGCATTTATAAGCAATAACTTAACTTGCTCATCTCTTTGTGCCGGTAAGACTTGTTTTCTTGTTTTGATAATCACAAAACTTTCTGTTCTGCTCGGGGTTTGTAAGCGGGCTTGCGTATTAGCGAGAACGGTAGGTGTGAATTAATTAGGCAGTTAATGGGGATTTTCAGTTTTGGGATGGGACACATCAGAGGTTTGCTTTTCTTGTTTTCTGTATATATTTGTTTAAATATTGTGTGGAGTCAACCGTGACGGTAGGTGATTTCCTGGCACTTGTAACATTTCAGCTTCTGTGAGCAAACTCAGCACAAACATTCCAAAAGAGGGCGTATGTTGGACGCGAGTGAAGTGTTTTTGTTTTGAGAACAATGTTCTCTTCTCCATGGTTATCTACTTCTTACTTCTACTTTCTTCTTACACAACACGGAACTTACGGTAACTTTTTTCCTTATGTATTAACTTTTTGATATTTCGACCACAGTCCCGTCATCTAATTGTAGAGTCTAGCTGAATTTACCGATTTTTTTTTGTTTACTGTTGATTGTTGTATAACTAATTTTTATTCTTTGGGGCCAGTAAACACCGTATTTTTCAATTTTAAATGGGAATGTTCCAGTGTTGAGGCATTTAATATTGTTGAATAATGTATTTTCGTAGTAACCGTCCCTATGGTTATTATTATTATTTATTTTTTTCGAGAGTTGTCCTTAATTAGGGATCTAAATTCATGCAGTTGATTACAATTAAGAAGCAAGCGTTTTATAATCGTTGGGTTTGACCTATATTTAAAAATAAATCATTTGTTACGAATATGTTTGTTTGACTCGTGGTTTTTGCACCAGGTCGTTATCACATTTACAACACATTTTATGTTCTGTTCTGTTTATCGTACTTTTTATGAGACGTGTTTTAATAATTTATTTGGAAGATATAATTTTTTTAACACTTTGAAAGGTACACATAATAACAATCAGTTTTAAAAACACCAAGAAAGACACATGAATGTATCTCATACCCATAACACAAAACAAATAGGAATAAATATCGTATGCAATAAATGTGCATGGAACGAAGAGAGAAAACAAAAGTAAGAAAGATGAACAGTGATTTAGGAAAAGCTTCCATATATGGAAGTATTATGCTGGAAGCTTTCAGGTTCTCTTTGGTAACCTGGGAGCAGGAAAAGTCGCGATACCTTGTCTACGGGTACAGTGCAAAATTGTAAAGGTATGTGAAGTATAATTTTGGGTATAGTGATTGCTTCATTGGTTTGTGCACGATTTATTCATCGTCCAAGAACGAAATGGTGTTTCCAGAGTTGCTCTTGAGGAACCGTCGGTAGCGCTTGTATCTAAAAAAATTATTGTTGGATACTCTCGTGAACATACGTACTTTAGGATTAGATTAGGAATATACGGTAACTTTATTTACTAGTGGTGGTGGTTGACTTCCAAAGAGAAAGCGTTATCCATGGTAGTCTTTTTAAGAGAAAAAAGGCGTGTCTCACTTTCCACTCTGTGCCAGCTTCAATTTTTCTTCTTCATCCTTTTGTGCTTTCCATTCAGAAAATTTGCTGGCGACCCATAGCTCTTCACCCAGCATATCCACGTGTTCTTGGTCGGATAAGCACTGAAATTGGGCGCATTATAATTAGTTCAGTGCCTCCAAGGGCAAATCTCGGAGTTGAAAAAAAGGTGGACAAAAAGTCCAAGGCTGTAGCGTTGGAAAAGAAGCCAACTGCGTCAGGTCAAGTTTTTGAGGAAGGTTACAGAGTCCGCAGCTTAGTTCTCAGCGGAATGGAACTACAAACCGCAGTATATCCAATGCAGTACTTAGGAAAACAGGTGAACACTAGTTTTAAGCTTTAGATAGTGAGTATAATATGCTAACTCACGTTGAACTGTGATTCGCTCATTCCCAAGTGCTTTCTTATGAGATAGAGCTTGGCCTCCTCGTCGTAGTCCTCACGTCGAACCCAATACTTCATTGCCCATTTGGCGTACCTGGAAGGCGGGATATATGACTTTGGCATGGCTCGTTCATAGTGAGCGTTATGAATTATATTGATTGGTGAAGTGAAATGAAATGAGACACTAAATTAATTTCGACATCTATCTGTATTCTACTGCAGTTACCCTAAGCTAAATAAGGAAGAAAAATGTGCAATAATACTATGGCTTACCATATCATGTAATGGTAGAGTGTGACGGGTAACAGGATGATTTGCCAGATTAGAGTGTCGTAGAATGACTCTTTCTTGTAGCCGCCTCTGTAATTTTTTGATGTTCATGTGTTTTAGCTAATGGAGGCAAGGTCAGACATGATCAGCGGAGGATTGAACTCTATGGGAGTGGTCGTCTTACTTTTCTGTTCTAGATTTTGGTAGAAAATCGTGTTTATTTACCTGACGTCCATGTTCTCTTCAATAATGCCTCTGATGATCAAATCGTTATCGCGCCCCTTATTCTTCTTAAGTTTTCCGTTCTTATCTTCTTCCAAAACACCGCGTTTCAATCCCTCGGCGATAGCCATATTGCGATACTTTCCAACGGTAACGGCGTACGATAGAGCCTCGCTGTACTTTTGCTTGGCGGAGAAGTACTGGAATTGAGAATGAGTTACTCTGAACATCGGAGTATGGAGGTACTCTGCGTTTTCTTGAAATCCTAATGTAAAGGGACGCAATGTCTGTTCCGAACATCGGTATGCTAATTTGAAGAAAGCGGATGAAAAACTTACTTGAAACAGGGAGATGGAGGCGATTGTAGCCAGAATAACAAGTCGAATGTCGACCTTGGGTGCGACACGACGCCTAAACATAGTTTTCTTGTAAATGTCTAATAAGGCATATATTCATGTGAACTTTCATAACGTGAGGATTTTCTCTGACGTAGTTCAGTGTTTACAAATACTTCGGAATAGTTCATGTTCTTCGATTTTAGTCTAAAAGTTACCTGTAGTACTGGTAGTAATTGTAGAGTCGCTCTTCTGGGTGGTCCAAATAGTAGTCGTACTCCTCCCTGACCTCGTCATCTTTAAGTGTCTCGTAGGCAGTGGCGATCAGACGGAACTTCTTTTCCGCATCTTCTTTTAGAGCCTAAATAGCTGGGATAAGTTGATTCTTAAAGACGCTATAGTTGAGGACTTGAGAATTGCGACTCGGACGGTACCAGAGGCCATATTCACCACAACGATTCACTCGGGGAAATAGTCCCTGGGGACAGAAAATAGCATTCTAACTGAGAGACGCAGAGAAAAAGACGGAGAATTCCTCATGGCGAATTGAGTTGTGAATATGGCCTCTGGTGTGAGTTCGGCGGTATGGTACCTTGGTTTAAGCGTAGGCTGGACTGCTGTATTCCCATACGCAAATTGTATTTTACCGCTTTATTGACTTTGTGTACCCCCAAATATCATACTTACCGGGTCACGAACCCTGTCAGGGTGATGTTTCTTGGCTTGCGTACGGTAGAGCTTGGAGAGTTTTGATTTGTCAAACACGTCACGATCGATTTCCAGTACTAAAATGTTATGGTATAACTCGCAAGCGCCTTATTTCGCACCGTCAATGGCGTCAATTCCATTTTGTTTGTGTTATGTGGATACTTGATTATCGACAATACTATGGGATTCATGGTTTGTCATGCGCTCTACTATTTGCACACTACTGTTCTCATATGTAATGATCATTTATTATATGATCCTTTGTAATACTTACCATCGTAGCAGTTCTCTAGTCCACAGTAAAGTTCCTCAGCGAATCCAACTGCTTGAGTGGGAGTGGGGATGAAGGATACGCATATCATTAACAGACACAGTCGTATCACTGTCATTTGTACCCTTTTGTGCTCGAGGGTGCTGCGGGCCCTGAAACTTTGTGTTTAAATTCTGAACGAGAAGATTGTGAACATTAACACGAGGAGTGACGGGTAGAGTGTAAACGACAATCGACAAACTTAACGAGTATATTATGGTTATTCAGTTATTCCTGGTACAGTACAATTATCAAAATAAAGAGTATCGACATGAGCTTTATAGTGGATCTTGGCACCTACAGCTTACAATAAGAGGGAAGGTTTGGGCAAAGTGGTGAGCTTTGGTACAAATCACTGGGTTGTGGATTTGAGATTTTTTGAAGGGGACGGGGCTGGATGTTTATGCTAATGCTGAGCTTCATTACAATGAGACTCTAATTTGCATATCAATTTGAATATATGCCGTATTTATTAATTGCTTGGGTGTACTCAAATTTTACTAAAACTGACGACTTCACTTCATTATTTTATTGAAGAGATCGTCAGTTGGTCAATTCAATCCAACTTCCATCTAAAATTGTTTTTTTTTAGCATAGTGAGGTCTAATAATCTGTTCCTACTGGTGGTACTGTACTGAGAGTGTGGGTGGAGTTATGCTATTATTATATATATGTTTTCAGAAACAAATGGGACACCACAAACGCAAACAATGCCAACGTAACAGTAATAGTAAAGAGAAAAGTGATGTGATACTGAACGAGCTAGTTCCAAGCGCGAGAGGAAACAATAGTGCTGGTTGGTGAACATTTTTGTTTGCTTCGTGGCTTATTACTATTACTATGCATATTCCCGCCCGATGTTAAAAACATCTGCTATATTTAAGTGAATGTTGCAAGCAAAATACGAAACATGGATTATTATAGAATTATATTCTGCAGTGAAATAAATGGCTACTTAAGCAGTAACAATAATCAGAAACGTAGTTAGTATTATGGGCGCTTACGTGGTCTGGTCAGACTAGCCGGTTATGGCATTCGCTAACGTTCTCGTTGTGCAAGAAGGAGAAGTAGAAATTTAGAGAGGGAGATATAAGGGATAATCTAAGATAGAGAGAGAGAGAGAAAACAAGAGACTGGGAGTGAAGGTATAGTCTGAGAAGTGCAGAGAGCCGACAACTTGCTGTGCGAGCCCTTTGTGGATCGACAAGTACTTGCGCTGGGATCTGGCTCGTTCTTTCGATTTACAAGCGCACAGGAAACTGTCTTAGGGGACTTAGATGGAGAATAGGAAGCTGAGAGACTGAGAGATTCAGTGACTTTTGAACGGATGTCAGAACATTTTTGAAAAGATTATGTGAGTACACTAGAGACGATATAAATTCTTGATCATATATTTATTTAATAGACATATTATTTCCTTATCATATACATTCCTCTAGCATTTGTGGATAAGATTGGTCGGCAACGATAAATTGAATAAATTTGAAATTGTCCCACATTTTATGCACGGAACGTGCGAAAATATGTGCCGTGTTGTGCGCCTTTTTGCAGTTGTTGTAGTCTGTAGTTTGATGCGCGCGCCCTCGTTCCCCCTTCCCCCTTCCATGTAGAATATATTGCTTTTTTTATGTTAATTGTTTTTTTTTTTTTTTTTTTTTTTTTTTTTTTTTTTTTTTTTTTTTTATGTTATTTATAAGTTTGTTAATTACAGTCCTTTACCTGCCTGTGTCTGAATAGGAATGTATGAATGACTGAGAACGATTTTAAAAGATGTTAGGTTCACGTATTGACATTAGATCAATATTGAAACTTCAAAATTAAAAAAAGAGGTATTTCTTCTTTGGTTCATTCGGATACCATATCGAGTGCTGTTTCTTGCTTTCCTGTCAAAAACGTCGACTCTTCCGCCTCGGGCGCTTGGCTCCCCTATTTGCTCCCGAGTGTCTCTATTGACATTAGATAAGGTTGACTCATTTTAACAAGAGATATCATAAGCGGACATTGTATTGATTGAAGTGAACATTCATTGGATATAAGAGTTAAATATTTGCAAAATTGTGAAATGCCTGAGGCAGGTACTATGCACTATTTTATCTTTCCCAATTACCCGTTTGCTAATCAACACTTTCTCTTCATCATATAATTTGTGATGCACACCCTGTGGTGTTATTTAATAAGTCGATAATATTAAAAAAAAGGGTTTTAGTTTGTCGGCGTGTAGTTTTAGTCCCTATCCCTCAAATGGCGTGTAAGTGCTGGTCCTATTATTGCCGAATTTGTGATTCATAATGTTAGTTAACATAGAACAATACGGAGCTATCGAACGGATTAATCACTTTGGTTTGACGCATTTGGCCTCTGCTTGAAACATAAACTCTGTTCTCTCTGGGGTCTCTTCGGATGGCACACACTGTGATTTGGGTCCACGTGGTTATAGCTTCCGCTTGCCAACGTAACATAGTGGTGCTTCTATGATTGGGAATATGAATTTGTACTTGTCTTGTGTTTACTGTATACTCCATCCAGTTTAGTTAACTGAGGGAAACCTTCAGTCTCAATATTATCGTCTCATTACATTCTATCATTGCTGATTGTGTTCATTGGTATATTTAGTGAAGAAAGGCAACCGTTTTTATGCAAATGGAATCTAACTTTGTTAGTTTCAATAAGTATACCAGTTTTGTGTCAGTTTCTGTGAATTTGGATTAGATATTGAATGTCGAAAACGTGGTGTTCATGATTTAATCTATTGTATTGGATGTCGACCGACACGACACGTGTAAGCTTGGTTTCGTGTGTGTCGTTGAATGGGGGAGTGTGAATGTGTGAATGAATAATCAATTATATATCTGATGCAACTGAACTTTGTAGTAGTCACAACTTGGTATGGAATGTTGTTTAGAAAGCTTGTAATTGATGTGTCTTCTCTTCGAATTATACCAGAGGCCATATTCACCACTCAATTCCCCATGGGGAATTCTCCGTCTTTTTCTCTACGTGTCTCACATTAGAATGCTATGTTCTGTCCCCAGGGACTATTTCCCAGAGGAACTCGGAGTGGTGAATATGGCCTCAGTTTCTTCCTTGTTCCATTTGCCAACCTAAAAATTGCAGCAGGTATGAAGGCTCTGATCCTGGTCGGTGGGTATGGAACCCGGCTTCGGCCCTTGACACTCACACAACCGAAGCCTCTTGTCGAGTTCGCTAACAAGCCGATGATGCTGCATCAGATGGAAGCTCTGGCGGCTGTCGGGGTCACCACACTTGTGTTGGCTGTGAGGTAAGCGATTTGGCTATCGTACCCCATGTGATTATGATTTTTAATGTGTTTTCTGCTGTTACCAACCTATTCCCGTTGTGAGTGGGTTTGCAGTGCTTGTTTGGACCTTTTCTTTGGTTTCTATGAACTTAGGGGTCTGGTGGCGCAGTGCCTAAGTCGCTGTCTCAAAAACAGCGCAGGCTGTGCGGCTTGTCCGTTCGACTCTTGATCCGGGCAGACCTAGCCTTCTCAGTAGAGTGTATTAGTAGCAATTTCGGTTGCGGAGGAAAGAGGTGCTCAATCGCTATCCTTGGCCAGGAAGTGAACTAACTGAAACCAAAAACTCAGGGCAGGCCGGACCGTGTATTTGAGGCACGGGACCCGCGCGGAATTCCGATCTGTTGCGAAGACGGGTCTAACCTTAACCTTTTTTTAGCTATCGTGCTGAACAATTGGAGCAGGAAATGACGAGCCATGCGGAGAGACTCGGAGTCAAGATCCGCTTTTCACTGGAGGAAGAGCCTCTCGGAACGGCCGGACCATTAGCCTTGGCCAGGTTTGGGTTCTCTACTTTGGCATAATATAGTAGTAAACCTGCGTTTGAGTAGTTCAGCGTGTGAACATCCAATTAGAACAGTTACTGGTTACCATTAGTCCATCTTTTGAAATTATGACGGAATACGGATTGTGTTTAGAAGTTGTATTCGACGTTGTTGTATGTATTCGACGAAGCGGAATTTCTCGAGTGCAGCCTCGCAGCCTGCGGATGTTAATTTGATCATTTTATATGTTTGTTTCAGAGAATATCTTGACGGCGACGAACCTTTCTTTGTATTGAATAGTGACGTCATTTGCGATTTTCCCTTCAAGCAAATGATCGAATTTCACAAAAATCACGGAAAAGAGGGAACTATTGCCGTGACAAAGGTAGCATATTTGAATTTATGATCAGTATATTCACATAGCATGAAGAAATATATAGGGAGTCGTTGCATACCATGTTAAGTCAAGTTCAGAAGAGTATACCGTATACCTTGAATCTTGATGGCAGATTTTTCGTTTCGTACAAGGCTCCGTAGCATTAACTTTTCTTTGTCCCTGTTATCCGGGCTTCCGGACTATTTATTCAAAGTCAGTAACATTGCTCATCGATCATGACACCACAATGATTGTTCAATGTATTTTAGGTGGAAGAACCCTCTAAATACGGTGTTGTTGTATTCGACGAAGCCAACGGACAAATCGCAGAGTTTGTGGAGAAACCTCAAGGTAATCTTTTATAGTACATTGGAAACATTCAGTAACTTATTCTTCTAATTATCGGTCACAGTGGAATCTGGGTGCGAGGATGCTCTGTTTATTGTGGAATGTGTTTTCAGATTTACTATTGTTCAATATTTGTCTTTTCTCTCTCACTGTCCCCATTTTCTACAAACACGTTAGTAATACATTGTTAGTAGGATGTTTGATATATTGGAATTCCGAGGCAATGTCGGTCGTTTATGGCCACAGTGAAACATGTTATTTTGCCGACCCCCCCCCCCCCCCCCCCCGCTCCCCCTTATCTTCTTAATGTGGAATACGGTTGTACTTACCTCTTTTCATTTCAGAGTACGTTGGTAACAAAATCAACGCTGGCCTGTATGTTTTCTCGCCGGCAGTGTTGAATCGAATTCCACTACGACCTACGAGCATTGAGAAAGAGGTACCGGTTTCTTCCAAAAACAGATTTTTTCTTTCCATATAATCCATATAATCCATGTTATACTTTATGCATTTCAATAAAGATATATATATATATATATCCTCACTTCTAGATCTTTCCTCAAATGGCTGACGCTGCAAATTTGTTCGCATTTGTTCTGCCTGGATTTTGGATGGACGTCGGACAACCGAGGGATTTCCTTACTGGTTAGTTCGTTATTTTTGTACTTTGTGGCCCAGTTACCTAGATCTGCCTGATTGAACAAAGGCCCGTAATAGCGTTGAGCTGAGCTGGTTGAACAGTGAGTATGCCGTCTGTGGCTTAGCATGGGGATCGTAGATCGCGGTTCGCAATCAATCGTCCCCTGTAAGTTTAGTGTATTCAGGCACCACACTCTTCCTCCAACACAAACGTGTGACCGCGCCTGGAGTACTGGCTTCCGGAGACCATATTCAGGGAAATGTTTTGGTGGATGAATCTGCCACAATTGGAAACAACTGCAAGATTGGGCCTAATGTGGTGAGACTTTTTATTCTGTACTTTGTAGTTTGTAGTTTGTGTTACTTTTGCATTTTCTTTGAGTACGTGTTTGTTATTATTTCGTATTCCGTTTGAGTGTTAGTGCTTGTTGGGGCGCCAAGTCATAGTATATATTGTAGAATATGGTGTTACGTATTGTTATTTAAAACTACGATATAGTACTTAGGTGATGTCTTGTTTCATGCACCTATTATTCCACAATTTTAGACTTGTTTTGCAGATACTTCCTATTATTTTTTGGAATATTGTTTTTATTTCGTTTATTATTAAAACGAAATACCGGCCGGTTTTTGGAACGCATCTAGTACATCAGCATTCTTATGCAGCGTATGCAACATATATTAGAATAAAAAACCGAGCAAATTAGCATAAATACGTAATAATTCAGTTGTCAGCGATGCGTTTCAAGAACCGACCGGTATTTCGCTTTAAAGTATCTCAAGTACCTCTCCTAATTTTATGTTGTTTATTTAATTTTAGGTGATTGGTCCCCGTGTGCGCATTGAGGATGGTGTGTGCATCAGACATTCGACTATTCTCTCGGACAGTTTGGTCAGAACGCATTCTTGGGTCAATAAGAGTATCGTGGGCAGGAAGTGCTCGATTGGTGCGTCTTTTATTATTAATAATTACCCTGCCTTTATTGTTGTGAAATTCCATATTAAGAAATCCGACAAAATTCACCATAGGGGTTTGAGTTGAACACGTCGTTTGCCTGTTGTTCGAATATATGTATATCGCCAGGCGCGCTATCGCGCGCCTGGCTCCTGGGCTCGGGTCGTCGCGGCCTTCGGCCGCTCCGACCCGCGCAATACGTGCTCGTCGTCGCGGCCTTCGGCCGCTCCTCCTCGCACGCTTTGAGCGGCCTTCGGCCGCTCTCTCCTTATAGCTTTATTTATAAAGTTTCCGTCGCATGTTGCAAAGCCTTAAAGCAGTTGAAACATGCGCTGCCTCCCCATGACATTCCATCATCGTTCCCACTCGCTCTCCTCATTGCTCCATTCCTGTTTGCTACTGAGCTACCATTTACTGAGAATGTGCCGGAGAATAAACTCGGTGGTTGTTACACTGGGCAGGATCATCGCGTTAGCCAACTCTTCCGTTCACGAGTTATTCTCAGTAAACGTTATGTGACGCTGAAACCCGTTCCTCGTCTTTCCTGTCTGCCCTGACTGTCCTCTATCTAAAACACACAACAACATTAAAAAAAGTTCCAAATATGCCGGTGTATAAACATAAACCTCATGGTTAATTTGCCCGATTCGCCGTGGTCCCCTTCCCCGGCTGCTCCGATTCCGAATTATCCTTCTCACCACACAATAATCATGTCCGAATTATACCGGTAAATAAACTTCATAGTTACTTTGGCCCGATTCGCCGTGGTCCCCTTCCGCAGCTGCCAAGATTCCGAATTATCCTTCTCACCACACAATTGACACAATAAACATTCACAACAATTCTAATCGCTGATGACCTGATATAGTTTGACACGGGGAAGTGGTAAGGTGGTTTGTGAAAGCCGGCGCACCCTTTGGTTTCTGCATTGCCTTAACTTATAATTATTGAATTCAACTGTGTACTTATCGATTTTGTATTATGTAAATATTTATCAATAAATTTAGTCACCAATCTGGTACATTGGCTACGGTCCTCACCTATCACTTGCTTACAGTAGGACAACGAATACGGGTCGACATTCTAACTTTACGCTCAACATACGTAACAATAACAATATTTGGAAACATGAAGAAAATCCGAATAGCTAATGTTTATAGATTTTCATTTTCTTTCATCTCCCTCTCTCTTCTTCTCTTTCTCGAATTCTCTAAAAATACAATGCTCTCTCGCGCTCTGTTCGTCGGGCCTCTATTTTTGTTTACCTTCAAAAACCATCCCCTCTTGTCAAAGTTCGGCAACTTTGCCACGTTTCAAGCTATATCTTTCGAAATTGGTGTCTTAGAAAAAAACTAATGGTACTTATAGCTGCTAGTTTCTCACGGGGAAGATTGTAGAATAGGTTTTGAAAGCGGGCGCACGCTTTGATTTTCACACCTCCCCAAGCATTAACCTATTATTATTGATTTTAATTGTTTATCAATTTATTTTTCACTATTTATCTTTTAATAAATAAATTTAGTAACAAACCCGGGTCATTGGCTACGGTCGAATTTCATCATCTTTATTAGTTGAGGAACGTGCACAGCTCAAAAGCGGACGGACACGCTTTGCTTACTTGTTTATAATAAGTGAAATGTATCTCTCTTTCCTTCTCTTTCTCGAATTCTCTCCAAATACAATGCTCTTTCGCGCTCTGTTCATCGTGCCTCTATTTTTGTTTACCTTCAAAAACCATCCCTCTTGACAAAGTTTGGCTACTTCGCCACGTTTCAAGCTATATCTTCCGAAACTGGTGACTTAGAAAAAAACTAATGGTACTTAACGCTGCTAGTTTCTCACGGGGAAGATGGTAGAATAGGTTTTGGAAGCGGGCGCGCGCTTTGATTTTCGCACCTCCCCAAGTATTAACTTATTATTATTGATTTTAATTGTTTATCGATTAATTTTCCGTAATGTAACTTTTAATAAACAAATTTAGTAACCAACCCGGGCCATTGGCTACGGTCGAATTTCATCATCTTTATTAGTTGAGGAACGTGCACAGCTCAAAAGCGGACGGACACGATTTTCTTACTCGTTTATATAATAGTAGATATATATATATATATATGCATATGCGTATGTAAGTATTCGGATTGACGTTTGCCTCTTCTACCCGTTTAAAGCGGTATAACGGACATTGGACAACTACATTTCCATATGTTGTATGCAAATTAATAAAATTAGAAATTAGACTAAATTAGCGCGCAGTTATTTGCCTACGCTACATGGGAATACATCGTCCACCACCATGTGCGTTACAAACTGGATGTTATACCGCTTTAATCTTTTTTATTCACTTATTTAGGTCGTTGGGCGCGCGTGGAGAATAATTCTGTGATCGGAGATGATGTAGTTGTTCACGATGAATTGTATCTAAATGGAGCACGCGTCCTCCCACACAAGGCCATATCAGCCAACGTGCCAGAACCCGATATAATTATGTAAGCAATTAGCAATTATCCCGTTCTGTCAGTGCAGCTTCTTATTTTAGCATTCCAAACTTTGGGCGTGATTTGTCAATTAGTGTTGCAGTTTCATGTGACTCGAGAAATGTTAACATTGTTTTTGGTTCGCGTATCGCATTTGTTTTCTATAGGGATATTTTTGTTCAGTTGTATATCAGTTTTTGAAGCGAAATACCGGCCGGTTTTTGAAACGCGTTGCGCACACCTGCTTTCTTATGCAGCGTGTGCAAATGAGCAAAAATGAGAATAAAAACTAGACCCCAATTAAACCCCAAGTTGCATAGGAATGCAAGTACTTGAGATGCGTTTCAAAAACCGGGCGATATTTCGCTTTAATGAGGTGGGTGTCCTTCTTCTACCTATGATTTTATTCTGGACTGCCGCCTCTGTTCTTTCGTGTAATTGCCTTTGTAATCAAGTTTATAAGTGCCGATTGTATGCCATGTGATATTTGTTTCTGTGATGCTTCATTGCAATTTTCTTTCGACGTATCTTAATAACTCATGTTTCAACTTTCTGTATCATTGGGTTTTTGTAACATGTTTTAATGGTATTAATTGCGTGGGCCGTAGTTTTTATCCTCTTTGTCTTACTGTAGTTTATTGTTGCTCCTTCGTTCACTCTGGGGTATTTCGTTTTTTTTTTAAAGAAGGAGTAACGTTTGTTTTGTAATCCTAATTCCAAAGAGGGTATGTGATGAACTATTAGCTGTTTCTGTACGATTAATTGCCTAGTTTGTTGTTTTCTAGGGTTACCTGATAGATCAATTAATAATAATTTATTACCGGCTTATGCAAATGATTAATTGTTAATAAACTTTTTTTGGAATATTGATTGGTTTGGGACTCGGTGTTTGTTTCACTTGTTTATTACTTGGGAGTTATTTGGGATCTCCTGCGAGGTATCCTAGTGCAATTGTTTTTTATGGATTACGGTGTTCATATAATCTTTGTTGAAATGTTGTGTATACGGTAAATTATGGGCAAATTACCCAGATTGCGGTATTAAAATTTTCAGTGAAGTACGGTAGTCTCATAATTAGAATCAGAGATGTATAGTAATTGTTTGAAATGTATGACTTTTAAAAAGAATTACGGTATATAAAGAAAATAGCTTAATAATATTTGAACAGATGAGCGGCTCGGTGGGCACGGGCACCGAAGATGATGAGAACTGGTTGGATATAGATGATAATGTATCTTTGCCTACGCTTTCTCTGGACGATGTGATGAAACAGGTATTCCTTTGGATTCAAGGGCTTGTTCACGGGTCTCGGACTTACAATTAGTAGTTCTTTTACTGACTCGGATGCATATTGCTGTATTTAATAATAAATATAAAAGTTATTAGCTCATGAGGAATTTGGAACCATTCCTTGATCTTTGTCGTATTCTCTTTAGGTAGATTCCTTGGATGATTCGTTCATGTTTTCCGACATGAATATCGAAGACGATGCATCAATATTCAGAAGTTCGTCATCTCACGGAACTCCAGTTGCACCGTCGTATGTGTTGGACTGTCCGCTTCGATGTACTGTACTGGGTGAGTCGTTGAGTAGCAATATAGTGTTTCATGTGAGGCCTCTTGGATATCTAGTAAATATTGTCGGTGCCTGAAAGTATCTTATAAATTATTCCTTGCTTTTGTAGAAGGTATTTCGCATCAACTTCGATTGGCGCAGTCACGCGCTGGAAGAGCCACTGCCGTCGCGCGACATCGGACGCGAATGGCCATTGTGACTAGTCGGGGACTGCTTCTTGTGTTTGACGAAAAGGTGGGGTTTTCTAATCTGTCAACATGAGCAGGTAGTACGGTAGCCATATTCTACATATTCTGTTACTTTTGTCTTTGTCGGTGAGTCTGAAATCTGAAAATGTCATAAGCAAAACCTTGCCTTGAATAAAGGTGCACGCTCTTGAAACGTAAAATTAATTTTAAAAACTCCGAACAAGGATGTACAAAGGGTGTATGAATGCTTTCCTACAAAACAGTCCACCTCTTCAGAACCAACGACCGCTTTTCTCTGTGTTCAGCGATGAGAAATTGGGTTCAGCCTCGTCGGTCACATTCTCGAGGGATGGGAACTATGTGGCAGTTGGCTATAGTAAAGGAGGCGTTAAGGTGAGAGGGTTTCAAATTTCAAACTGGTGTGTGTTAGTTATTTGGAGTTATTTTGTTGTTGTTGTTGTTGTTAGAGTTTATTCGAATTCGCTGAATTCAAACCGTTTTTGAATGCTTTCATGATTTGTTAAGCCCAATACGTTTATAGATTCTGAACGCAAAGAGCGGATCTGTTGTCTATACTATTGGTGAGGCCGTACAACCCGGAAAAGGTGTTCTACAAGTTGTATTTCTAAGCGGGTGAGCGTTCTTTGGTTTGGGTTGTGAAGGTCTAGCTAAAAGGTTTTTCACACTGGGCTGGAGTTCTCAGGTGGCAGTGACTAATGTATTTTAGTTAACGTCGTATGTACTTCATGTGCGCTGTTCATATTCTGTTTTGCTGAACTATACTTACATTATTGCAGACATCACGCTCTGCTAGCGCTTGATAATGGAGGTTCTGTATTTGAAATACGAATACGAAGGAACTTAACTGGGCGGAAAACTGAACAGGTGGATGTTGATTTATTTCCCTTTTCCCTTTAATTTCGTGAAAAGTTATATTCACTTTATTGTTGTCTGCAATTCGTATGTAAAGACCATATCTGCTTTTTTTAATTGACATTGATTTTGTCCAGATCAGATGTGTGTTCTCTGGTTGCAATGGCGAAGTGGTCTACATTCAGCTACTCAAGCAATACAACTTATTGGCATTGGTATCATTGACGAAGGTTTGTCATTATAAGTTGTGTACCCCTTACGGTCCTCCTTCCTCCTTCTTTTCATACCGCAATATTTTGAAAATTATTGCATATTCAGAGAAATTCCACCTCAAAAAGGTGGACATGTGGTGACTGTAGACCCAAAAAAATGTATTTCCAGGTTTTATTGGTCTCAACGTCATCGGGCGGTTCAATATTATGCGCTTTCCCAATTAAGGGTTCCCCTGAAATGCCTCCATTGTTGGATTTCGTGAAGGTGGGCTGAATTAGCTATTTGGTGGGCTGAATTAGCTTCAGTTCCCCTGGATTTCTGTATAAATTGTTTGTCGAGAGAGCTTCTGTAAATCGGTATACTACGCGAGTAGTGACTGGTCACTTTTTTAGCATTCTAGACTGCGGACGGGTTGCTTTCCTATCTTTATATGTACTGTATTGAGGCGTATATTAGAAGATTTACTGTTTCTAAACTATAGCATGTAGCATGTCGACAGCCTTCAGTACTTTATATGCTTTAGACTGGTTCTGGTTCTGAAGTGCTGCTAGCAATCGGGAGGGACAATAGGATTTCGTTGTACAAATTGTTCCCACGGAGGGTCGTCTCTAAATCGTCGGCTGCCGTTCGGCAAATACGAACAGTGACGGTAGGTTGTTTGGGACTTTTTGGCAGTATTTTGATCATGTGTACCATTTTAATTCTGGCTCACTAACATTGTCGGTCACCACTTCGTGGGTGGTCCATTGCCATTTCGTACTTCGTGGGCGGTCCTTTACCTCGTTGTACTTCGTGGGTGGTCCAGTAACACTTCATGCTCCGTGGGTGGTCCAGTAACACTTCATGCTCCGTGGGTGGTCCAGTAACACTTCGTGCTTCGTGGGTGGTCCAGTAACACTTCGTGCTTCGTGGGTGGTCCAGAGACACTCCGAGCTTCGAGGGTGGTCCAGAAACACCTCGAGCTTCGAGGGTGGTCCATTTCCTCTTATCTGCATGCAAGCATAGTTCTCAAACACAATAAAGTTTACTTGCTTTGTTTCAGTGTGACCGGCCACTGATCGCACTTGTTTGGATGTCCGAACACTATGTTCTGTGTGTGGATGACAGAGAGTGTGTTTCCATTCTCAGCGTATCTTCATCAACTCTGAGCGCCCTTCCCGATCCCCCCGACATGAAGTTGGTGTATGCGACGGCTGATTTCAAGGTATGATGTGACTTTCAGGATTGATTTATTGATTGATAGATTGTGATAGATTGGTTTGTTGATTGATTGAGTGTGGCTGATTAATTGATTTATTGAAGGTAGATGATTGATTGATGTACAGGAAATTCTCTGCTGATTTTTTTGTACTGACTGTTTGAAATCCATCTGTTCTGTCTTGTTATTCTGTCACTTTTGGCTCTGATTACCCTGATTGACTGTGAGTGATAGATGATATGATAGTGATGCATTGAAGCGATTGAAGTATCTATTGGTGAATTCAGGGTCTGGCCACTGGAGGAGAGGTCTCAGCTGCGATGTCCTGTTTGTCAGAGAATGTCTGCTATGCATCAGTAAGTTTTCCGCAAATAAACGAATTGTGATAATTCAATATCATTCCTTTGTATCGTATACTTCAATTACTGTAGAGAACTTGACGGTAGTAGTCTGCTCCTATGATTATCTAGTAGCTTAGCACCACATAAGTAGCTAGACATCCTGATTGCGTCTAGCCTGTGAGTGTTTATCTCTCTATTTTGTTTTTACATGATTTTGTACACTTCATGGACTAAGGTGTGATTATATAAGTTCACTCTTATCAGGTATCTGGATTCGATGAAACAGCTGTTGTTTTGGGAGGAGAATCTGTGTTTTACTTTTCCTTGGTCTCTGAACATGAACAGTTGGAAGCATTTGAAGAGAGGTGGGGTTTTGGTCTTTGTTTTGTAGTTTCTTGCTTCTCAAAAAGCAAGGTTTTAACTTTAATAATTCAGTAAACGTGAGGGCTAATCGCTCATTGTTTAGAAAAGACTACACTGCTGCGTGCTTATATGTTTTGGATGTAATCAAAGGAAAGGTGTCTCTCAAGAATAGTCCCTTCAAGTTGGTTTCGTCATGTTTTTACTGTATTTGAGTAGTTTTGTAGGTTGAATTATGCAGTGCTGTCTTAGTATTCAATTAGATTCTTTCTAGTAACTCCCTTCTAGATGATGTGTTTGTATTCTTTATTACAAGTTTTCAGTGTATGATGATTTAGGGATGAGGTTGAAAAAGCTTTGCCCTCACTTTTACGTTCATTGGTCGATTGGACGTTGGATGGACTAAGTGGAGGAAGGGTAGCTGATCTAGTCGCTCATTATAGGGTAGGTCTCTTTTCCTAGTAAGTGGTGCGTGAATGTCGTACGGTGGCCTGGCTGATTAGAATTATCGATGTCAATGCTTATCTGGTGGTTTGTTTGCTCTCCAGCTTCGCCGCAGGCAGTTAGTATTATTGAATATGATTAGTTGATTAGTGTAAGTTGCTTTTCAGAAACATATTGATGTGCTCCTACGTGTTTGCTCGGGAGCCGAACGCATGGATGTTTTCTACTATGAAGCGTATCCTAGGTGGGAAATTTTCTCGCTAAGGTTTTGATATTTAACATCTCTTAGTGTAAAATTAAATCGGTTAGGAAAATTTTGGATTACACATTTACGTGTTATGTAACCTTATTTTATAAAGAAGAATATATGTGTATTTCATCTGAGTAGTCTTATTGTATATAAAGATCTTTCTTATTTATAATACTGATCATGTTTGTTTAGACTCGAACGTGACATGTTGTGCCGTTCCGTGGTGCTAGACCTACTCGATGAATATGTGCTGGACGGGCTATTGCTGGAAACACCCCCGGCGCTCGTCTCTGATTATTTGAAGAATTTGATACAAGAAGGTCGATATGTTTCAAAAGTCTATTTTTAACTAACTGCAGAGTGTGTTGTTTGCTACCGCTCCTCCATTCGCGCCCCAATAATTCTTTGAGCACATCTTGGTTATTGTGGTAAATACCATAGGGGTGTGCTTATCCAATGTTTGTCGAGCCTGCTCAGATTGGTTCAGTCTCTGTGACCATGACAATATGTTCTTTAGGTCACTTTTGTCAGCTTCAAGCAGCTGTCGTACGCATCCCAATTCATTGCATTGATTTGCATGCGGTATGTTGTTTAATTTTGGTTGTACATTACTTCTTACAATTAGCTAATTAATATCCTACATCCTTCATATTTTGAATCCTTCTTCATATTTTGAAAATTCATATCAATTGTAGGTTATCTCAGCCTGTCGATCCAACAATCTGTACGATGGAATAATATATGTTTCCAACAAGGCATTGCTGGATTTTCTGGGACCACTTGAGGTGAGAATTTTATATATATATATATATATATATATATATATATATATATATATATATATATATATATATATATATATATATATATATATATATATATATTTTGAAGGTATTTGTTGCGTTTGGAATGGCCATGTACGATACACTTAAAATAAAGGTAAATTTTTTGAAAAATTCGAATGGGAATTCCTCTTGTGTATTATTGCTTTTAACATATGCGGAATTCAGGAGATGCTCGATAATGTCTCACATTTTTCGTCCCGTGATTTGCGCACAGACAGTGAAATCGAAATTGGAAATAAGCTGATGTTGTACCTGCACTGTTGCTTGGCGGGGAATGCATACCCGTTTGGCACCTTAACAGAGGATTTGTTGGAAACAGTTCCTTTACAGGTATTTTTTTATCTATACATAAAATAGGGGTTTTAGTTGAGTTAAAAAAGTTGAATGTCCTAAGTATCAGCCTTAGTCTTTAATTTGGTTCCCGTTCGTTTTAGGTCTTCCGGTGCATCACTTCATTGTCAGGGAAGAACGGCGTCGAGTCGACTAATAAGTATCCTTATTTGAAATTATTGCTGCAGTTTGATGCTCAACAGGTTGGTGATTAGTGATTACTGTATTTCTCTTTCTGCAGAGCGTTGTGATGGATTCTGCGAGTATCCGAGTATCACTGTATTGTGCAAAATAACAAGAAAACGACCTTAAATGTTTATGTTCAAATGTTTATTAGACTTTTAGAAAGAGCGCAACGCCATAAGAGACGATGAAAGAATTCAATTGTTTTAAAATTCAAAGTAGTAGTAGTAGTAGTAAATCAAAGATAAAATACGAAAAAATGCATAGCACTTCTCATATTCCAGTTTCTGCACGTCATCTGTACTTGTGCCGATGCTCCGCTTTTTTCCACTGATAACCGATTGCAACGGATTATTGAGGTGTGGTTTTTGTCTTAGGACTACTGTAGTATTACTGTAGTATGTTACTAGTGTAGTTATCGTGTAGTTTGGCTTGCCCTTGGTGAATAGGACCGTCTAATTGAATTCAACCACTATAGTAACAGATTCTGGATCATATATTGCTGCTCGCCAGTAGAGCTTTTGGGGTTTCCGACTATAATATAAGCCCAAACAGTGGTTATTGCAAACTACTGTGATCTGAACGTGTGTCCGTTTGTCCGTTCCCATGGTCGCTTAAAGCGAAGTACCGGCCGGTTTTTTGAAACGCACAGATACATCAGCATTCTTATGCACCATATTTTTAAATTTAAAAATTTGTTTTACGCTTCAAGAGCGTGCACCTTTATTCAAGGGAGTTCAAAGAACAATTTCAAGATTTTTGCTTATGGCATGTTCCGCAGAGGTCCTGAGCAGTAGGCGACGAGTTCCATATGCCAATGAAGGTGCTACGACGATGTCCGCCTTCACGCGGTGCAGCACGACAGTCCAAGGACTGCAAAGGACATCTACCCACCTTCTCCGGACACCAGTTCGGAAGATCACTCGCGAGATCACCCTCACCTTCCCTCACTCATCCTCAACATCACTTTTTTCTACTAAGGGACAGCCCGATTCGGCTGGTCTGTCCCGATTACTTCTTCTTCAAGCCGGAGACGTCGAAGAAAACCCAGGCCCAACCACAACAACATGGCTATGCACCACATGCAAACGCAAAGCTAACACCAACTGCGTGCAATGCTCTACATGTCGAAACTGGGTTCACACCAAAAGCATCTGCAGCGGGTTGCAGTCAGTGTCACAATACACCCAGGCAACCTTCGCCTGTCCATCCTGCGCTCACTCCACTCGCACACCGCCGGCCCCAACGATATCAGTCATCACACCCGCTCTGCCGACACCTGTCACAGCCCCTAAGACCTCGCGGTCAAAGGGAGCAAACGTCTCTTGCAACTCCTCAAACATCGGCCCTTCGGACATCAGAATTCTGCAATACAACTGCAACGGTATTGCCGGCAAAACGACGGAATCCTCGACATCCTCACTCGAAGGAAAATCGACATCGTCGTTCTACAGGAAACCAAACTATCTGCAAGATCGAAGTCGCCGGTCTTACCAGGCTACGCTCTGATACGCAAGGATCGCAACGGACCCAACCCTGGTGGAGGCCTTCTAACAGGAATCAGCCATGAGTTGAACTACTCCGTCATCCCCTCACCTGCTGACGCGCATCTGGAGTCTCTCACAATTCGCGTTACGGATGCTAAAGGACAACCTCTGACCATCTCAAATATCTACATCCCACCAGCAAGCTCATGCGCCCCGGGATACGAGGCTGACATCTCTCACTTCCTCCGCAACAGCGATAACTCAATAGTGCTGGGAGATTTCAATGCCCACGACGCTTCCTGGTACTCCAGCAACCTCAGACACCCGTGGCACCGTCATTGCAGACGCCATCGATGCACACGACTTCGCAGCTGTGAATCGAGACTGCCCAACACGCATTCCCTCCAACGGTCGCCCAACCTCTCCGGACATCACCATCTGCGCTCTTGAACTCCTCCCTCAAGTCAACTGGAAGACCATCACCTCGGGCAGCTCCGACCACCTCCCCATCATCACCGAGCTCGTCGGCTCCAAGTACATCCGAACACACCGCAACCAGACCTTCGCTAACTTTGGCAAGGCTGACTGGATTCGCTTCAAGAGACTGGTGGAAGAAAAACTCGAGGCCTACCCTATCCCTAGCTTACCCGCCCCACAAGCTGAGCCCTTCCTACGGAAGATCCTGCAATCTGCAGCCGCCAGCTCTATACCTCGCGGTCGAGTACACAAAAGGGTATCGGCGCTCTCACCGGAGATTCTCGACTGGATGGCCCAACGCGACGCTCTCAGAGAGACGACCCCTCCTCTCCGGACATCGCCTCGCTCAACATCAAGATCCGAAGGGCAACCGACAAAAACAAACGTGACACTTGGAGACAGTTCATGGAGGAGTTTGACCCAAAACGGGACGCCAACAAGCTTTGGAAGACCATCAAAATGCTTAACGACAAGGGCAGACCTCCACCAAACTGCGCGGTCGAATTTGGCAACAATATGGTCACCGAGTCCAACAACATCGCCAACTGCTTCAACAAAGGTTTCACCCGACCCGTTGAATACTCCACGGACAAGGGCAACAGGAAAATACGCAGACACACTCAAGAACTGTCCACTCAAGACTTCGAAGACTTCACAACAACAGAAGTCGGAACGGCCATCAGGAGATCCAAGAAATCGCGTGCCATCGGCCCTGACGGACTCGCACCCGTCATGCTCCATCATCTGGGCAAACGAGGCATAGCAGCAGTCACCCACATTATCAACGACTCCCTCAGAAGCTGCAGGATACCGATGATATGGAAATCATCCATCAAACTCCCCCTTCTGAAGCCAGGCAAAGAAGCAACGAACGGCTCGGGATATCGTCCAATCTCTCTGCTATCACCCATTGCCAAAATAATGGAACGTCTCCTCCTGGAAGTCATAAGACCACACATGCAACCTGCGGCTCACCAACACGGTTTCACCTCCGGTAGATCAACCACGACTGCGCTTCACACTCTTTCCGAGGACATCGCAGAAGGTTTCAACCAAAAGAAACCAGCCAGTCGCACTGTCCTCATGGCCATTGACATGTCGAAGGCCTTCGACAGCCTCGACATCCTCAAGCTCACAGACCTGGTGCTCAAGACGGACACTCCCGACTACGCCAAGAAGTGGCTGGCCAACTATCTCAGAGGCAGAACAGCACGTACCACCTTCAGAGAAGCCACCTCCAAAGCTGGACAAATTCGAAGCGGAGTTCCACAGGGTAGCGCTCTATCACCTACCCTCTTCAACTTATACCTCAAGGACGTCCCGGACCACCAACACAAGGTCAAGGTCATATCTTATGCCGACGACATAACCGTATGGGCCTCTGAACCCACCATCTCGGCTGCGGCTGACCATCTTCGAGCTGCTCTTCCAGCAATTGAAGACTTCTTGAAGACGCGCAAGCTCTCCATCTCCCCTGCTAAAAGCCAACTGATGCTCCTCACGCCATTCAGCAAGGAGTACCGGACTACCCTCAACATAACCGTTGGAAACGTCCTGGTCCCTACAGTCAACACTGCCAAGATACTGGGCGTCACCTACGACACGATGTTCACATTCAGTCAACATGCCAGAGGAGTCGCTGCCCGCATCACCCAACGCAACAACGTGCTCAAGGCCTTAGCAGGAAGCACTTGGGGTAACCAGAAGGAAACGCTACGCCTCACTTACAAGGCTATCTCCCAAGCAGTGTATGCCTATGCAGCCCCAGCCTGGTCCAGCTTCGTCTCCACCTCAGCCATTGACTCGATCCAGCGTGCCCAGAATGCAGCCCTCAGAACCATCACAGGGAACCACAAAATGGCAGACATCGATCACCTCCACTCAGAGGCAAAGATAATGCAAGTCCGCATCCGCAGCCATCTGGACATGCTCTCCGCTCAATTCCTCGCTCGCTCCTCTGATCCGAGCCACGCCTGTCACGGAATCCTGCAGAAGCCCCTTCCGCCTCGCAACATGAAAGCGAGCACCCGCATGGCCCATAAGAACACGGTCATGGCAGCTATCGCAGGAGCCTCCGACCCAAGCTGCGCAAAGGCAGTCGCCGACGCAGTCCACACCATAGCAGTCGCCGAGGAAAAACGCACACTCAAGCCACCCGCCATCCTGGGGGGGATACCGCCACCAGACATCCACAAAGAAGAAGCAGATCTTCCGCGAAACGTCAGATGCACCCTCAGCCAACTCCGCTCCGGTCACAGCAGATTCACGAACCACTACCTCCACCGTGTTGACGACAGCGTTCCAGACTCCTGCCCAGATTGTGGAAACAGCCCCCACGACGTCCACCACCTCTTCACATGCCCCGCCCACCCCACGACGCTCATTCCTACCAATTTATGGAATCAGCCACGGGAAGTGGCAACATTTTTAGGCCTCTTATAGCCCATCTCGCGAGGATGATCAACCACGCTGGCTGCCTCCGGCAACAACAACAACAACATATGCCAATGAACATAAATTAGAATAAAAAATCGAGCTAAATTCGAGCAAATTAGGTAAATACGTAAGAATTCAGTTGTCCTCGATGCGTTTCAAAAACCGACCGGTATTTCGCTTTAAAACGGGAATATTGAAATGAATTCAGCCAATGCAATATCCCAGTTCTTTTTTTTTATTCAGCTCATTGGACTTCTAAGTGTGGAATCCAATTCGGAGCACATCCTCTCGCAGTACCTCCTCTGCATTTCACACCTTGTTGTCCATGCCCGTTGTATTCCACAGACATCGGTGATTGAGGAGGTGGGATTTTTATGGTTGTATGATTTCTATTTCTGTTTCCCATGCTTGCCACAAATCATATTACGGAACTCTTTTGCAAGTACTTCAAAATGACCGTTAGTTTTATTCGTAGAAAAAAACCGTCTACAATACTACTTACAAGTTATGAATAACTTTATACAATTTGATATACTTCTCTGTTTTCCATCCAAAGCGGATGCGTGCACGGAAAGCTAATAATTGTTAAAATGTTAAAGTTTCCTATAGAAGGGAGTTATGCAGTAGTGGTGTTGTTTATTCAGTCAAAACGATAATCCGCTTTCTATTGACATGGAAGTGCTGGGAGTCGGGCTATGCGCTATGGACATTTTTTCGCGACAAGCAGCTTTATTTGACGTCCACCTATTATTCTGACTCTATATGGTGGGACCTCGTCTAGAATTTCAGGCAATTGAAAGCCTGCTGAAACTGCCATCTTTATCCGTTGACAGCGAGTTGAGCGTAGTGGATGTGTTGAGAAACCTGCCCGATATTTCACTGAAACGACCTCTGCAATTGGCCCAGAGAAACCCGGTTAAGTATGTTATTTATTACTCAAAGTATTTAAATTGGCATGTTTTCCTACACATAACAATCGGATGTTCGGTGGGTGCGGGAGATGGATATGCTTAATTCGGTGATGAATTCAACATATGTGAGCTTATTGACTCCTTGCGTTCTATTCAGTTGGTGACTTTCTTTGTAGCCAAATCGTTTACGGTCATGCTTTTGGTATCTCCACTCTTTCAGTTAATTTACAATTAGTTTGTTTTGTTTTAGGCCAAAAGTTTGCTCGTACATCTTCACTGTGCAACGAAGGTTTATTGACCTCGTGAATTGCTTCATTGTGCACAATGCAGAACCGGTAAGGGCTTATTTCCATTTCCAATGTCGACAAATAAGGGACATTGTCCTTTATCATATCCCCAAATAGCGTTATGATGGTTCATATTCAAAGGTTTTGGTGAATTGTAATGGGTCTCTAGCCAAATGTATTACTCTTCTCTAATCTTTTTACTAACAATAAGTAAGACCCTTGTTGGTATCTTGTGTTGTGAAGCGCATTGTCGTAGGTTAGGCTAGCATGTTGTACATGTGTGATATTTTTTCTACATGATCAATAAACCATCGTATTAGTGAATTTAGCACGAGCTGTTTGATGTGATCAGAACTCTTCTACGATCTGATCTCACATCCGATGAATTTGATCAATTTGCCAAGCACATTCGAGAGAATATACCGGTTAGTTTGCCTTTGCCCTGTGCCGATGTATTTAAGAGTTCTTTTTAAAGCGTTATGACATGACTTTCAAGCGAAGAGGCCCGACACAGAAGGGCACTTGGTTGGTGTATCCGTTTACTTGTTATGTTTAGAGACTCTGTGAGATTTCGGCTCGTATGACTGCGTCTCTGGTTCTGGAGCACTTTCTCGATTACGCTGCTTCTCTGCGTCTTCAACCGGGAACTGCTTTATCAACATCCATCCCGCATTTCCCACTTCTGCGATGTTGCTTTGAGCTGAGGTATGTTTTTGTTGATGTTTCATTCATGCGACTGCCAGTTAGTTTTGTGGCAAGACTGTCTCTGGTGGCATAGCCACTCGCGCTGAAGTAAATTAGTTTATGGAATTTTAATTTGAGTCATACTCTATTCAATTAGGAGTTAGGATCCTTCTTTTATGTAGCTCTGAGACTACCTCTACACGGTGTACGAGAGCTCGTGTTAGCTTTAAGTATTTGGTAGCTTATAAAGGTGAAGGGTTTGTTGTACGCGGGGAAGAACCGATAGTGCTCTGCTAAGAAAAGTGTCAGGTGCGGTGCCAGTGCTCGTCACCTATCGCATGCGTGTAGTTTCTTCGCCCAGCCTTTGCCATGTTTTCACCGCACGCGCGCACCATCCGCTCGATGATAAGAGTAAAAAGTACTTCCATATTTAAGGCGAGAGAAAGGCGAACACGTTCTGACATCCGACGAGGAGATTGATGAATCGTTGTTCACAATTGTTGTGTATGGAATGTGCACAGAATTGGATTCCAAGGAACTTGATAGAGAATTGAGCGTAAGTTGACGAAAGTTTGAAATTAGACTGTTTTTTTTCTGCTGTGAAATTTCCACTGTACATATAAAAGTAAGTACAGGACAGTAATTGGAACAGTAGCCTCAGTTTCACTCACAATGAATAAGAATGTATTTTGCTGAGCATTATCGACAACGTGCACAGTACCTTCTATCTAGGCTTGCTTCTGATTGTGAGGGATGTGTACTGTACTGGCTTGCGTAGTTGTTTTTTATTGTAATGGTCCATAGTCTAGAGTTGATTCTAGCCTCCCCAACTTTCAGGACTGGCTACGGTACTGGCTGCCTTTGGGATCTCGATCCGACCAGTGTCTAAATTTGGCAGCTGAAAAAGAAGCGACCGTTTCATGTGTAATGTTGCTAGAAGCACGCGGACATCATCAAAGAGCATTCGAATTGTTGGAGCGCAGACTGCGAGAGGCGATTAGCACAGAGAACGAGGAGGAGCTGTGTAGGTTTTTGTAAATACTAATTTAACTTGGAATCATAAATAAACTTAACAACGTTTATTAGGTAGATGTTAATGATCGCGTTTTCTAGATATTAGTGCCGCACCACAGCGTAGATACCGTAATCTTGCATTTTTATCAATTGGAGTATGATGTCTAGATTGTTTCTTTATTTATTTTATGTTTTACTATTTTTTTCTTTTTAGTTTCCTCAATCGATGCTGCTGTCTCGTTGTGTAGTTCACATCCCGAGATGTCACAACAGAATGGATGGCTGATTAGTGTTTTCCATTTGGTCACACAAACTGTCGGTGAAATGGGAAACTCGAGGGATAGTGGGTTTTTGGTTTATTATTCGATTTGGTTCTATTTCGATACCCCGACCAAATCGCTCGTGTAAGCAGATGCCATATTCACCACTCAATTCCCGATGGGGAATTCCCCGTACATTTCTCTGCGTGTCTCATATTAGAGTGTTATTTTCTGTCCACAGGAAATATTTCCCCGAGGGAATCGGAATGGTGAATGTGTCCTCAGATGTGGTTGCACATCACTGCACTACTGCAGACTGTAAGATTGCTTGCGTGGAGACAGGCACACAAAATACGGTATAACCCTCGTCCTTTTTTGAATAAAAAGAGGGTTCCGAAAACAGTACCTTATATGTAGTATTCTACCGGCAGTCTCGTAGCTTAAGAAACCAATCCATAATCCCTAACACTGCTTAGTATTTTGGTTTTGGAGTATGGTACCTTTTATGTTTTTCATATTTAGGCATGCGCTCTCGCGTATTCTCACTAGCCAATCGTATACTGGAAGGAGGCAGCGAGATGGCGGCCGAGTTATTAGAATGCCTGTATCAGACTCCGTTCTTCGCTGATGCGGAATATAGGTGAGTGCATTTTTTCATTGTCGTATCGTTGAGTCGCTTTGTTCCTTATGGCTATGGTTAGATACAGCCTGAGCACTGTTGAACAGGCAGTGCCGATTCGGCTCCAGTGGTCGCCGTGGTCGGGCGTAGTGAGAGAACGACGATTTGCAACTGCAGCGTTTTAGAGTCATAGACTCTGGTTCTGGAGTCACGTTTACTTTATTTATGTAAAGTCTATCAGAATCAGAGTAGTAAGATGTATCTTCTTTAGTGAGCACTCTGCCTTCCTGCTCTCTATCCTCAATGTGTGTTCTTTTGATGTGGCTGTGATGGAGGATGTACTCAAGTGCCAGGATATTGAGTCGGCTGGATATCTGGCGGTTAGTATGTTAAAAATTGAAGATTAACCATTCACAATAAGCCTCCGTATAGTGAAGATGTCCGCCTTTTTTGGCGTGCAGGTGTTATTCCGCTTTATGTATGTTACTTTGTTGTAAATGCGAGCTCCAGTTTCCACTAGCCACTTTCACGAAGAACACATGGAGTACTTCTGTCGGGAGGATTTGTCTCTGCATCGCGTTGTTTCCCAGTGTCCCTCTTTTTCTCATACCTGCCGCGGAAGGTTTGGGAGCTTGTTCCCGGCGTAAGGCCACTGATCTTTACTGTCAACTGAGTGAGCTTG
Organism: Pelodera strongyloides; assembly: GCA_036852015.1. Classification (NCBI taxonomy): domain Eukaryota; kingdom Metazoa; phylum Nematoda; class Chromadorea; order Rhabditida; family Rhabditidae; genus Pelodera; species Pelodera strongyloides. The sequence continues at coordinate 25,800 of JAANDG010000069.1, read as the reverse complement.
ACCCTTTCCAGAACCTAGAACATTGTGTCTCGGCTCGTGTATCGAGACCAGTTGCGTCTGTTTGTGCAAAATGTGAACGCCCGATTGATACTGCTGCATTTGTCTTCAAGTAAGTTTATTGTTTTCTTTTACGCTTCAAGAGCGTGCACCTTTATTCAAGGGAGTTCAAAGTTCAATTTCAAAGGTTGCTTAGGACATGTTCCGCAGAGGTCCTGAGCAGTAGGCGACGAGTTCCAGATGTCAAATTGCTCGAAGTCTTCGGGCTACGGCCAGGAGGGACTTTTCATTCGAGAAGAGACTTTTAATGTAGTACTGTTTATTTATCGCATTTATCGAGTGCCCAACATACATAATTAAATGAATGCGCTGACAAACAATAAGTGAACATGCTTCACAGTAGGCTTTCGCATATCTTCTATTGGGCGAGGTGTTGTTACTGCGCAGAAGCCTATAATAGAGGAGTAGAGAAAAGATCATTTAGAAGCCTGGAAAGCATTACCTACTTTAGTCGAGGTGCTAGCAAAGAAATATGGACTAGTCGGTTGTATTAACGTATTTTATGGTACTGGACATTTGTATGTATAGTGAAACATTTAGTTGTGGTCACGTTGTTCATATGGAGTGTGACGAGGGCGGTGAAAAGGCGAGTTCTTTTTGTAAATGATTTGTTTAAAAAGATTGTATCCATGTGCTAGTATATATGTGTTATTTTAATTAGTAATCGAAGGAGTAACCGAGCGTTTTAGGTAGATAGCCTCTGCACTGCTATTTTTTAACTGTTATGATACTTTACTTTTGTGGAAAATCTTATGTTTATTAACGTCTCCGAGCTATTCTCCGCCTACGAATTTAGACGCGCTACTTCTCATTAGTGGTTGCTCTTAATTGGCAGTTGATATGTATTATTATTATTATTTGTTGTCATTTCCAGATCTGTCCATGTGAGCGTTCGTCTAGTTGGAGACAGCCGAGCTGGTCATCTCACTTGTGTGCTGAACGTCGAATACAGAAGAGGGACATATTTGCTAGATGGGAGGAGGAGAGAGTGCTAACTCCACAAGGGGAAGCAACTATTCGAAGACAGCCTCGACAAATATAAGAAGGAATGATATGTGTTACTCGATGGGTATGAGTATATGAGACAAACAGACTCTGAGACGCGACCCCATCTTGAATTACGGAATGATGAGAACCTTCTTTGCAAGATTGACAATGACAATGAATCAAAAAAATTAAGGCGAGGATTGAAAATGTTGGCGAGATACCGTAATGTACTTGTATAGAATTGAAGGCTATAGACATACAGTATCGGTAGTTGAAGAGGTATTTAAGTGAGTACAGTATCCAATTGTGTATTCAAATTAGTTGTAAATAATTGGTAATGGTAGGGTATGTGAAGTCTTTATGGTTCTTGTGAATTTTACTGATTGACGTGGTTAGAAACTCGCGACGGCGAATTACTAGTCTTTTCCTGTAAATGCACTTTTTATTTCAGATATTATTTTTATATTATATCATTTGTCGCTGAATGCTTGTATTGTTGTGCCTTTTAACATTGTGCGTAGTCTGTGATAATTTTTATATCTATTTATTTATTGCTGAAGTTTCATTTTGCTTTGAACTTCATATTTAAAAAGTGTTCGCTTAGAGAGAGAGAGAGAGATTACTAAATGTACACAACATCTAAGATAATTTGTTATTCTTTCGATAATAATAATTATTATTTTCCGAACTGATGAATTTTGCGCTCTTGGATACGATTGCCTATAAAATTTCATAAATACATAGTACAGAGACTTTTTTCGCCCTTAGAGATTACTACTTATACAAATGCCAAATTTCCTCACTTTTGAATATTTTTCCTTATCATTCGCAATGTGTGCAATTGGGTTCTATATTTTGTGATATATTTTTGGCATTATTGTGCTGTCGAATAAGGTGCTTTTATGCGTAATAAAGTATTTATTGATTATTAATATATTTTTGTGGAATCATTAAAAAAAGTTTATTATATCATTGCATATATATGCATATATCGATTGAAATGTATCGACTCATTTATTTATATTTCAGATAGAGTATATCACTCGACTTACACTCTACCGCCGGAAAACTTCAAAAAGGAATCAATTTGACTATTGAATTGTGCGGCATCGACATTCAATCTTCCATCCATTTCTCTCTTCTTCTTCTAGCCTGCACACATTATTTCATTGTATTATACAAAAATTTAATAAATATTGTATTATTCTCTTTATATTGAATTTGGATACCACAAATGAATGCTGAGCGATTGTGTTTTTCTGTGGTTTTCCTAGTGTGAGCGAATTACGAAAACTACTATAGAAACCAACCAATGCAAACCATGACAGTAAGTGGAGGCACACCCTTAATGTTAATGAATGAAAACTCTAGTGTTTATCCTTTTGAAGGAAGTCAAATTATAAGAATTTAAACATTGTGTTGCAAATTGTGGTGGACAGTATAGCTTCTTGTAGCGCGTGTAATATATGAGAACGGATTAAGGAGTTAGGCTATAATATGTTGTGGTTGAACGCTCGTTTTTTTTGTATAATGAGTTTTTTTTGTATATTTTTATATACTAGAACAATAGTATTGAACAGCGTGTTTTCATACACTCATAGGATGTTCGAGTTTTTATATTGGGGTCAGACTTCCAGATGTGGTCGTAAAAAACCGTACTGTGCACGTGCACGCACGTACTCGTTGGACACTCCTATTGTCTAGTTGATGTTTTCCTGGAGTTGAAAAGTTGAAATCTAACACACATCTACAATTAACTAATAATGGTAATTTGAGCGAGTGGGTAAGGATACCGTATGGGTAAGGATACCGTATACTTTTGTGGTCAAGACAACGTGCAGAAACAAATGACGAAAAATCGACGCGCGCGAGCGCTTTTTCATCATAACCATGCGTTCACGTTGAACTCAAATTTCTCTCTGTTTCATTTTGCTTTAGCTTTTTCTATTACATATTTGTGGCTAATTAGTCGTGCATTGCGCTAATTACTCACGTGCACAAAGAAAGTACATATAAAGTAACTGACACCGTGCTAGATGCCTATAAATTGATTTCTAAGGATTTGAAATCCTGAACCAGAATGTCATGCATGCAAACTCATGTATTTTGTATCTATGTTGAATCCCTCTTCCTGTCACTGCGAAAGCGTTCCCTGGAATTGGTCCTCCCTTTCTGAGTAAATGGTTTTTGACTGGATATATTGTTCTCCTCGGTAATTTTCTGTTCTCCAATTCCATATCATTCCCATTCCGTGCATTTACATGTTTTCAATTATTGTTAGTTATTTCAGGTAAACCTGCGAACATGCCAGTTCTGCAGAAGTTGAACGCCAGTATGGCGCGGCACGTGCTTCGCGGCCTGCAGCAGAGGAATATGGCTACCGCACCCGGAAGCGTCCTCATTAGAGACGCGCTTAACCAGGTTAGACTTCAGACTCCGTTTTATGGTTATATTGGCATCGAACTCTGCTAAGGAGAATGGTTATATACAAGTAGCGTCTAGCAAATATACAATTGTATCACGTCAGCTACGGACAGCTTCGTCAAGGATATTCCAAAAAATACAGTATGAATTAGCATCATGCTATACTGTATTTTTTGCTTTCTCCAAGCATTAGAACCAACGACAAAATTGCCTGTTTTCCTTTCGGAAAGAGCAACCCGAACGCCCCCTTAAATATACAAAACAAGTAGCCCTCATTCGTTTAGGACGATATATGTTTCTTTGTTTTATGTATAGCCATTTCCATGTGTTTTTATATTACAGGCTATGGATGAGGAAATCCAGCGTGATGAACGTGTGTTTCTCATGGGCGAGGAGGTCGCACAGTACGACGGAGCTTATAAGGTCGGTGGTTTTGGTCTGGTGTCAACTTTGATTTATTTACAGTTTCTAGAACACAGTAATTAATTTATGGTTGTTCTGAAGCGTTAGCGTCTTTAATATTTAGTGGATTTTCAATCCTTGCTGCAATAATTTTTGCTATAGCTTCTCTGCCACTAGCCACCACGGAAAAGTGCGTTTGAATGCCATAAGAAGCTGAGTTAACTTTATACACCAGCCATTCGGTTGAGTTGTTTGCCACTTGGACTTTTTTTTTGGCTCAGTGCAATATCATTAGATTACGTTTAGGTCTCGAAGGGGCTGTGGAAGAAGTATGGCGATAATCGCATTTGGGATACCCCGATCACTGAGATGGGCTTTGCCGGAATTGCTGTTGGAGCAGCATTCAATGGTGCGTTTCTCTGTTTCTCATCAATTTATAAAAAAAACGTGAACAATAAGTATTTATGTGTTTGTATTTATTCACAATTGTTTCATTACGTTATTTCTCGTTTCTCCTGCGTTTGTTTTCTTCTTTCTTGGGTATGTTCAATTCATAGTGTATTTATCTCCAGTTTCGCAGGGCCGAAACACCTCAAAAAATCATTCAGCGCGGCTTTCACTTTCCATATAGAAACTCATTAAGAAACTCGCTACAAAAATTGAAGATCAGGGACAAATTTGAATTAGTACACGTATTAGCTACTTGCATGCGAATATCTGTATTAAATTCAAATTTGTCCCTGATTTTCAATTTTTGTAGCGAGTTTCAAATTGTGCTTATGTATGGAAAGTGAAAGCCGCGCTGAATGATTTTTGGGCCAGATTCGCCCTGTTTCGGCCCTGCGAAACTGGAGATAAATACACTATCATATTCAGAGTTAGTGGTTATTTTGTAGTTTATATGTATATTGAATGTGTAATTCCAATTGTTAAATTGCAGTATATTAAACTTTAATTCTCGTGTTTGAATTGCTGCTTCATATTATTGCATAGCATAAAGCGCCCCACCAAATGCGGACGACCATCTCTAGTTGTCACCTGTCACCCTTCTGGTAGGGTGAACCATCTCCCTAAAAGAAAGCCGTCAACTTCCGACCCTTATACATTATATGCAAAAATTAGTCTAAATCACCTCCAGACGAAGGCTTGTACCATCTCCCCAAAGTTGAGGTGCGGACCCTATTTATGTTTATGTCCTGTATTATTGACAAGCACATTTTCTTCTGTTATAGGCCTTCGACCCATTTGCGAATTTATGACGTTCAACTTCTCCATGCAGGCTATTGATCAGATGATCAATTCTGCTGCGAAGACCTATTATATGTCTGCTGGACGTGTGAGTGAAATTTAATAATTTAATATTTTCTTGTCAGATCATGTTTGTTGAATATGTAAGTGTGAATTTGTGTTATGGTAAAACGATGAAAACAGAGATTGCCAAATCAAACCGCATCCGCATAAAGCCATAATTTTGAGTTTCGTTGTTGTAAACAATCAAGCCATTGCTCGTCTAGCATAAGAGCATTGACCTCAATTTTATGTAGAGAGTTAACCTCAAATTAGTCTTATTTTACTTGTATTACTGATGTAAATGGGATGTAACAAACCATAAGATATTATTTTATCGTGAAAAAGTGCTCTGTTTTAGGTAGGTGTTTTTGGCTCTTCTCGCCATCATTACAATGAAGTACTTAGCTAATTATCAGAAAATTTAGCGGCGACAAAAAGAGACCAATTCGGTTGTGGGCTGCATCTACAAAAAGTGAAAAATTCATTATGTTAATACTTAACTCTTTTATGAAAATGACCAGCCGGTTCTTCCGACTGCAAGAATCGGCCTTCGGCCGATTGTTACCCTACTATTTAAATTTCCTATGATACTATGATTCTTTACTTTTATTTGCTAATTCTTTATTTCTATCCAACGGGGAGCCAAAATTGCGGCTGGAGAAAAGGTGTAACGATAGACGTATAGTTTTTAGCACTACTCAAACTTGGAGGCTACTATTTGAGCAGTCACACAGGTGTAGAAGTTAAATAAAAACATGTCTGTTCAGTGAATAGAAAGCGAACTATGCGAATGAAAATGATCTATGAAATATATTTCACTAAGCGAGACCCTTTTCAGATATGTTACGTATTTGTCGTGTTTTGATCTACATTGTTATGTGAGACCGACAATAGGCATTTATATATTGGTATGCCACAAAAGGAGTACTACCGTACAGCTTCAAAAAAATTACACTTCCTTCTTTAAATTGTCCACTTGCTCAATTATCTTTATGTATACTTCCATAGTTCGAAACACATTTCAAAAGTTTACGTGAACCAGCAGACAAATGGAGCGCCGCAATTTTTGGTCCCCGTTGGATATAAATAAATAATTAGCAAATAAAAGTAAAGAATCATAGTATCATAGGAAATTTAAATAGTAGGGTAACAATCGGCCGAAGGCCGATTCTTGCAGTCGGAAGAACCGGCTGGTCATTTTCATAAAAGAGTTAAGTATTAACATAATGAATTTTTCACTTTTTGTAGATGCAGCCCACAACCGAATTGGTCTCTTTTTGTCGCCGCTAAATTTTCTGATAATTAGCTAAGTACTTCATTGTAATGATGGCGAGAAGAGCCAAAAACACCTACCTAAAACAGAGCACTTTTTCACGATAAAATAATTTTCCTCTTTTTAGAGATATTTGGAAAATATCAGGCCTAACGCCGAACTAATTGAATGTTCATTACGGGATATAAATAAGTAACTCACACAATTAAATATGCATTATACACTGATTGTGAGGGTCAATTCTGCAACTTATCATTCTTCGTTGGTTAAAACAGTTGGAGAACACTAGGTGTTCAATGTCTTTAGTTTTATCGAAAGATAATTTCTTTATTTTAATAAAAATTTCACACCTAATTTCATAAAGATAATTTTCCTTTAGAAAGATTATGGTCATTAGGTTAGGTGTTAGTGGTAGCTTCCAATAAACAAGCCAAATCCTCATGGAACACACTTATTAGCCCGTATTCTCGGGTCGACGGGGATGTTCCGTTTGGGAGCTCATTCGTATGCAAATTTTTCCTCCAGCTAGTCTAGATAGTCGAGAAATTTGCATACAAAGGATTTCCCAAACGGAACGTTTCCGTCGACCCGAGAATACGGGCTAATGTTAGTATGAGTGGACGGAATAAATAAACTTTAACTTCTAACTCTTTGCCTACAATTCGATCGTTGTTCCGCAACTATGCATTTGACTGGAAAAGAATTTAAACCTTGTTCGTCTTCAAAAAAAACTACTAACCTATCCTATACCCCTTATACGCGGTCTTCAAAAACTACTAACCTACTAACTTCAAAAACTACTAACCTATACTATACCCCTATACGCTGTCTTCAAAAACTACTCACCTACTAACTTCAAAAAAAAAAACTTCAAAAACTCTTCAAAAACTACTAACCTATACTATACCCCTATACGCTGCATAACATGGACTATTTATGCGTGAAACCCAAATTTGTCATAAATTGATGACTTCACTAAACTGTTTTACCCTATGGCGCTCAATTTTTTTATGAATTAGGAATTAGGAGAATGAATTAGGAGTTGCATTTTTCGTGAGCCTCGAGTATCCATTGTTGCAAAAAGCTCGTCGATGCGCGAACTTCTCTGTTCTTCTACTGCACGTTTCCCGCGAAACAAAAATAAATCCCTCGTTTCCTGGCAGGCTAGCATCCAATCCCACGCAAAAAGAAAAGTCGCATGTTTCCTGACAGATTAGCCAATCATGTCCCGCAATTATACATTAGGCAAAGCCTTATGTTAGCGGCAAGGAAACTAATTAGCGCTCGCACTAAGAACTAAGAACCGAATCCCGCGTTTCCCGCTTGTTTGGGAGGAAACGTGGGATTGCGATTACCGCTAAACTGCGGATGAGGAACATAGTTGTGTTCTATTTATTGTACAATTACCGTCCCATGGAAATTTAGGCGTCCCATGAGTGGGACAACCGTCCCATGGAAATCTGACCGTCCCATGGTGCCAGAATGGATGTTACCTCACTCAAACATTACTACATATCAACTTTTTTGGCAATGGAAAAAAAGAATAAAGTATTGAGTCGGTTGAGGTGAGAGGGCTCTGGGACTTTTTGGAAGGTCAGCTTTTCATGGGACGGTTTGGAAGTCTATGGGACGGTTGGGAGGTCCATGGGACGGCTAGATTCCCTTGGGACAGTTGTTCCTTTAATGGGACGTTGTCACACTCATGGGACGGTTGTCCCATGATGGGGACGGTTGGCTCCTTTGGGACGCCTAGATTTCCATGAGACGGTAATTCTACAATACAATATACAATAGAGCCCGAACGAACTATCATTCCATAACTAACAATCCTTCTGCTCTACCAGTTGCGCCATTCAGCTACTGGGTCGTGAAAACTAACAGGAATTATATAGTTAATTAGGGACAGAGTGACTGAAGGTTAAACATTGGATTATGTAGCTTTATTCATGAAGTATTATTTGATAAATTTCTGAATGAGAAACTTCAGTACTATGTGAGACACAGTAGTGGGCTCTTTCTCCTTTTATAATTCACAAAAGATCAATGATTATGTAAACGGCACTGATAGTGTGCCAATCAAAAAAGCTAAATGTTGAACGCAAAACGTTCGGCTTTGGCCGAAACCGAACGCACGACCTCCCGCTCTGTAGCCAAACGCTTTGCCAATGTACTACAAGGCATGTTGTTTTTGTAAGTAAAGGTCACCTCAGGCCTCTGGAGGAGTTAGGCGACCGGTATATAATAAAAAAAAACAATACTATTTTGCAACTTTAAAGCCTTGGAATTTCCAACTTCTCATTAATTAACTTTTGCTAGCGTCCTGACTCCTGACAACCCAAATTCCAATGAGTGCTGAATAAAATACTCGATATTGATAGAATATTGTTCAGACAATCTCCATTTTTTTATCGCTTGTTTTCCGCATTGAATATTTCCCTATTCACCGACACTTCAGCAAAAGCACACGCATTTGTCAAAAGAAAAAGGGGGATCCCAGGCTACCAGCTTGAACATGTGAAAAAATAACCAAATATAAAAGAATTCATATTATTTAGAGGTTGTTTTCCATGGAAAATGCTTTATTTTATAATGTACTGCGCACTGTCCGCGTAAACTATGAGGTATGAACCCATCTGGTACGAGGCAAAAGGGGCGGGGCTTCCGCTGTGCGCACAAAACTGCGATGGTGCAATGTTCGAGGCCCCAAAAGTCTAAGAAATCGATATCGGGGAAAGATGCCGTGAGAGAGAAATATTCTCAGCAACACTTCAGTTATCTAATGCAGAAGTTTAGGCGCAAAATTTTCATTCAGAAGCGCGCTAGGGCCGAAAATGTACCAAAAATTACCAAAATTAGCATAAAAATCAATAAATCGATAATTAGAAATCAATATTTCAAAATTCTAATGGCTTTGCTAGAATCCCGCCCACTGATATACTATAATGAAGACCAGTTCAAAAGTGTGCCTTTGATGCCCACGAAAATTGAGGAAGGAAGGACAGAAAAAAAAAAAAAAAATCCACATAATACGTCAGTCGTTTTTTTAATAACTTCTCTTCAAAATGATTTTTTCTGGCTGAGTTTTTGCAGGGTTGTAGAGGAACATTAGAAGAGTAGATTTGCCAAATTAGAGCCCATTTGGTCCAGTACTTTTTGTGCTATTAATTAATGAGTGCTCCCAGGTCCGGGAAACCCCCGGAGAAGAACCAAAAAGGGCTAGGCTGCGCCTAGCCCCAATTTGTCAGTGGAATATAAATTAATGAAATTACTATTTAAATCACAGGTCTCCTGCCCGATCGTGTTCCGAGGTCCAAATGGTGCAGCGGCCGGTGTTGCGGCTCAACACTCACAGGATTTTTCAGCATGGTTCGCACACTGCCCCGGAATGAAGGTATTATCATTTTGGGTTTAGTAATCTCTTTTATTTAATTAATTTTTTGTTAAGAATGAAATATTTATCAAAATTGGATGCTAGGGTTTCTTTGCCATTTCATGCACTGGATGTCGTTTATATATTGTGAATTGCGATTTGTAATTTTTGGTATTGTAGTGTAACATTGTGTATTTTTCCCAACTGCTTTACCTGGATCATAGAAGTGTCTTTTTTCTACCACTGCGACTGTATTTGTTTGCATCAGTAGCATAAATGCATGAAGTAATAATCTTTTTAAGTACGAGTTTTGTTTATTTGTACCTGTGCGCATGTGCCTGTAATTGTGATTGTATTGTTAGGCTGCTAAAACTAGATACCAGCATTTTTATGTTTCATCACTCAAGAATTTACCATTGTATATTTTTATATATATATTTAGGTGGTCGCTCCATACAGTGCAGAAGACGCTAAGGGTTTGCTCAAGGCCGCCATTAGAGACGATAATCCAGGTGCTTATAAATTTTTCTATACATTTGTATAATCGTTATTTTGCTGATTTATTTAATTTTCGCGTGTCGATGTGTGTCACAGTCTTGCTGATATTTTGCGAGCGATGTGGCGTGTATTTTGTCCGCGCAATAATAAGCGACAAAAGGCTAAACAGTGATAACCTGAGACGTAGCAGAAAACTGAGCCATATCTCATGAAATGAACTTTCCGTATGTTTCACTGACATTGCTACGGTGCTTTATTAAAACGTTGACGTGTATTTATACTTATACATTGGTGGTGCATCATTGCCTGCACGTCATAAATGATGGTACTCATCATCCCTGATGTTGTTATTTTTAATTTAATTCTACAAAGTGAAATTTTGCCTCCGATATTGAAGAAGAAGAAATTCTAAATAATATCATATAGGTATAGGATCCCCGGAAGTTCAATGCTAAGGCGCTAAGGCATTGGCCTATAATTGCAAATTGCAAGTCACCAGGAAAAATAATTTGTTAATTTGTTTTGTATTTTAGTTGTGTTCCTGGAGAACGAAATCCTTTATGGACAGACGTTCCCAGTGAGCGAAGACTTCCAGAGTAACGATTTTGTGCTACCCATTGGAAAGGCCCATATTGAGAGGTATTTACTTTATTATTTTTTATTATTATTATCATTATTATTATTACTATTATTATTATTATTATTATTATTATTATTATTATTATTATTATTATTATTATTATTACTATTATTATTATTATTACTATTATTATTATTATTATTATTATTATTATTATTATATTGATAATAATAATAAATGTTTATTGGATGATCAACGAGTCGTAGGGACAAAGAAGGCTAGTTCTTGAGGTAGTAGCTATTAGCTCACAAACCAGAGGCCCCTAAGATGTTGGTGCGGCATACTACTAAGGGACTATTATTATTATCATTATTATTATTATGTACCAGTCGCCATGCGCGCTATCGCGCGCCTGTCTCCTGGAGCGCGGGTCGGAGCGGCCGATTATTATTATTATGTATGGGTATATAATTCGTTATGTTTCTGATGGTAGGTAAATGGGATGGTGTCAGGTCGCGATGATTTTTTGTGTACTAGTACTTCCTTTACCAGAATTTAATTCTCGCATTTGTAGGTAGCGATTTTGCTTGAGTGTAAACTAACGAGAGGCGGCTGTGACATGTATTCATTTCAGGCATGGGGCCTATGTAGAGTTCTGAGAGGCTATTCACCAACATACAGGGAACCCTCCATAGGCTCAGTGCGCTCTGAATCTATTCTGCTCTCGCACTCTCTACGCACTCTTTAGCGCCCTGGGGAGGCCAGGGAGGGCTCCCTGCGTGTTGGTGAATACGGCCTCCTGTTCTTTGTTGGATGTGGGTCGACTATTACCGTGCCGTGCCTTTTTGGGGGTTCGACATTATGCAATCCAAATGTTGTGAAGCATTTTCTCTTAGGGTATCCTTTGATTATGTGCATAAACAAACTCTATTCAATGTGTTCTTTTGCAGACCTGGAGATCATATCACCCTGGTTTCGTACTCGCGAGGAGTTGAGTTCGCTCTGGAGGCCGCCAAGGAACTCGCCTCGATTGGTGTAGAAGCAGAGGTGATCATTTGCTTATGTAATTTGGTTCAATACTTCTATAAGAATAGTAATAAAACAAAATAAGTAAAAGCGCCGCTGTGACACGTTTGTTGCTGCATATTAAAGCATTCACTAGCATTTTCCAATATTGAGTCAGTTGAGTGAATTCCTAGTAGTCGTGTCACAGTTCGTCAAGTAAATCATGAATCTGTACTTCTGCCCGTTACATTGCTCGTGTCTTCTACTTACTTTTTATATTAATTTTCATACGCGGGTTGTGTTAGTTGTGTACCCCGCAAATTGGGTTTGGAATGTTTGGTGGGACTATCTGTGATATTTTTTATCATTCTTGTTGATATTCTGATGATTACAGGTCTGGGCAAGTCGGCAGTGTTTTAATAATAATGTGGTTTATTTGTTTACTTAGGTGATCAACCTCCGTACACTGCGACCACTCGACTTCGAGTCGATCAAGAAGAGTGTGATGAAGACCCATCACCTGATTACTGTAGAGACTGGATGGCCTTTTGCAGGTATGGGATTTTATTTATGTTGACGCTTTTTGGCAGGTAGCCAAACCCGTTGCCAAGCTGACGATGCTAGGTTGTGAACTTTGTGTGCGTTATGTTATGTAGTTATGTTCCTAGTTTTCATCATTGCCTCGTTTGTATTGTGGGATTCTGTGAAGACTGATTTCTTTGCAATTTATGTTAGTTTACGCTGTCTACAGTAGCACTTTACCCAATTTGCCGTAGTGGGACTTACCGCTTATTGGCTTTGGTATATTTTTAAAGAAGGTACTATGTTTTTTTTCCTTCAGGAATCGGAGCCGAGATTTGCGCCCAAGTGATTGAATCGGAAGCTTTCGACTATTTGGATGCCCCAGTATTCAGGTGCCTTTTGAACCTTATACGTGTTTTGCATCCGATATTGACTTCGGTCTAACAGACTTAGCTGTAGTGATTTGTGTATGTGTTGTGCGTGTATGTGTATATATGTTGTAAAAAATATATATATATATATATATATGTGTGTGTGTATGTGTGTATTAGGGAGAACTTCTTATATACCAATGCCTGCGTATATAAATAAGAAGAGAACCGCGATGCCAAGCACGCAAATAAAGGATAGAAATTAGCGAGTTGCCTTCAATTCACGGCGTATATCACTAGAAAGTGAAACATTGGTCTTGCCAGAAAAAAATGACCGAATTCGTTTACATTACAACCGTGTATAAATAATTTGTTCAGAGTGACCGGCGTCGACATTCCAATGCCGTATACTCAGACTCTGGAGGCCCTGGCCCTCCCTACAGCAGCTCACGTTGTGAAAATGGCCAAGAAGAGTTTGAACATTAAGTGAAACAGCTCGTTTGATGTGCCATAATCGTAAGTAATGTCTAGTGTAGTTTAGGTAAACCCTGCCTTGCGTTTCGCTTAGTTACAGTAGGCTAGCCATTTATTTCACGAACTAAGGTCCTCTGATAGTTACCGTATCAACGTTACGAATTCGAATTTAGATACTGATAGTTTTAATAAGACGACTTCTTCGTGACTTTAAATGTTTGTGAAATCACTAGGGTGGAATTTTTGAGAATTTGCTTTTGATAAACTGTGGATGCAATAATACACGGTTGTTGGATCATTTTCTTGTTTTGTTATCACTCGTATTTTATTAGTTGTTTTTTTCGGTGTATTAGGCGAGCTTAGTATGTTTCGTAGTTTCGCTTTGTTAGTTGTATTCTAATTAATATACAGTTTATATGTTCTTCATAGAATTTTCGTGAAACGGGGCATTATGCAAATTTCTAGGCGTTTTACAGTAGCTTGTTTGGGCCCTTTCACGTTTTTTCACATTTCAATAAACGATTTATTTTTCACGGGTGTTCGATTCAACAACACAGATGAGAACGAAACTTCAGAAGATCACCGCGGGCAGCCAGCCACAAACGAAGCTCGTGACCCCGACCATTTGGAAGCCACTTAGAGACCATTCACCGATCACTTTCGGAATTAAGCCAAATGTCACATTCGCCAAATGGATCGATGCCCCTGGTTTCCTAAACAACGCAATTTCACAGTCCCCACCTGCACGCATTTATGGAAAAAGTTTTATTTTATACTAACAACAGTAAACAACAAATTTGTGCCATCTCCCAAGATTTGGCGAACTTGCAATCACAACATAAAGTAGGTACAGATAAGACGAAAATAAATATTATTTTGATAAAAATAGAAAAACGGCTAGACAACTGTCGCCCTGCTTGGGACAGGCTAAATTACAAAGAGCGAGCACCGACCCAAGTAAGGTGTACAATCGATCGCCCTATTTATACACATGCGATAAGAACCTTCGCAACCCGTCGTGCCATTACATGGATCATTTCGTCAATTGCTTCCCAATCAATAATCACCCAAAGTTCTGTGAATGGCAAAAGTGGCACGGCGGGTCTTTTACTACACATTTCCACGGCTCTGAGAAAGTGGTCGACCGAGATTACAAACAAAGACTACTTATATATAAATAAATTACAATCTTCAAACTTCACGATTCACGATCCGCTAACATTCTAGTCAAATTGAACCATAGAAGGAGAGAGACCATGCATCAAACGCCCCTAGCGATCGGGAAAGCTCGGTGGAGTACGTGATTTTTGACAGAGAGAGGGCGAGAGAGAGAGAGAAACACGGCGGCCGAGGGGAGAGAGTAGTTGCTGGAATAATTAGAGACCCGCTGCCAAAAGCCATTTCATAGTTGAGAGAGAGAGACTGTGTGGGCGCTTAGAAGAACATTCCAGCGACTCCTCCCATCTCCTGTTGCTCCTTGACAAAGATCTCAAAGTATTGGTAGATGATGGTGACGGCGAGCAGGATTCCAGTTCCGGATCCAATGGCTCCTGAAATGTGGACACGATTTAGAAAATAGACATCAATCAGGCAAGAAACAAACTCTGTTCGTCATCTCCAGAGGCTATTACAAATTTGTGAAAGATTCTATGATACATACTCTTGCACCAGCTGACGAAAGTAAAAACGGGAAGAAATATACAATAACGAACCCATGAAGTCAGCAGTAACCGACAGGGCTCCAATGCAGAGACCTCCGAAAGCGGCAGCGGTGGGGATGTATCTGAAGTAAATATATGAATACCAGTTAGTCTCAAAATGGCAAGACAGTTATACACACACGGACCACTAGAAATCATGATTCCGAAAAAGTAAGCTAAAGTACCTGTTCAGCTCGTGGATCATCGACTTTTCACGGTGACCGCGCATAACCATCTGTTGTTCCTTGAGCTGCTTGGCAACATCCTTGGCAGACGAACCAGACACATCGATCCAAGTCTGCAATTAGGGCAATTAGATGACTAGCTTGACAGCCATAGGCCTTAGTTATCGTTATCGACATATAATACCAGTTTTCAAGACCTGTACCTACCTTAGAGCTATACAGATCCAATAAACGAATTCCATTTTATACCCAAAACATTGACAAGTAATCAAAGACCCGAAACTAACCTTGGAGAAGAAGGCGCACGATCCGAGCATAAAGGCAATGTAGATGAAGCAGTGGAGAGGGTCTTCAAGGACATGGGACAGAGACTCGGGGGGAGACAGGTAGTAGCACATTCCTCCCGTGGGGTAGGAACGGTAGCTTCCAGAAGCATCAGACCAGGTGCCGAGCAGGTTGATCAGGATGTTTCCACCAAACTTGGAGGCAAGCATCTGAAGTTGGTCAGTAATGTAAATTTGACGAATCTAGTGTCATAGTGATAAACAAAGACGACCGCATTTCTAAGCAGATAAAGCAATGCCGTACGCATCATTTAACTACGAATGGTCAATTTTATAAGGCGTATTATCTTAACATTTATATCTCCGACTAATATATCAAATTTGTTTTTGTTCTATACAAAATTTGTTCATGGAAATGGTTCTGCATATTTCTACACATCGCTTTATGCCCAAAAGCAAAAATGAAACAAACCTGAGAAATGACGTAGAGGTTAGAGACGAGGGCGGACTGGAGAATGATGGGAATGTTGGAGGTGTAGAAGAGCTTGATTGGGTACGAAGAGTACTGTCCACGGTAGCGAGACGACTTGATGGGAAGGTCGACACGGAAGCCCTACAGTAATACAATATAACCAGTGTTTAGAATTTATTAGGGAAAGGCAACGTCACAGATGACCACCTGCAGATTTCTGGTTTCTGTCTTTGCCCACTAATTAGAAAAATCAGAAGGACCCTAAAGAACTACACTCAGTGGGCAGGGCGTAAATGGAATTCCGTGCGTAAACGGAAGTGGTTTCTTTAGCCTAGTGATAGACCGTTTTAATAAAACACCATGTTTCGGTCAAATATATTAATTTTGAATTGCTTCCGGAGGTGGTTCGTGCGTGTTTTCACACACCAACTTGTACCCCTGTGTCAGTGGGTAATGCAAAGGAAAACAAAAACATACCTGGAAGTAGATAACAACGGCAAAGACAAGAACTGTGGCCATCAGGTTCATCAGATTGGGCAGGTTCTGGCGATAGAAAGCCTCACGAAGAGCGCGGACCTGAAAAGGTTTCACATAAAATGACTAGTATTACCTTGATAGTTATCAATTAGTTTCTAATTATTCTAATTTAACCCCTAAGCAAGGGTGGAACTGTTTTAACATATAACATTTTACATAGATATTCAAATCAAACGAACAGAAGAAATTTCGCAGATACTATAACCTACGTTAGGTAATGTAAATGATAAGTTGATAAGAAATACACAAAATAGGACTGATGCCCTACCTTGTCGTTTCTTGTGGCGAGAAGGTGGAAGAGAGCAATGACAGCTCCTTCAAACTCGGTTCCCCTTCCGGTGTTCATCGTCGCGGGCGAGAACGCCTTCCACACAATTGTCTCGCAAATGTTGGTAGCGATGAAGAGCGAGATTCCCGATCCAAGACCATAGCCCTTCTAAAATTGTATATAACTTAATATTATGACAGATGATCTCTTTACTTATCATGTATTTATAATATTTCCATAATGTTTCATGCTTATAATATTTTATTAATTATAATTTTTTTATTCTAAGTACAAAAACGTCGAAAGCCGAGAATGTGGTCTAATGCATTTTGGAAATATAGAATACAGTGAAACATTGCAGATTCCGCATTAGCGAGAGTGCATAAAATAATATGCGCCCACTATATATGGTCTTTCAGCGTAACTGGTATGATGAGAAACAAGTACCGACCTGAAGAAGCTCGTCAAGAAGCAGAACAATGAGACCAGCGATAACCAATTGGACGACAATGAGAAGGCAGATTCCGGCTCCGATCTCAGCGGGATCTCCGTACAGTCCAGACATCACGTAGACAATGGCTTGTCCAACGGTGATCACCATACCGAACACTGGAATATATGGCTTATGTGAACGACTAATAATTGTATATGGGCCACTATATATACGGTAAGTAAAACGAAATCAGCGAAAATTACATTCCCCCATGTGTTCAATTAGGGTTACTGAAGATATAGTGCTAAGTTTGACAGCTAATTTACAAATAATAAACTAATATTAAAAGGGTGAACTTACCACAAATGACGTAGTTCGCAAATATTTTAAGACACAAACATACATTTCTGAGCTCCGTTGAAGAGGGCGCGGTCCTTGGGAGTGTCACCGACCTCAATGATCTTAGCTCCGGCGAGAAGCTGCATGATCAAACCAGAGGTAACAATAGGAGAGATACCAAGTTCCATGAGGGTACCACGGTTGGAGGCAAGGATTACTCGAAGCCAGTAGAAGGGATCAGCAGAGTCGGTGGACATGATTCCTGAAGAAATAAAGTAATGACAGGTTTACTTCTCTAAACTTTATAACCATAATAGGAATGATTACAGTAATAATGATTCTATGAATACTACAATACTATTCTGGAACGACTGTCTTACAGAAGAATTCGACGGTGCGTTAAACAAAAGACAACAAACTTACCGAAAAGAGGGATCTGACAGCAGACGAGGAAGACGAACAAAGTGATAGCAGTCCATAGCATCTTCTCACGGAACTGAATCTTTCGTTCGGGCTTGGCCACTTCGGGCACGAAGCCGCAGAACGGCTTCACGAATTCCAGGAATTTAACTAAATAATAAGCAATTAGACCGTAAAGCAACAATTGTAAATAAGAACTGCTGTGTGTTGACTACCTTCCGTCACCAAATGGTTGCTAAAACTATGGACAATTTTATTTAACAATGTAAATTCTACCGGTGCTTATTTCTATCCGAACTTACTACTGCGTTTGAAAACAACTAAATTAGGTGCAACCAAGTCACTAAACTCTTCCAAATAAGGTAAATATTACTTACTTCCCATGGTGGTGTGGTACGAGTCTCAGTAATGGAAATAAAGTGAAGATATATGGACTCTGGCAACACCAAGGGCACCCACTCGAAGCAGACAGCGCAAGTCGGCGGCGCAAGGAGAGAAAACGTAGCAAAAAAAAAAAAAAAAAAAAAAAAAAAAAAAAAAAAAAAAAAAAAAAAAAAAAAAGGTCCCGCAGCGATATGATATTCAAATGCTGCACGTTCCCACAGCGAAGAACATTTTCAACAAATACAGAATACGGTACCGACTTCGGTCAAGGAATGTACTTTCTTTTAAAAAAATAGGATTTTTGAATTTTTGAAATATTTTTGCATGTTGTGAGGCTAAAATTAGGATTGTTTGTTGTTTTCGTGATGGTTTTGAAGGCTAGCGGGAGTTAATTTGCGCGTGGTTACGTTTTCAGTGTAGATATTCTTTTTTTATTGATGTTTTAAATTTTGGGCTTTTTTCTATCGTCCTATTTCAGGTAGTAACTGCGACAATGTCGCTCATTCTCCCCGAGAGGTTTTTGCATATTATTCGTGTCCTCAACACCAATATCAATGGTAACAAGAAGGTTCCCTTCGCTTTGACCGCCATCAAGGTATGTTTCATTTGTTTGTTGAATTAATTTGACCATATTTATACGAGATTTGCTCTAATTTCCTGTCATAAACTAAGAAAATGAATTTTTGGACGTGCAATTAATTACTAGTATATAGAAACCGCAGTCAAATTTTTCTTTTTTTCTTAATATGCAATTTGCTCGAGTTTGGTTGGACCCTGTGTGCTCCCTCTTTAAATCTGAATTTTTCTCTATGTACGTCACAGCCAGTTGTTGGGTTGTTTTACTTCTGTAAATGACCGTATATAGCCTCTTGTAGTTTTTTTAAAACCTTTCCGAATTTTCTCGACGAATCATTTAAAAAGGTTTTAACATTCGTGTTGTAGTTTATCAGTGTTTAGGGAGTCAATGTTCGTTTTGCCCATGTTGTGTGCAACAAGGCAAACATTGATGTGAAGAAACGCGCCGGAGAACTCTCTGAGGAGGACTTTGAAAAGATGGTAACTGTTATGCAGAACCCTCTTGAGTACAAGATCCCCCACTGGATGCTCAACAGAATTCGTGATATCAAGGACGGAAAGACTTCTCACGTAAGTTCGCAATTCTGATGTTAATTTTATTGTACCTATCTCACTTTAATGTTTTTTGTGTGAAACTGTACTGCTTTGCGTAATCCGTAATGGCCCTTGCCCAATGTAATTGGGTGTATCAGTATGCTATTTTTCTCCATATGTATTAATATATCGTAATTTCTTATCGAAAAATAAGTATAATATGTCTCTTATCGAAAATATAAAGACGGAAATATGTTTATTGTGAACGTGCCCTATAAGACACTATGAACTTTTTGAATTGGTGTGAAAAAACAATGGGGTAAGCATAATTACAAGTGTATAGCGATTACTTAGTCCCTTGTGATGGTCTGTCTTTTTGCATAAACGTATGTTTTCTTGAAGCGAGGTACGAGCGTAATGAAAATAGATACACTGAGCAATCCTGATGTATTTTTTCATGATCATTGTCATTTTTGTTTGTGATAGATTTAATTGCGAATCCGGTGCCTTCATGTTTTGTCTGTAATTAATTTGGATCCCTAGATTCCTGTCCGATAATTAGCGCCTAGCTTGTTCCGCTTAAGCTTTTTAAAAAGAGGTTTGCGCTTGATATATGCACGGAAAAAGCGGAACGCCGCATTACCCTTTGTCATCCCGATAGCGCTAGCATATCTTTACCTTACCGTTCATGTGTGTTGCTATACAAAGAAATTTTGATGCGTCATGCAAGCTTTTTTGTTGTATCAAATGTGAGAAATGTTCCCGACTATTGAACCTTCTATGGTTCTGTTTCTAATATTTGCATTATAGCTTCTTTCCACTGCTGTTGACAACAAACTCCGTGAGGACCTTGAGCGCATGAAGAAGATCCGCCTTCACCGTGGTCTGCGTCATTACTGGGGTCTCCGTGTGCGTGGTCAGCACACCAAGACTACCGGACGCAGAGGACGTACTGTTGGAGTGTCCAAGAAGAAGGGAGGTTAATACCCAACTCTGTTGTTTGTTATTCAATAAATTGTTATTTATATTAGTAGACACAACTTTTGAACACATTTATTCTTGCTTTATACTCTTCGTTATATCGAACTCCAATGTGTAGTTACTGAAGAAGTAGCCGAGCGTCATCATATGCAGAAATATGATTCCAGGCGATAGCAATCTAAATGGGTTATTTTACAACCGTGCTCTGATGTTGTCTTTCGGTTTGAAGTAGAAATTGAATGGACCCTTACCCGTTTGCCAATATTCGTAAGGTGGCTACTTCTGTTATGCCGTCCAGTAGAACCTTTCTAATAACTGTTGATCCTATCCCACTTCTTCCCAGGAAACAGAATACACCGAATATTCCTAAAGAGGGAAAATAAGCTTATTATTTCGATGAAACATCGTCAATTCAACTATCAGAGCGTTCATTTTGCGTATACGCTGAGTTCGTAAAAGTGGTTTCTATGTACAAGTAGATGTGCTTCATTCGTGCTTATCGTGTTGGGGTTTGGTTCACTCACAATCATAGAAATCACCTGGGATAACCGTCGCCAACATTCCTAGGGAAATAATGCGGCGAGTGTTTTGCTCTCCAACGCTTTTCCTGAAGTCTTGGAAATGTTCCGTTTCCCAAATTGTTCGCCCGACCCATTCGACAACGAGTTCGAAGGCGGATAGCGAGACCCATAGAACGTAGTGAGATTCGAAGCCTAAAAAATGCGGATCTCAGACCCTGCAATATTCATTAGGCAGAGGAGAACCCATCAGAGCATTGAGCGAATGGTGAGTCATCGGGCATGTTATTTTATCCTTTATACGTCTGTATTTTTTTCTATTACGAGTCTAGCGGGTAATTGTACACTTGTGGTGAGCGTGATACAGTACCCAACCTTGTGCTTTCTTTGCACACTCTTACCGTGCCAGACAAGAACAATGAAGAAAACACAGAAAAGGGATAGAAGACGAAGGAATGTGGCAGTGAACCCAGTTGCGCCTTTCATCAAAGGAATATAAACCTGGAATGTTAGGATCAGAAATGACATTAGTAGGGGTTTTTGCGTCATTTCGTACCCTTTGGTTGCGCTCGATAATCTTTACTGTTTCATGCGTTTGAGAGGCATGGTATTATTACAGTAAAATGAACGTTCCAGCTGACCTGATGCTTCAGAAAGTTGTGAAGACCGACGTCAAAATGCCTCCATATTCGTGAATAACGTGATACGCGAGAGATGCATATAGGAGGAGCCGGGGGAACCATGCCTATGTGTAGAGATATTAGTGGCATATGGGAAACAATATGTGGGCGAGACCCGGATTTTGGGATCCTACGGCAAAATGAAAAGAAAATTTCAGTTGTTGTGCGCGGCAATAAAGCCATAGGTGTGCCACACCGGGGCGAGCCGTTATAGCATACGTCGTCTTTTCATTGTTTTCCCAGTCTTTGTCTAGGGATCTAATCATTGTTGTCTAGTGCATTTTCGAAGGCAAAAGTAAAATAGAAATTATTCATACCGTCGAGACGAGCGAAGAATGCCGGGACTCCGAATAGGACAACGTATTTGACGTGGAAGAACTGACCGACCACGTAGGAAATGGACATCACTGAAAAATGTGATATGGTACGAAGAGGAGACAGAGATTTAGAGTGTACTGTAGATTCTGATGAATTTTTCTCCCAAATGACTTCAAAAGACGTTTAGTACAGTAACTTCAATTAGTTTAATATAGTAGGATTCGTTTAGTGGCTTAGCCAATCGTATGTATTGCTAGACTAGAAATTGCGACAAAAATCTTGATAATTGAGGGGAACGTACACTGATAGGAGTTCATATGTTCCAGCAGTGTTGACGGTGAATTGTATACGGCATGAGCATATACAAAATGAAGGATCAAATCCAGAAAGATTGCCCAAAAGATCAGACGAACTCCGAAGAAGATTGTCGACCTTAAATTTTTGTTAGCTTTTAGTAAATATAGTTGGGAGCTGGGAACGTTGCTTTGAACCTAGGGAACTTTGGAGTCAAGTTTTCATTACTTTATACAGTTTATTCAGTTATGCATCTATGACATTAGTGAACTGTTTGGCAAGGAATAGTTGGGAAGAAAGGAGGATTGTGCTAGTTTTTATGCGCAAGTTACGTGAAGTGAGCATGTATCGTCAACGAAATTTAACTATTACCGTAATCCGTAAGTAGATTTGCTAGCTTCTTTATTCCTCAACTGATTGCAAAAATCGTCGAATAATACAATCAAAGTGATTGAGTAGGGCAAGTAGACCATATATTGACAAATTTTAAGGAATAGGTTTTTGTCGAGTGTCGTCTCCCTATTCTTCGACAAGAAAACGCAAACATTGATAAGCTGAAAGTTATTTATTATGGCAAACACTGCGAGGGTGGTCGTTTTTATTTTGCACAAGATATTCGCACAAATTGCGGGCCGCACAACGTGGTCTCGATTAACCCGTTGAATCTGGCGGTAGGCCGCAACGTGAAACTTGGCGACATCGCCGCGCCAAAAATGAGGGTCCACCACAGCGGTGCCGCGCACTCCGCCGTCCGGCGGGTGCGCCGGAGGGCGGACTTGCCGCGGAACCTGAAAAGTTCGCCGCAGGTTCGCCCAACTGAGTTGAATATCCTTTCGCGCACCTGTGGTGCGCCTACCGCGCCACTGAACAAAGTTGCCTCGCAAATGCCGAGAAAATTGCCCCGACAATGCCTAGCTGCCTTCACGAGTTTTGCCGCGGAGCATTGTCGAGGCGAAAGCTCGGCAAATCGCTGCCTAGCTTTTGCCGAGGAGGCGTTTTCGAGGCAATAATAAACAAATAGTGCAATAATTTAGGACTTATGTCTTTAAAGGGACAGGCCCATCAAAATAAACCTATATTTACGATACGTTCATAATGACTATTAAGCATTTTTATTACAATATATACAAACTAAATTTCACCATTATTCGCCCTTGAAAACTTTTTTCCAATGCGCTCAACGCATATGTATACCATAAAACTGCAGATTTCAAAGCTATATATGCAAATTTTAATCGCATTATAATTTCACGATAAATATGCATAGACGACAAGGATATTTGCGGCTTTACGGTATACATTTAAGCTGAGCGCATCGTAAAAAAGTTTTCCATGGCAAATAAATGTGAAATTTAGTTTGGATATATTGTAATAAAAATGCTTGATAGTCATTATGAACGTATCGTAAATATAGGTTTACTTTGATGGGTCTGTCCCTTTAAAAGGCATTTTATTACATATTATACGTCATGTATCCCACATCACATCACATATATTCTATGAATAAAGCCTTATATGACATACGAACATGGGCACAGGAAACCGAAAACTCCAAAAAAACTCGGATCATACCGTAGTCACACCAAAAAAACTCCGATCATGCTCCAAGAAAACTCGGATTATTGTGACCCGAGTCTTATTGGAGCATGATCGGAGTATTTTCCGATCGTACTCCAAAAAAACTCCGATCACGGCATGAAATCCGAAAAAACTCCGATCATAATTACTGTTTGCTATAAAACGCGCGCTAATTACCGTACTCTGATTTTTTTCTGTACACGAACTACAGTAAGAACACACAAATTCGCGAAATATTTTCTCGGCAGTTTTTTTTTTAATTAAATTCTTATTTGATTTGATTTTTTCTTTATCTTATTGTGTTTGTTTAGCTGTGATGTTTCCAACCTCAATCACGTGTAATTAGCCAGCGCTGCTGAATGGCAGCTATATATATGTGCATTTCCAGAAGGGTAGCCTTGTGGTACAGACCTCATCCACTCTTTGCGTTATCTACCTGATTCTAATTCCTTGTAAACTTCGCTTTTTATAAACTAATCGACACCACCGAGAAGAAAGTAAGATATTGTAGTAGCCTAGCTTTATGGCGGATGCTTCGTGATGTACACCTTATTCTTTACATTCTAAAATCCGTTCGCACTCTCTTTTCTCAATACCACGTATTTAAATATTCAGGTAGTATTTGAGTCAAGGGACTGTGCTCTGCCCGATGTGCCCCTCATGTCGGTAGAGAGCAGACGCTGTTGTGTTGTGTTCGGAAACGGAAGGGCCATTGTCGACGTCGACCATGGGGAAACGGTAATATAATGATATGTTATTACATTACAACGACTAACAATATGCCTTGCCTTTACTCCGGCTCTGTACCAATTATTATAGATGGAAGCACCGGATCACTCCGAGTGATCGACTTTGATGCACGGATGGAGGATGGAAATGTGGTTTACGAGGCGTATTCTGTTGGATCGAAGGATGATTGAAAAATGTAAGTTATTTTGAATCATATGTTTCTTACAGAAGGATTGTATCGTGCATTGTATCGTGCATTGCATATTTTTTTTGGTGCCGGAATCCGGACTGAGTTTTGAGGACCAGAATTGGCCTGTGAACTTTCAGATCATTTGGCCATGTAGCGCATTTTAAACAAAAATAGATTATATTCTTTTTAGAAAATAACCTTTCGATACGTCTTCGTTCCTCGTCCCTCGTCCCTCTGCTTACGCACGTCGACAGGAAATTCAGGTTAATTTGTGTTCTATTATTACTTTTGTTTCCTTATTAAAGGATCGCAGTCACTACAAAATCGTCGTTTTTCTTCGAGTTTACTTGTATTTAGTAAAGAATAGAGAAAAATACTTTACCAAAACCGAATAATTTGAATTCCAACTCAGGGAGTGAACAAGTAGAAAAGTAGTTCTACTTAACTACCGCAGGATCACGAAACGTGTTCATACAGCTGCTTCCCGTTCGGGAGTACGCAAATTATTTCGGCAAATATCTGCATATTATATCTTTACATATACTGCATGGGCCTGCAGGCATATCACTACACGTTTCATAATCCCGCGGTAGTTAAGTAGAACTACTTTTCTACTTGTTCACCCCCTGAGTTGGAATTCAAATTATTCGGTGTTGGTAAAGTATTTTTCTTTATTCTTTACTAAATTCAAGTAAACTCGAAACAAAATGATGATTTTGGAGTGACTGCGATCCTTTAATTCCGTCAATTGTTAGCTTCTGGAGGAACATAAATTGTTTTCTAACGTCACGTTTTGTCTGGCACTCTCACCGAACTTATCGAATCGAAAGCTGTTGTTTTGGTACTTCGAGATTCTGTGTATAAAAGGTATGAGAGTGCGATTTAGCGATTGACTGATTGACTGTTGTATATTTAAATTTGTGTGTATTTTTTGTACATTTTTAGGTGATTGTAAGGAAAATCCTATGGCTCCCCTGTTCAACGAAGCCGTTCCTCGCCCCCCGGCGAAATGATGCCCAATCAAACGATTCGATGATGAGAAGCGCATCTTCGTTGTGGAGATAAACCGATCAACGGATCACTTGTGAAGGATATTTGGGTAAGAAACTATTTTGCTTTTCTTTGGG